>JAEQBA010003648.1:0-172028 GCA_019434445.1 Phalangium opilio
TTGTGGTTTAAAAATCTGAGATAAGTAATTTTTTATTTCAATTAATTTATAGGAAACTAATCCATTAGCAGTAAAATCAGGTGATTGAATTAAATTCTAAAGAGAAGTAAAATACGGATTGTCTTTAAATTCAATAGAAAAAAAATAATATCCACGCTTCAGTCAACTGGAAAAACTCTTATCGTTTTGTTTTTAAGGCTTGGGCAAACCAAGTCTTTTTTATATAATTTCAATCTCAGGTCCCCAAAGTTTGAATTGTAGCGGAGTCTCTCGTTTTCTTTCGGTCTTGTGGAGTTTGGCGTCTTTCGTTCTATTGGTTTTTGTATCTTCGGAAATGACGTCACAGTATTCGAGCCAATCGGAAGCACTTCCCTTCGACACCATCGACGATGTACTTTACTTTCCCAATGCTAAACCTTTACTGATGAAAAACACGGCACAATTCAATTTCATTCAGGTTAATATAAGAGTTACGCGTTACTTTCTCATTCGGTTAATAAACGTCCTTCATTGCTTTCATCTTAGGTGTTTTTCATTTTTATTTCTTTATTTTCGATTTAGCAAAATGCATTGATTAAAACGGCATATGCGGAAGTACTAAAGCGAGCAGATGCGAACCCGAATTCGTGTTACCAGACATACGGCACTTTAACGGAAAACGATGACATTCATTCGGGAATTGAATATCGACAAAGTTTTCTATTTGCAGCGGAAATGCTACACTGGAATATAATCAAGGCCCGGTACGCAAATACTGGAAGCTGTAAATTGAAAGTAAGCCAGCAGCCTTTAATAATAAGCTACGCAGTGTTGTATTTCAAGAAAAACACTTCGCAAACGCTAATCAAGACCGTCAACAGAAGGTTAGTGTCTCCTTCGAAGTTGTATGTTTATGGTGGAAATAATTTAATCATATTTGTCAGGCTGCGCCAATTGACCGAGGGCCATTGCTTGATGGATCTGAACCCGTCTTTGAAGAACGAAATGCATCCCTGTCAGAAACCGGAAACCCCTGATTCGTTCGTCGTCATCAACGTCCCCGCTTTCATGGTCATTTTCCGCGTCTGTCTCTTCGGATTCTCCGCATCCTTCGTAACTGTCGTTCTCGAAATATACGTTGACATGTTGCAAGTTAACATGGTAGCGCCTTAGCTTATCGGTGTCATATCTTTAGACCGACATCACTCTTTCAAAAAAAAGTATACCAAAAAGAACAGTGTCTGCAAAACCATATCCATCACTTACAGAATCGCTTTCTAACCTTTACCGAATATTTTCAACTACTGCAAGAGTTGTAATTTGGCCCTACATGGTCCCCCACAGAAATACAACGAATTGTAAATTAATTTTGGTTGACCAAAGCATCATCAACAATCGCGTTCGCAACAAAAGAAAACCGTTTTTATTTTGCGCCCATCGCTAGATGGCGTAAAAATATTGGGAAGCATAACAAAAGAGTTTAACTCCTCCTTCGTTTCGTCTTCGTCACACCGCTTATTGGACGGCGTCGAAAACCCCACCTTAATTTTCACCCTCAGCTGTCAGTCAACTCTAGCTTTAGAATATGTATACAGTACGCAAACAGAAGGGAAATTACAGAGCTAGTCGTAACCCAGTGGTAAATCGCTCGATAATATTTTCCTCGTGTATTGTTTTAAAACCGAGGCTCGCGCGTTCGAGTCTACCTTGAAATTTTGGTTAAAAATTTATATTTATTTTAAGCTATTTAATTCATTTACAAAATATTATTTTAAATTATATAAATTATTTATTTTAAATAATATGAAAAAATAATATTTTAAATAGTAATTTGCAATATAATTTTAAATATATTTTGTAAAATGCCAGGTTTCGATTTCGCTAAAATATACGAGATGAGGCGCAAAAATAGTGATGGTCCTCTTGGGAGCATTATTCATTCTCCGCGTCTTTTATCACTCTCGTTCTTGAAATATGCGTTCAAATGTTGAAAAGTAGCACCTTAGCTTATAGAAAATATTTTAAACCACAAGATGTAATTCGACAGCTTCATGGTCCACCAGAGAAAATCATACGAGAAAAAGAATTTCATTTAAGGTCCTTCAACTCAATTGATAAGAAGTTCAGAGAGTGAAAAAAGGGGAAAGAAACAAGAAATGATCTAAGCATACACTTCAGTCAAACTTGCGTCTGCATACGATTGACAAGTGGGGATTCTGACAATCTTTTCACCCACATAAATCTTCAATGACTTCAACACCCAATTCCACAAAAGAATTCGCTAGTTTTTCTACGTTATCAACACGATTCAAAAAAACTGGTATCGCGGCCACGATTACAGTTTTTAAGTTTTCAAATATTTGTTGTTCACAGCCGTTAGATGCCATCTATAGTTTGAAATGAGATAAGAATATAAATACAGCCATCGAACATCTAGATTTGGCCCAAAATTGACATTAGAAAACCTGGTTTCGAGGAAAAACATGGAGCTCATTGGCTATTGTCTCAGGTTTTAGAATATCCATTAATTCAGACAAGATTTTGAAATAAATCAAAGCTTTTAAATTAATATTGAAAATTATTTCAAGTTTTATTCATAATTTTCATCATGGATGATATACTGAATGCTTTAGGGAAATAAAGCATTTTCCTTCCAAATAATACCCATTTAATGGATAGTAATCCACAATATTTTGTAAAGGAATGATAGTGGTTTTGGCTTGCACGGTAAGCTCGTACAGAAATAAGTTCAACTCTAACTTCGACTTATACCATTCTTATATCAAATAGACATCGTGCCCTTTCACAACTAATGATTTAATTTTTCCAAACGTAATCACATCCTCACTACTTGAAATCACAATAAACTGTCCTACTTCATATTGTGTTCCTTTGAATGTTAACTTTGAAAGAATGATTGAATTCGTTCTTTTTAAATGGTGTTTTATAGCGTCCGTGTTTATGCAATCATCAAAAAACAATTCACTTTGAAATAGAGACCCATAGTCTGTTAACTCTAAGTCAGGAGGAAAGTATGAACCACTAGATAGATAAGCTTGTTATTTTTGATGCTTCTCAGACAAACTCTATGTGATATTAATAAAATTTTTAGTTAGTCGAGCCCATTTTTTAAAAACCCCGTTTTTACTTTCGAAACGTAATGTAAATACTCTTATAAGTGGCCCAAATTCCAAAATCAGCTCAGGATAGTGATCGATTACATAGTGGTGTTTAGGTTTTAACTTATAGTCAGGGAAGGCTGTTAATAAATTTAGTTTGTACTGTTTTAGAAAAACAAGTAAAATTGCTACCTCCCCTTTTGATATTTTTGGCGCACAAAGTATTTCCACAATTTGTTTTAACTGAATATACAGCAACCAAACTGGGTCTAGAAATTGTACTTCATTTCGCAGTACTAAAGACAGGATGCGAAGCATACACCAATTTTGTGATGCATTGCCTGTCAATTTTGAAGCTCCCGCCTTTTGAGGGCAAGGCTTGTTACTAGAATCTGAACCTTTATACTTGAATTCAGTAAGCATTAAATTGATGTGAGGCAATGAAAACCATTTTTTTTTCTTAATCCAATATGAGATAAAAATATTCAAATCATAGGCTATTATACCTTCAAATACGTCATGGGCAAGGCACGGCGGTAAAGCAGGTGCGCATACATGGAAACTTCGCAGATTGTTAAATGGTGAATTAAACCTAATTCCACTAAAAGAGTCAAAATCTTTGGTGGTCACTTTTTCTATAGCATTATCGTAAGATTGAACAGTCCTTTTTATTAAATTATTAAATTTGTTTAAATATTTATATTCAATCTCACAATAGCGACAAACAAAACCATTTGAAAAATTTAATTGAAATCCACCAGCGTCGTGTGATCCCAAATTATCTCCAATCAAACCAAAAAGATTTACCTTCACCTTTTCTCCGTTTAGTAGTTCTATTCTATTCTTTTCTAAAGCCGTTAAATCTAATATTAGCTTACTAAAAAAGTTCACCACGCCAAAATGTTTCATGTCTGCCTCTTTACACAGGGAAATTAATTGAATGTGATTGACGTTAGATCTTTTCTCTGGTGGAATGTTAAGTACACAGAAAAAACAACGTATAGGTTTTGAGCACATCCATTTGATTTAAACATGTTGAAAATCTAAACCCCTAGATTTGACGTGCGAAAACTAAACACCAACTAATACCAATGGGTGTAATAGCTAAACATAAAAAACTAAACACAACAGCGCATTGAAAGCCTTTAAAAACACGTTTAAAATCTAAACTTATCGTAAAGTGGGCATAAACCGAAACGCCAGGGTTTAAACGTGTTCAAAACCTACTCTAGGTGTAAAGGATATAAACATATTGACGTCATGTATTTAACTCGAGCATCTGAGGAAGAATAATTAATATTTTATTTGGTGAATCGGTTTTAACCCCTTCTCATGCCGAGAGGCCAAGGTTCAAAAATTTGGGAATGGGGTACATTCATTCGCTGGTGCTTGACACGTCAAAAGTCAGAATTTACTCAAAAAAAAGCCATATTAGAACTTCGCCCATATTTAGTAAGTAAATAAAATTTTATTTTTATATTAGTTAGGTTTATAATATAACTGGCTTTAAATTTGAGTTATGAATTCTAATTTTAGAAAAGTGTTGCTCATTAAACGGTTTGACTCACGCTAAAATTGCCTTCAAAAATGTTTCAGTGCCATTTTTGTTGTGAACTGTAAGTTTAGATCAGAGGTTTAGTAATTATAACCGATCAAAATATATTATTTGTTATCTTGGCGTACCAACGTAAAAACATCAAAATAGGGTTTTCTATTAAAAAGTGAGTGTATAGAATATGTTTACACTTATTTGAAGCCTTTCTAGGCACCTGGGACCGGTCAGTTCAACGTTTTTGCTAAGGGACGACCACGTTGACTGTTTTACCATTACCAGGGTACCAAAAACGGATTTATGTACTAAGAACGTCGGATCATCGCTTTAGCCTCTGGTACCATCCTCGCATACTTTATTGAGAAACTTCGTCTGCTTATATTTTGACTCCACCCACAAATCTATATCTATATAAATCAAAGTCCTGACTGACTGACAGACTGACTGACTGATAATCAACGCCCAGCCCAAACCGCTTGCCCTAGAAGGCTGAAAATTTGCAGGAACGTTACTCATAAGTAGTAGGCGCGTACTAAGAAAGATTTTTCCAATCCGCCGCCATCTTAAAAAATGGCGACCAGAAATGGAAAAAATCTTCTCTATGCAACAGAGTCCGCGTGTTTCAAACGATTTCGCAAATATTTAGTACACTGGTGTCCTTTGACCTATGGGCGGGTTGAATGGTCTTTCGTGTTCGATTTGTTGCCATCTTTTTAAATGGCGGCCAAAAACTTAAAAACCCTTCTTTATAGAATAATGTCCGCGTGAAAAATAATAAAAAATGTCCCGACGGGCTGACGGGCAACGCCGAGTGCCCTCGCTCCTAGGGTGCTACAAAAATATCAGTCATCAGTAAAATCTACCCATTCTTTATATCATTTTGATGGAAGTTCCTATTACACGCGAGCGACGCCGCGGGTAACAGCTAGTTCTGTAAATAGAGATCGAAAATGTCATTCTTATCTCTCTTTTCGTGGTTAATTTTTTTTTTCCAAATTGCTATATACAGAATTTGTGGGTGGAGTCAAAATATAAGCAGACGAAGTTTCTCAATAAAGTATGCGAGGATGGGTACTGAATTTGCTACGTTCAACGTTCTTCTTACATAAATACGTTTATGAGGGTTCTTATATTTGTACGCGGCGATCGGCTAGGGTTACGCTAAACGTCTAGCCTTCCAATGGCGCGGTCTTCCTCCAAAGGTTCACGCAATTGCGACGTTCTTATCTACAGCAGCGATTCTTATCCTTTATATACTACCTATTTTAGTAAGGCGAAGTAACAGGCGTATGCTTCATTTCAAACGTCAATATTAGTCAAGTCTTTCAAGAATGTTTAATTGTTCTTTTTTAAAACGATGTAACGCTCAATAAGGCGAACAACTAACGTAGAAAATATTAAATATTAATTATATTTATTTTAATATTTAAGATAATCTTGTTTCTCAATTCAAAATTAATACGGAAAGAGTTAAAAAGCAGTCTATGTTTTTGTTTGTGTGTGTCCGTCCGTTGTTACACTAGCGCGCTGCGTTAGCAGTTCGCTTTGCTTTGATGTGTAAAGAAATCCTACAGAACCTTAATATTCACTTTTTCCATAATATAAAGTGAATATGTGGAAATATTTTTCGTAACTACGATGCATTTAGTACTTTTCTAGCTTTAAAGCTCTGTGTCATTTTGATATTCCAAGGATATTTTTTAATATTATTATTTGAAATTGCTGTTTATATAATACTTAAGCTATACTACATCTGTATATAGGATAATCCTTATAATAAAGATTTCAAGAAGGAAGCTCATGCCTGGACTCAATCGGGTTAATCTAGTGTTATCCGCAACAGACTTAGTGAACCAAAGACTAAATAATTTAGACCTTAGGTGAACTAAACTGTGGGTTTTTATTTTCGTGTCTGTAATGAAGGAACATTAACGGTTCAGAGTGAGCCGAAAGTTAAATACACTCTTAAATAATCAGGTTTAGATTTCATAATAGAAGAATGCATCATGGTGGCAATTAGATCAGTGAAAGGGCTAATCATTATAGGGTTATAGCTTAGAAGTTTACATTCTTATTATGGTGCGTATTGACTTTCAGTGCGTCTAACCACAAGACAGCTTTGGTGATATTTAACCTTAACACTCAAGTTGGCAAACTAAGAATATCGTTGAAGTGAAACGAGACAGTAGTGTTTATACTGCTAACCAGTTGTGAATGTAGCTATAAGAACATAGGGTTAAACAGTATAGACGTAGACAATTGGGCCTTTTCAAACACATAAAGGTTATATCTCTCCAAAATTTATACACTTCATTTCCTGTTTTTTCCCATTTACTGATTTAAATGTGTCCAAGTCGTATCTTTATTGGATGTAAATGTCGTCTGCTTTACTGTATATTCGCTATGCTTGGAATACTGCTTTAATAATTCGTAAATTTTTACTTCAAAAAAGAGAAATAATTCTATATCTAGGTTAATAAGTTTGTAGTAGTAGTCCTCCTCTTGACTCGGAGAGGTAATATTTTGGTTTTTCCAACTTGTTACACTAGTGCAACGCGTTAGCAGTTCGCCTCGTGTAAAGAAATCCCACAAAGCCTTAATATTTTCATTTTTCATAATTTAAAAGTAATATATAGATATGTTTTTCGTAATTTCGATGCCTTTGGTAGTTTTGTAGCTATAAAGATCCGTTTTATTTTGATATCCCAAGAATATTTTTTATATTATTATTTGAAATAGTTGTTTATGTATTACTTAAGCTATACAACATCTGTATATTAACGTTGGAAAACTACATGCGGGTTAGACATAAACGTTTTCAATCTGAACGCGTTTGAAACATAAACGTTTTCAATCTAAACGCGTTTGAAACATAATCGTTTTCAATCTAAACGCGTTTGAAACATAATCGTTTTCAATCTAAACGCGTTTGAAACATAATCGTTTTCAATCTAAACGCGTTTGAAACCTAAACGTCTTAAAACAAACGCGTTTGAAACCTAAACGTTTTCAATCTTAACACGTTTGAAACATAAACGTTTTCAATCTTAACACGTTTGAAACATAAACGTTTTCAATCTTAACGCGTTTGAAACATAAACGTTTTCAATCTTAACGCGTTTGAAACATAAACGTTTTCAATCTTAACGCGTTTCAAACATAAACGCTTTCAATCTAAACGCGTTTCGAACATGAACGTTTTCAATCTTAACGCGTTTCAAACATAAACGTTTTCAATCTAAACGCGTTTCGAACATGAACGTTTTCAATCTAAACGCGTTTCAAACATAAACGTTTTCAATCTCAACGCGTTTGAAACATAATCGTTTTCAATCTAAACGCGTTTGAAACATAATCGTTTTCAATCTAAACGCGTTTCAAACATAAACGTTTTCGATCTAAACGCGTTTCAAACATAAACGTTTTCGATCTAAACGCGTTTCAAACATAAACGTTTTCGATCTAAACGCGTTTGAAACAGATACTTTTTCAATCTATGCGCGTTTGAAACGTAAACATTTGCAAACTATACGCGTTTGAAAAATAAAAATTTCACAACTAAACGCGTATAGGCTGGGCTCGTGTTTAAAAAGGCGTTGCATTTTCCCGTTTAGGAAAAGCATTTTCCCGTTTAGGAAAACGTTTACAATCTAAACATCGTTTTTTCTGTGTACTCCTAATTTCCTCTGAAATGTCGGCAATCCCTTCATCATATTCTCGTTACTTAGGGCGATCATTCTATCGATACTTGGATGTCCCAGGCGCTTGTGCCAGAGTTCCGTTTCTTCTGTGGTACTGGCATGACATGTTGGCGTTTTACTGTCCTTTCCTTCTACTCGGGCATCCACCATGTAAAGATTATTCCTTCGGAGTGTGGCTGTCATGAATACCTCATTATCCACCTTATTGAATACTTCCACTAAGCCTTGGTGAAAGGTTAATTTGTATCCCTGTTCGTCTATTTTCCTTACGGATAACAAATTCCTTTTGTAGGTTGGGACATAGTAAACATCTCGTAACGTTGTGTCCTCTTCGCCTGAGTTCGTTATTACCCGCAGAATCACGTCTCCGGTTCCCTTGGCCTGGGTTTCGTTATCGGCCGTATCCACGTTCAATTCTTTACTCTTGTCGTTAATCATCCAGTCTCGTCTCTTGCAAAAATGGTGTGTAGCGCCGCTGTCGAGTACCCATGTATCTTCTTCCGATTTGGAGACCATGGCAGACGCGTAAAAAGATTTTCCTTCCCTTTTGTCTTCTTTTTCGTATCGTCATACTGATCTGGGCACTGTCTTGCAAAATGACCGTTTCTATGGCAATTGAAACATTCCACTTCCTTTTTCTTTCTTCTTGGTCGTCCACCTCCTCGCTGCTTCATTTTAGATGCAAATCCGCAGTGTGTCTTTGCTTCCTCCATTTCTTCGGCTATCGCCTCTTGCTTCTGCCTTTCAAATTCTTCAGTGAGGAGGGTCTTTACGTTGTCTGGAGTGAATTCCTCGTCCGTTAAGTTGCATATTCTAAATTTCACATTAGAATATTCGCTGGGAAGTAAATGAATCATTTGGTAAGCCACCTCCTTTGATGGGATAGTTCCACCAGCTTGCGCTAATTTTTCCACGACTTCTTCCATCCTTGCCAGATACCCTGCCATGGACTCGAGCGGGGTGAATCTAAGTCCTTGTAGCTCTACCCTCAGATTCAAGATGCGTGTTTTAGACTTTGGCTCATGTTGCTTTCTTAGCTTTTCCCACGCGTCCACCGCTGTCGTACATGGTGCTATGATTCTCTTATGTTGGCTATCTACTGCGAGTAAGATCTTGGATAATGCTTTCTCTTGCCGTAATCTATATCGCTCTCTCTCATCTGCTCTTGCCGTCTCCGCTGGAGGAGTTTCAGTGTCGGCAACGATCCCCCAAAGTCCTTGATCCAATAAGGCGCTCTTCATGTCTACCTTCCAATCCGTATAATTGTCATCTGATAATTTCATAAATTCGAAAGCAGGCATTCCTCTACCACTATCGTACCGTTCCGCCATGATTCCACGGTCTTGTTTGGGCTTGCTTGTTGAGTGCCGCTTGGGGGGGAGGCTTTTAGTTACTTCCGCTTGACATGAGAACTTCTTGAATGCATCTGGGCCTTAGCTTCATTAACAACGAGGTTCCACGCTCTGCTACCATATTGAAATAATCTATTCTAGTGTCGTTGTTAATGAATGCCTTTTATTTCAATCCAAGTTAATTTATACTATTAAAGTATATCATTAGTACAATATAAATTACACAGTAGCTAAGCCTAACTATAGCCTTACCGGCAAACACCAGAACTCAAGAGTAACTAACCCAACACAGCAAAATGGGAATCGTCAAGTAAACAAAGGGGGGCGTGGCGTACCGGGGTCAAGGGTCGAATTTCGAAGCTTATCTCTAGTCTACAAAAAAACGTTATGTCTAATAGCGGGACGAATCAAGTTCGTCCGAAAACGCGGGACGGATTGAAACCACCGAACGCAGTAGAAAACGCGTCAGAGTGCCCACAACAGGAAGTTCGTCCACCCCAAAGGAAAGTGCAGAAGGCCCATACCTTATCAACAAGCCCGGAAGGCGATCTTCCCCCTTCCGCCGTAGCGGAAGCATCTGAATCTTCGAGTAGTGGAGATGACACTCGACCCCAAATCACTCCCTCCATTCCGGAGCATAGGGCCACGAAGTATGAAAAACCCTTCCGGAAGGGTTGGATTCGCGAGCTATGTTACCGCCATACGGTCCAACCCGGAAGAGTGGATATGGATATTTATTACTACCCCCCTGGCCCAAAGAGCCGTATGTTACGCTCCCCTAATGAAGTCAGTCAATATTTAAGGGATAAGGGAATACGAGATTTAGATCCGAGTGACTTTTGCTTTAAGAGAACGCCCATAGCCAAACCAACTTGGGAACGAATCCGATTGGCTCACCCAAGGAGAACCGTCTTGACGGCCGGATAACTTCGACCGACGTCTTCGAGTTAGCATCCTTTTGGAACTTAATCGTTTTATTTACTCTAATTTTTAGGAGAGAACCGGATAGTCCTCTCTATTGGCGAATTCCACCTCGACGCTTCAGAGGGACCCTTCCGGTGTGCGCACCAGAGGAAGTCTTAATTAGCCCCCTCCCGAGGGACATGCCTGTAGTTTCCTTGCCTCCGGCAAAACAATTCACCCTCGTCCATGATGATCGGATCGACGTTCCTCCAACCCTACCACCCGAGTCTGGACAACCCCGTCCTGGTCTGAGAGTCCAGCACGCCGAAGATCCAACTTCGGACATTTTACAACTACATCCTGATGACACCGAACGACAAGCTTTGATGGGAGGTGATGAGCCTGAGCAGGACACTATTCCTATGGAAAGGGCGGATCCAATCCCACTGCTCCAACAGGTACCCCTTCCCATCTACCCTGCTCAAACCTTACAAGAATGCATGGAGGAAATAACCCGTCTCTACCCTCCGCCGGAATGGACGGTTCCAACGATTCACATTGCTGCCGCCGAAGCCGCTCATGCTACCGTCGGTGCCTTTCCCCCTGCTCCCGTTCCGTCTCTGCAAACATCGACAGTTGCCATTCAACTTCCGCACCCTTCCGACTCCGCCATCGCGATCCCCGCTCCTGTGGACGACACCCCTACAGTTATCCAATATGGAAGCACACGACGACGCGCCGCCGATAACCAATACCGATGCGACCGACGATGACCGACCACTACTGGGCGCCGAAGCTGCCGATAACGTAGAGGACGCCATACGGCCAAAATCACCTCGCCATCCCACGGTCCCTTTTCGCGACACCTTACCGTTATACACTCAACTTGAACGTCTCCATCAGGACTATGGCCCGATACCCATCCCCCAGGACAAATTGTACGAAGTGTCTGATTACGACCGCCTTTTTGTTCCGGACATGTCCTATCTTCGGGCCCCTCCACGCAACAGAGAGATGTTTTCAATAGCATGGGAAGGCATGCTTGAGTCCGATCGTGCCCGCCTATATCCGGTGACCCCGAATGGGTTTCCGCACATCACTCGCCCCGCAGCCACCTACATATGTCCAGTCTGCACGGCAGTAGGCCTTCATCGCGCTAAAGTCTGCCCAAGGAAATTTATTCAAAAAGACCGTAACCGCGGCATTAAGACTTCCTACATAGACTTTTCAGAACAGTGAAAGCGTCGCGCCATACATGAAAAAAAAATAAAAATTTGTTTTATTTATAACATGTACTTATATATTTTGATCGCTCCCGAGGTTGGTCCCCTCCTGTCCCTTTCTTTTTCTTTGGGGGGAGGATGCAACGGTGCTGAACTTGTTGCAGACGACGGTTGACATAATGGTGACTTATGTTCAGCCCCGTCTATGACGACCCTCCTTACCCCTCTCCTTTTGTTTCTACCGAGACGAAAAGTAACGTCAAATTTCAAACGATAAGTCAGTCGCTCATTAGCCGCTCTTCAGTTAAATTTAGTGATCGGTAATCGCCGACAAAAAGATAGGACCAGGCTCGGGTCCATTGTTTCGAATACTAGTGTTATTACTATCGCGTCTTCCTGTTGGATTTAACTCAAGTTTTCTTTTTTCGAACTATTATTTAACTGAATAAAGAAACTTCATCGATATGCATAGAAGGTATGTGTTTTACTGATACTACAACTCTTCCGCTCGGAACAAATAGGCCTATTCTATTTTTCCGCGGCTTGCAACGATTCCCCTTTTTGCGACCGGCCGCTTATATTTCCCGGGGTGATCCGTTGCAATAGTAAAACGTTAATTTTAATTGATTGGCGATATAAGGTGTTAAAATACGGAAATAAAATTTAAAAAAATCCACCAAATCATTTTAAGTCTTGATTTTAGCTCAGTTAACCTAAATGCATTGAAACTGATATTGAAGATGGATATAGCTTTCAAAAACAAACTTATCCGCGACTACAAAATTATAAATAATTTGTTTCTCAACTTTATTATTATCTCTTTTATGTTTCAATACAGACATAAACCAGGGAGCATCACCTAGTCGCGTAGCTGGGCCTCATATAATTAATGAAAATTCTTCGAACTCTTCGCCCTTGACAGTCAGCGTAAAATATAAGCAAACTTATGTAAAATTTGCATAGTTGTAACAGTTCAAAATATTTAATAATTTTCTTCGACTTAAGGAATTTTACCATTATTTAACGTCAATGTAGTTCTAGTAATTAGTTTTCGGACCTTTCATTAATGGTTAGCGTTAGATTGAGACTTGAAAATAAAAATTGCGCACCATCGAAGTAACGTGGAAGGCTGAATTTTAGTTATTTGAACTTTCTAAGCTCAAAGTTGTTTTTGTTTTAAGAAAAGTTTTATTTTCACCATATTTTGCTTTAACAAAACTATTTTTATATTCTGAAGCGCAATCCGACTCCGGAAGTGAATCCATGGAACTAAGGAAACTAGTACAAAAGTGTTTTCCGTGAACAACGAAAAACTCTTTTCCATCTTTTGAAAAAATAAATGAAATGCTAAAAACGAAAAACCTGGAGATTGATATTTCTTCGAACAAAGTTATGAAACTTGAAGATGAAAATGAAAATAAAAAGAGTTTGAATTAGTTGGAATGTTTGCACTCTCTGTACTTTCGTGCTGATTGCGAGCTATCTTTAGCAATGTCAACTTAACTAAAATTAAAAGCCGAAACGAACTTCTAACAGAAACTGTTAATGGAGCCCTATTAACCAGCGAAAGCTTATCAGATGCAGGTGGTTGCGTAAAATGTGAGCCAAATGATGATATATATAAACGATTTACAAGTAAAATGTACAAATTAAATAATCTAGGTCATGAGTCAAATGAGAGTGATGAAGTGAAGGTTGAAGTGATCATAAGTGAGATGTGATATTTTAAATACTGTTGTATTTTTCTGTGTTAAAACTTTCAAGTACAAAAAAGTTAGAAAATAATAAAAATCTACTTGCAAAACTTCTGAAGTTTTTATTTATTTATTATGGGTGTGATGAAAACGCTTAAAAAGAGATAAAAAAGTGGGAAATTGAAATTTCGCGCCAAAATGACAAAATCCTACCGGGTTAACTGCGTACTATATATTTCTCTTGGAATCAATAATTTTAGGTCTCCGAAACGATAGTTTTTTTTGATCAGGCAACGCTGTACAGTTGTAACATTGAAGGACACACTCCCGACGTTGCTTTTAGACTGGATGGAAATGGAGGTGCCGACAGATATATGCGGCTTTATGAGGCAGACCAGAATTGGAAAGCGTCCTTTATTTGCGCGCCACCATTCGAAAACACAAACATTTTTAGGAACGAGGAGGTTCATTGAAATAATTGGTTAATTCATTAACTTTTGGGTTCTGAGGTTCGGGGTCATTTGTGGTCGTTGAAGTGATGTCTTCTAAGAAGCTCAATAAACCGAAAGTTTTCTTCATATTTGCCGTTATAGGGTCGAAAAATGGGGCTTCCGTATCAGTTTTTTTTTCTCGTTTTCCACCAGGTCCTTCAGCCAGTTTTTGCCATGGTAAAACTTACTTTCCAACTGAAAACTTTGTCCTTGTACCTCGGATAAAGAACAGAAGCAATCACGCAAATCTTGTTTGATTCTAAAGAAACAAATCGCTCGTTGAGCTTTTGCGGAAGTTCAGATTTCATAGTCAGAACGCCGCTAAAGTTGCTATCGTTACATGACCCGAATTTCGCCAAAGCGTATATCGCTGGAATGTTCACAAAAGCGGTAACGTCTTTCTCAGACACAGTTCTTGTTAATTCTCTGAAGTGTTGCAATAATTTTAGTACTTTTTTGATTAACGACCACTGATGTGGACTGAAACATTTAAGCTTGTTTTCGGTGCAGTAGGTTGTCAACGCCTCTTTTTGTTCTAGATATATTTCTAGTATATAGAAACTGCTGTTCCACCTGGTAGGAACATCTTGAATAAGCGCGTACTGAACCACTCCCAAATCCGATTAAATTTGCTTTAGGCGGTTACAAGCTAGTTGCGAATGTTTAAAGTGGCCGACTAACTTTCTGACTATGGCCAATGGGTCAGAAACACTCCTTTGAATTAATACGACCTTTTGAACTACCAATTGTAAGGAATGCGCCATACGGGGAAGATGGTGGAAAGAGCTATCTTTTACGCCTCGAACTATGTTACTACCATTATCAGTTACAACAGCGTGAATTTTCATATCTGTGATGTTCCAGTGTGCAAAAATTGAGTTCAACAATTCGCTTATGAATGAAGATGTGTACTGGCCAGGTGCATGTTTCACCGGTATCTTCCCATTGCGCAGAAGTCCATTAGACTGAATCCCGCCAATGTTTTTAATGAATTTAGCCCAACGACGGGTTTGGTATTTACAATTCAAACGACTCTATTTGTCGAAAACAGCGACCCCAAAAATGCTGTGTAGTTTAATTTCTATTATTGTCGTTTTTAAATGAAAGCGTTTTAAATGCATTTTTACTGACTTCGAAACGCCACAATTTGGTTAAGCTAAGTTTGTAATAATTTATAAATCACTTAACAATGTTACGCCTTTTCCAAAATATTGATGTTCATCTTCATTAAATAATCAAATAATATGCCTTTTTCAAAAAATTACTGTTAGGTTAGGTTTGGGTTAGGAAGCCGTCTCTTCCTCTTTGGAGCGGTTATACACTTCGATTATATTAAAACGGCTTGAAGTATATTCATGATGAATATAACAAACATAAAACGCCACTATTTGGTTAAGCTAGGTTAGTAATATTTTATAAATAAAATTTATTTATTTAAATTACGTCGGGAAAACCCGAAGTGCGGGTTTTTCGGTGCATAGGGTTGTCCCATAGGACGGAATCATAAATCCGCCAAAGTGCGGGTTTTTCGGTTGCATGGGATTGGGTCCAGTTGATTGGGATTCGGCGCAATGGAACTGAACCTTTGAAAAGAACCTATTGAAATCAAGGGCTTCGAACTTTGGTAAAACATATTGACGTCATGCAGGTGTACAAATGTATTGAATAAGCTTACCCAGAGAAAAGCCGTGACCCACCCACAGAAAGGGTCACTTTAGGTTTTCTCTGTACACGGTTAAAAATAAGAAAAACACTCTTGCTTGGACTCTCAACCTGAGGAGTGAGCATAAACTCCCTTAAGATTCTCTAAGAGAAACAAACTACTACCCTAAGAGTGCGCGACGTAAGAAAGGACTTAAGGACTTAAACTATGTTCCGTGCGGATTTAAAACTAAGCAATTCAAAAGTTAAATTAAAGAACAATAAGCGAAGCATCAGGAAGCAGCCCACCAACTACATGGATCCGCCAAACAATCACTTGACGAAATGAGTTTGAGGATTGGAGCTCTGGGCCGCAAATAAGGACTTTGCCAGTTTGCCGCTAATGGAGTTTAGCAGAAACCATGAGATAAGTCCATAACCAGTTAAAATACCCTACAGTAATTACTACTAAGAATACTCTGGTATTAAAGTAATTAACAAGTAAGACGCACGCACTTATAGTGCATTAGCCACGGATATTACATTTGTTAATATTGGACATTAGACGTCGAAGATAGAAACAATTAGAAACTAAGAGATTGGAAACCTCAATCAATAAATAGTTAAATTAAAAGTTACGAAATTATATTTAAAAATCAATTAGTAAGAATAAGAATTAAAACGATAAGGCGCCATGCATGCTTACTTCTAGTACTAGCGAGTGCATGCAAATTTAGTACCATTATTGTGCATGAGTTGTATTAGTATTATTTTGTTTATTATGTTTCATTGTTAGTAAACCTATACCTAATTATTCATGTGTGTTTATAATTACCATTAAATCTTTGTTAAATGTTATCCAAGACCTTGGTACCCTTTATTAACGTAAGAATAAAGTATTAGATACGCTTTTGACAACGTATAGACTAAGTCGCGAACCAGCGAGGACCAGATAAGTAGTTCCCCGAAATAACGTTGCAAGACTTAGAAGTTTTCTGATTGTCCATTCTACAATATAAGTGGACCCCAAAATAGAATTGAACGAAATTGAATTTGTTGGAAATGATCAATATTTCAAATACAGGTAGAAATTAAATTTTCAACTGCTAAATGCTTTCGACGGTTTAAAATTAATTAATTATTAAAGGTACACCCGAGAGACAATTATTAATTAATCAAAAATGTCTTGATTAGAATCAAGACCTAAAAGTATCGATAAGACTGAGGTTATCACTTGACTAAAGGATCATATATTAATTTTTATATTAAATTGAAACTTTAAGGCGTGCTTAAGTAAAAAACAACGTTCCATTACCGTATTCCGTTGAAATAACTTATTTTACTAACATTTTATCATTACATTACTTACTTTTGAGAGAGTACGTGTATGATAGTGCGTTTTTAAAGGTTCCTAAAGACGTTAAATCCCCATTCGTGCCCGGCATGGTTCGCAGTGGAACTTTCTATTTATTCTAAAAACGATCGCGGCAAATTGAATAGGGGCAGTAAGATTTTTACTCGTGGTTATGCTCAATATAATGTAATATCAAGTGTATTTTAGGCAACCGTCATTCTGTTCTTTCTCATAGCTCAGGGCATGATTAGGGTTGCTCCTCTTTCTGTTTTGTTTCAATCAATGGTTAGAGACTATATGATTTCGCACACAGAATTAAAATGCTGTAAAATTAACACTATGGTAATGGTAATAGCGTATGCCATCAAGATGATGTTTATTTAGTTGCACATCCTCCCTGTTTTTAATACCGTCAACAATACTGTTTTTCTAAACAGTGGAACTAACAGTTTTAAGTATTAATTGTTCGTGTATTCAGGGGTGTTTGTAGCTTTTAAAATAACCGCTTCAGAGGTTGTTTCAAAGACAGTCTTAACCGTTGATTATATTGTAGGGGCCAATGAAAAAACCAGCCCAATATTCTGTTTAACTACCAATAAATCACAGTTACATAAAATGTCTGCTGCTGTAAAACTAACAGCAAAATATGTGGTTTTAAACTCACTAAGCACTGTGGATTAAAACGTGGTTTGCTGTGATAATAAAAACACATCTTGCTGTTTAAACCGCTTATAGTACACTAAAAACATAGGGTTGCTGGAAAAATAACAGCTCTTAGAATAGTTTTAAATCCCGGAGCTTATTTTGATAAAGACGCTCTTTGCTGTTGAACTTAAAGCACTCAAACCTTTATTAAAAACATTAAGCTCTGTTGGATAAGATGCAACTTGTCATTTATAAAAGACGACTAGCTGTTTTTAACAGACTGTCCATTAGGGTAGATTTATACTGGTTGCTGTTATACACTCTTAGAAAAAGCGGTGTGCTTTAACACCTTTAAAAGTAGTTTATATGGGTCCAAATTTGACACCATTACAGGTGTTCATTTACACCCCAGAGAGGGTTTAATAACACTTATTTGAACAATTAGTGTCAAAGATAAGAATAAAATGGTGCAACACAGGTTCAGTTTAAAACCTTTTTAACTCTTATATAGAACTAAAAGTTAATTTTTACTCCCTTATGAGTGTTGTGCATTTCCTTAAAGGGTGCAGCATATTATTGTTATTGTTATTGTTATTGTTGAAGGGGGTGGCGCGTCGCCGCGCCGAGCACCGATACCAAGGGTATATTGTGCGCCCCGAGCTTGTTAGACTACGAAGAGTCCTGTCGCCTCGATGAATCGGAGAATCCGATTGGCCGAGACAGTAGAGAACTGGTGAGGTTCCATAGTATGCATGTCGAAATGCTCGAACCTCATGGCCGCGAGGTAGTCGCAGCTACAGAGGATATGGGAGGAGGTTTCCTCTACCTCCCGGCAGAACCTACAGAGTGGGTCATCAACGATGCCCAATAAGTGCAGGTGTCTATTCAGCCGGCAGTGTCCAGTGAGGAGACTGGTGACCAGCCTAATTTTGTTTTTGGTGAGGGCAAGCAGTTCCTTTGCCCTAGTGATAGAAGGACCCGGGACAAACTCCTTGGCCTGTCTCTGTCCATCCATGTCAAGCCAGAGCTGCAGTTGAAGTGCAGACATCCGGCAGTGAATCCTATGGCGAATGATGCCATGGGGGATGGGAACCGCAGGCTCTGGTCCGAAGAACTTCGCCTCAGCCCCCCTTTTGGCATACATATCAGCCCTCTCATTGCCGAGGTATCCGCAGTGCCCTGGCACCCACAGCAATTGAACCTTGTTGCGGGCAGCCAAAGAGCCCAGCAGATCCAGACAGCTGAGCACCAGTCTGGAATCGACAAGGCACTGATTCAGCGCCTTGAGGGCGGCCTGACTATCCGAATAGATCTGAATCGTCCGTCCGCGATAGTTTTTCTTGTTGCAGAAATCCGCGCATAAACAAATGGCCATGATTTCCGCCTGGAAAACGCTGGCATAGTTGCCAAGGCTCTCGTAAAAACCAAACTTCTTGGTCAAGCAGTAGACCCCGGCACCAACTCCAGAGTCCGTCTTAGAGCCGTCCGTGACCAGACGGACTCCCCCCCAGTCCCGAGGACTGGGGTTGTCTCCCAATCAGCGCGACTGGGAAAGTGCACGCTGAAGGGCTTGTCGAAGTGGTATGATATAACAGATTTATCTGAGACCATCACAAGTGATGGCTCAGTACTGCTGTACTCACTAAAAAGCTTGGTGTGACTGAAGTCCCAATGCTTGGGCTTCCACCAGCCGAGGTTGTTGAGCCTACAGGCTCCCATAATAGCTTCCTCCTCAATAAAAAGGTGAAGAGGAAGCATATTGAGAAGGATTTCCAGAGAAGCTGTGGGGGCTGTTCTCATGGACCCCGTGATACCGATGCACGCCAGCCTTTGAAGCTTGCGTAGTTCATCTTGGGCTGTTTTAAGGCGAACCCTGGGCCACCAGACAAGAGCTCCATAGGAGACCACTGGCCTGATGATCCTGGTATAAATCCAGTTTACAGCGCTAGGGCTTAAGCCCCAGGACTTGCTGACTGAACTTCTTAAACGCCAAAATAAAATTTTGGCCTTCTTGATACTCAGATCAAGGTGGGACTTCCAAGTAAGCTTGGCATCGAAGGTCACGCCAAGGTATTTGACCTCGGAGGACTTCTTTAAAACCTGTCCAAAGAAGGAAATATCGTTGAATAGGTCATTAGTCTTTTTCCGAGTAAACGGTATAAGGACAGTCTTGTTGGGATTGACGGTTAGGTTAACACCCCTACACCAATCCTCAACATCATGCAAGACAGATTTCATCAGTGCAGCGATAGTTGTAGGGAACCTCCCTGTAACAATCACTGCGATGTCATCCGCATAGCCAAAACAGTGACATCCCCTCTCCCCGAGTCGACCCAGCAGCTCATCCACCACCAGGCACCAAAGAAGAGGGGAAAGAACCCCTCCCTGAGGACAGCCACGGTCGGTGGAGATCTCCAAGGTTTCCCCGAGAAGAGACGCCGTCACCCTGCGATACGTGAGCATGGATTTTATCCAACGACACAAAGTGTCGTCAATACCAAACCGCTCCGCAGCGCGAAGGATGACTTCACTAGAGACCCTATCAAAGGCACCCTCAATATCAAGGAAGATGGCCAAAGACATCTCCTTGAACTCGATGGCCCTGTCAAGGCAGTTCAAAATGCCATGAAGCGCCGTCTCTGTGGACTTGCCTTTCTGATAGGCAAACTGAAAAGTGGACAGGGGTGTGTGGGAAAGAACACCATCCCGCAGAAACCTGTCCACCAATTTCTCTAAAGTCTTTAGGAAGAAAGAGGTAAGACAGATAGGTCTGAATGCCTTAGCCTCAAGATAGCTCGTCTTCCCAGGTTTGGGAATAAAGATAACCTTCGAGCGCTTCCAGACATCTGGAATATGCGCCAGAGCAATGCAGGCTCTAAATATCCTGCACAGATAAGGGCCAATGGCGTCTATGCCTTCCTGGAGGAGGGCGGGAAAGACGCCATCTGGGCCAGGGGACTTGTAGGGCTGAAACGAGTTTACAGCCCACTGAAGTCTAGAGTATGTAACTACCTTATTGGCGATGCCCCAGTCCGCCCTGTGCGCTCTCCGAAAGTGCACGGGGGGAGCGCCGGTGCCTGTGAGGTCAAAGGCCTTGGAGTCCGGGAAGTGTGCCTTAAGCATATGCTTAAGGGTATCAGTCCCTGACTTGGTAAACTCACCATCTGCCACCTTGATGGTGCTGAGCTGGTGAGTGTTATCATGAGCCAGGATCTTCATGATTTTGGCAGTAGCGGGGGCATCAGAGATGCTACCGCAAAAGTCCCTCCAGGAGTTCCTCTTGGCCTCCCGGATGGCTTTATTATACTTATTGAGGGTTGTTACGGTATTGACGAGACCCGGTTAAATATTAAAAGTCATTTATTCTTGTGAGAGTCCCTCTACGCGTCTACATAAACTCTGCCCGATTTGGGCGTCGAACTTCCCTTATATACAGTAAGATATTTTTTAGCTTTGATCTATTATTGGTCTATTATTGATCTATTATCATACAGATGTTTTTTAACTATTCTTATCTAACATCTTTCTTTTCCGATCCTTTGAGATTTGACCGTCGCAATTAATTTTACCAGTTAATTAATCTAAGTCTAATACAGCTGTTTTTTAACTACTCTTATCTAACATCTTTCTTTTCCGATCATTTGAGATTTGACCGTCGTAATTGATTTTACCAGTTAATTAATCTAAGTCAAAGATTTACATCAGGTTTGCTAGCTTAACTAATTCATTTCTACATTAATTTCTTAGCAGTTAATTAATCTAAGTCTAAGATTTACATTAGGTTTGCTAGCTTAACTACTTCATTTCTACATTAATTTCTTGAATGCTACTGGTATTCATTGGCATAACGTTGCGGCGGTCTGACGTTTCTTCTGTGATGATCACGTTCGGTTAACGTCGGAAATGGTGGGATGGTATCTGGCATTGGCGATGGTGGTATTTCTCTTGGTAGAGGTTGCGAGCCCCGAGGGATTTCGTTAGTTCCGGTTTGGGCCCTCTGGTTTCCCGTATCCTGCGGCTGGCCCCGATTGTCGTCTGCTACTGTGCGTCCTATTTGTCGAATTGTAGTCGCTGTTGGATGGATTTCTCTAGTGTCCCTTGGCGTGTTATTGGTGGCTGTCATGAACGTTGGCGGCGTGTTATTGGCGGCTGTCCTGAACGTTGGCGGCGTATTATTGGCGGCTGTCCTGAACGTTGGCGGCGTGTTATTGGCGGCTGTCCTGAACGTTGGCGGCGTGTTATTGGCGGCTGTCCTGAACGTTGGCGGCGTGTTATTGGCGGCTGTCCTGAACGTTGGCGGCGTGTTATTGGCGGCTGTCCTGAACGTTGGCGGCGTGTTATTGGCGGCTGTCCTGAACGTTGGCGGCGTGTTATTGGTGGCTGTCCTGCACGTTGGCGGCGTGTTATTGGTGGCTGTCCTGCACGTTGGCGGCGTGTTCTTGGTGGCTGTCCTGAACGTTGGCGGCGTGTTATTGGTGGCTGTCCTGAACGTTGGCGGCGTGTTATTGGTGGCTGTCCTGAACGTTGGCGGCGTGTTATTGGTGGCTGTCCTGAACGTTGGCGGCGTGTTATTGGTGGCTGTCCTGAACGTTGGCGGCGTGTTATTGGTGGCTGTCCTGAACGTTGGCGGCGTGTTATTGGTGGCTGTCCTGAACGTTGGCGGAGTGTTATTGGTGGCTGTCCTGAACGTTGCCTCCTCTGGCTGCATGGCATGAATCGGCTGGGGTATCGGACGCAATTGGTGTCGAGTTCGACGGATAATACCGCCGTTGGAGATAAAACCTAACGTGACGGAAGCCTTCGCACCCAGGATTGGAACTGATCTATGCGGCGTTATGAAAAAGCATTCTTCCGAAGATGCGCAAAATGATCCGCATCGAACATATATGACGCCCAGGACGTCGACTGTGTGGCCCGAATATGCGCGGACGGTGTACGGCGGTTTGTAGATTTGAGGTTTGATGGGGAATTTATCGTAGATTTCTTGAGTGATTATATTCACCTGGGAACCGGTGTCCAGTTTCATCATAGTGGGAAAGTTCGCAAAATATATCGTTTCGAACCATTCGTCAGAGTCCCCTGACGTCACTTCGGTGTTGTCGCAATGCAATGTAATGGCGTCTGTGTACCGGTGGTATTGATGTGCCTGACTCTGTTCATGATAATGGTCGTCTTCATAATACCGATCTGGTTCATCCCGGTCTTGGTATTGGTTGCCGTGGGGTGAGGGCTCAAGATGGTAACTTGTCTGTAACTGGTGTGTTGCTTGGGAATTGCAGCATGCCGCCCAGTGTCCGCGGTTGTTGCAATTGTAGCACTCCGCATTATAGGCTGGACATCTTCCACTTGGGTTGTGCGAGGTACCGCAGTTAGCGCAGTGCTGGTCCCGATCTGAACGTCTTTGGAACGCGCCCTGTTGTCTTCGTGGGGGCGGGGGCTGCGTAGACGATCCGTAGCTCCCTGGTCGCCATTGATACTGGTCTTGTGGTTCTCTTCCCCGCCGTTGTCTTGGCTCTCGTCGAGCCGCCGTAGCACCTTGAGGTTTGAATGGTCTCTGTTGGCGTGGTGGTTGCCGTATTGCGTCCACACTCGCCTGGGTTGTGTAGGATCTGTCCGTCGATACTGCGATCGTAGTGGCATGGTGGTGTGAAGCTTCGTCGGCTTGGCATCGTGATATTGCCCATGTCAGGGTACGGTTTCGTTTGGCCAATAGATCTTTACGTAATTCTTCCTTATGTATCCCGATGACTATCTGCGTACAAATGAGCGTGGATGTGAGTTCCCCAAACTCACAATTGCGAGCCTTGGTCTTCAAATCCGTGAGGAATTCGGAGAATGGCTGATGGGATCCCTGGAATGTAGTGAAAAATTGATACTGGTAGGCGACGATGTCCTTATACGGTTCATAGTAGTCGTCGAAGGCAGCGAGCACTTGGGTCAATGTAAGCGTTCCACCCTCGGGCAGGGGTATTTCAAATGTGTTGTAAATCCTCCGTCCTGCCGCTCCTAAGATATGTAAAAATATCGCTATTTGGGTTGCCTGGTTCTCCTGTGATAGCTTGGCTGCCAGGGCGTATATTTTGAAACTTTCTCGGTATTCGGCCCATTCTGCCGCTGGGTTGGTTTCGCTCGGGTTAAACGGCGCGGGGCTGGCGAAGTGCGTGGTCGTCATCGTGACACGACGGAACGGATGGTCGGCTCGCGAAAGGGGACGAATTACTGGGGAAGCGATGGGCAGGGTACGTAAACTTCTGACACCATGTTACGGTATTGACGAGACCCGGTTAAATATTAAAAGTCATTTATTCTTGTGAGAGTCCCTCTACGCGTCTACATAAACTCTGCCCGATTTGGGCGTCGAACTTCCCTTATATACAGTAAGATATTTTTTAGCTTTGATCTATTATTGGTCTATTATTGATCTATTATCATACAGATGTTTTTTAACTATTCTTATCTAACAAGGGTCTGTCTATAAATAGTCCAGTCCCCAGTCCTCTTAGCCCTATTAAAGAGTTTCCGAGTGAGCTTGCGAAGCTTGCCAAGTTCCGTATTCCACCAAGGAACGAGCCTTGGCCGGCTGGCAAGCTTCGCTGGACAGTTGTGGTGGTAGGAATCGATTATGGCATGTTGCATGAGATCAACTGCCGAATCAAATTCCAGCACCGAGGAAAGCTTTGGAGCATTACCTCTGAGAAGGAGGCGAAGTTCCTCCCTGTAGCCGGACCAGTCGGTCCGACGGGGGTTACGCAGTTCCGTCTTAACCGAAGTTGACTTGACCGCAACCGAGAAGCAGATGTGCCTATGGTCCGAAAGAGACGGTTCATTAGACACATGCCAGTTGGAAACCGACAGACTGATATTGTCTGTGGCCAGGGTGACATCAATGACCTCCTTTCTGTTAGAAGTAACGAAGGTTGGCTCATTGTGCCTGTTGAGAATATGCAGGTTCGTACCGACCAGATATTCAAGCAGTTCATCACCACGTCTGTTGCAGTCACTGCTGCCCCACGTGACATGGTGGGCATTGGCATCACAGCCCAAAATGAGCCTGTCCCCCTGCCTCTCACAGCGGTCGACAAGAGCGACAACCTCCTGTGGTGGAGGGGAACCCGTGGCATCATGGGGAAAGTAAGCGGACGCCATGGTAAGGCCAGTTGCCTCTCCAAAAGAGGAGGGCATTACCTTAATCACAGCAGTATCCCTAGTGAGGTAGTTCGGAAGCGGAAGGATATCAAGACCCTTCCTGGTCAGAACACACGCCCTGGGGTTGGGTGAGGTAAAGTCATAAGAGATATTACCTGCATTCTTTAAACCAAGGATTTTACCATTATGAATCCAAGGTTCCTGAATGAGGGCCACATCCAGGCCCTCTAAGGCAAACCTCCGGCATAAAACTGCCGAGGCTGCTTTGCAGTGATGCAGGTTGATCTGGATCACCTTGATGCTCATATCGCAGGAAGAGAGGCGGCCCCGGCTACTGCCTGGCGGTAGCGCGGAGTCCCGATCCAAGACCGGTATCTCCCACGCCTCCACCAGCAGCACCCTCGGCCCCTAACTCCATCCTAGTGACAGGAGCGTGGGTCCTCTCGGTATCAGAGTCCTTCAAAAAGTCGGACTCTGTCCCGAGGTCTATGTCTGAGCTATCTGGAAGGGATGGCTCTAAATTAATGCCAGCAATATTTGCTGCCAGCTCCCCACTCACGCTGGCTGCAGTGTTGCCTTCTTCATCCGAAGCCTCAAGGGCATTCTGGAGAGGGTCCTTAGGCGCATTCAGGACTTTAAAAGTCCCGACATCCACGCCAGTAAGACCCTCGAAGCCGGCCTCCTTGATGGCCTCCATGGAGGAGCCATCAATTAAGAAGATCCAGCGTCTGGTGCTCTTCTCATCGAACGACTTCAGGCACCGCCAACAGTCGGTCAGAAACCTACCGTTGTAGGCCTTCAATCGCCGGAGAAGAGCCGCCGGATCAGTGGTGCGACGGTCCTTGGTCCGGAAGGACACCTTGAACGGCTTCGGGAGTTCACTGGCCTTCATTACTGAAAGCCGTGTTCCCCCTATGGCACGCTCATTATGGTGTAGCACCTTCACGAGCCAATCGCCGGTCGCAGAATCCCCACAAGAATAGATCATGGCCCCAGCCATGATGTGGAAATTGAGAGGACGCGGCAGCGAGCTTCCCGAAGAAAGCTCAGCGTCCAGTGCGTCAAGTATAGCGGCCTGGATGGGAACAACGTCCTCCTCCGTGACCGCATTGGTCGGATAGCCATCTTTAACAATGGCCATCTTGACAATACTAGCGACGTCGCAGTAAGACTTGGTCTTCATTGACGCCGCAGCTTGTAAGCTAGGCGAGGGATCAGGGTCCTCAGCCCTAGCTCTCTTTCCAGAATGGATGGTAGCTTCTCTTGCACCAGGCGTAGAGTCCGTACCCAAGACGTTACTCCCAGCACCCGAAGGTACAGGAGTCCCATCTCGGCCCGTATCTCCTGCACCCAGTGCAGAGTTCTGGCCATCTTTTTGGGATTGTTTTCTTCGGCGGTTGGCCTTGCGCCTCCTATTAACCTCACTCAACCTGGTAGAACCCGATTGAGGAGCAGGAGGTGACTTTTGGCCTTCCGCCGATTGCGGGTGGTTGCTGCCAGAGGCAGCATCACGCCCAGAAGCAGGTTGGGAGTTGCCTCCTTCCCCGAGAGAAGGCTGGGTACCGGTAGAACCGGCTCCATGCCCAGGTTTGTTTTTAGTTTTAGTATTTAGAGAATCCATAGAGATCCCACGAGTAATGAGGCAAGTAAAAGGTCACCACCCGGTAGTCCTCAACCCGGGTGGAAGGCTAATTACAACGGGGTTTCGCCTGGTGCCCCGAGGGGACCGTTCGAGATACCGTAGATTAACTTCCCCGGTACCACACAGCCCTCAGCACGGTACCTGCACACCTTGGCTTGGGAAGGGCGCGTATCAACTCAGCCCACAAAACGCAGTGGTTGACCAGCTCTCACCACCGAGGAGGTGTGATACAACGCACTGTTGAGGACCCAAGCTGGTGGTCGCGCAAGCGAAAAGAAAGGCTGAGTAGCAAAGCAAGGGGGGGAATTAAGCGCGCCATCCAGCTTGCGCCTTCAACTTCGAGAGCCAAGGGTGCAGCATAACACCTTTCCGAGTTTAAATAACGCTTTCTGAGTGTCGCATGACACCTTCCTGAAGGGTTGATTTATCAGCAAATAGCGCTATTTGCTTAGCAAGGTTCAACCTTGAGAGAACTCAAGAGGACAGTTGTAACAAGCAAGGGTAGTTCTCGCATTAATACATACATAAAACGTTGGCCACTTGATCGACTTAAAATCCAGCTTGAAACTGCATGGTAAGTTAATAACTTCTGAAAAAGACAGAAAGTTATAAATTAGTATAAATGCATGGGGTATTAAAGTGGTTTTGGAGGCCCTAATATCCCAGCAGTAGATACAGACGTATTCGTTAAATTTAATAATCTCTTTTCACGAAGAGTTTTTCGAGCACCAGAAACGCGTTTGACCTAATCTACTCTACCATATTTAAAAAAATAAAATCCATGGAAGTGCGAGAACTTGGAACAGTTTGACACTAACGACGTTTATGAAGCGGAAATTTCTCTAACTGTAACTAAAGTCTACGATTTAGAAGTTAGTGTACGGATTATTATGAGGGAGCTCACTTTCAAATTTGGGGGTGCTATAGCCCCATAAAAGGCCTAGCGACGCCACTCCAAGAGTGTCGCATAACGCTTTTAAGAGTGTCGCCTAACACCTTTTGTTCATTTTCGGTCAATTTTAGAAATATTTAAGTTGAAATTATAATGAAGAAGAGAAATTGCAAAGTTAAAAAATTGGTTTTAAAATTAGCAATTTACTGAATTTCCAAATATTTTTATTTTCATATGGGTCCTTTCATAATAAACGCGGACCTTTTCCAAAAGGCTTAGCATGGTTAGTTAAGATTAGGTTATATTGCTTCAAGGTTTAAATTAAAGTACTTCAAGGTTTAAAGTAAAGTACTTTATGTTCAAATTAAGGTATGCAAAACTGTAATTTACGGTGGTTATACAGTAAAATATACGTTAAATTTATACTTAATAGTTTAACTATCTGTGTTTTTAATTATACACTACTGTATTCTTCACGGCAGAATACTTTTTTCCCGGAAAACAGCAACGTTCTATTAATAATAACATATCCTGCACTTCCGTTTGAGTTTTTTTTCCACAGTCGTTAACATATACAAAACAATGTTTTGCTGTATATTTAAAATCAAGGTAATGTAATTTCAAAAAACAGCGACTACCTGTATATATTATGGCTTGTTAGAGGTTTTTCTGGATAACAGCATTATACAATCAAAAACATGGTGAAAACTATTGTTTCTTTGACATTAGTTTCTCAGTGTGGGTACTCTTCGGACATAATAAGGAAATAAAAGAAATGGAAAAGGTTTAGATACCACGGAAGAATAATGCAAAAGAAAAGTTAAAGTAAAGGAACAGTTTGAAATGAAAGAATTTGAGTTGAATAAAGCCTTGATATCGTCCAAAGTAAAAACCTGAGTGACTTTTATTGATTGGAGTGATTCGTATAAATTACGCGATTTTTCAGTCGGTCGGAACACTTACAAAAATTTGAGCTCTCTCAAAAATAAAGGTAACGGATTAAGAGAATAAAGCTATGAATGCAACAAGTGAAGTGATGACGTGACGCATTGCAACTAATTTTTTGGTTCCCTGTTACATGTTAAACTTATTAACTCAATTTAAGATTCTATGACAAGTTTAGTTCAAATATGGTTAGGATTAACATTCGTAACATTTATATTTATTTGTAAATAAATTGAAGAATGCTTTATGCATATATTAACCGCAATCACCAATTATAAATTTTCCTAACTTTTAAAATTAAGAACATTGAAATATTTATGAAAGTGAAATTTTTGAAGCACTTGATGAGTTTTTATGCATAAAATATTGGCTGAGACACACGGTTCTAGTAATTTTGATGAATAATTGTAAATAATAAGGGCAATTTAAGATAGTGTTTCAAACTTACGTTAATAGTCGTAATTAAAGGGATAGAATCAATCTTTTGAATTTCAAAATATCTAACGTACTTTTCTTAATTTTAAACGTTTTAATTCGATTTTTTAAGCACACATATTTTTAGGCACATTTTTTTACCTAAAACTGCCCTCATCTTGTACTAGTCGGAAAACATTGATTCTATCCCTTTAATTAAAAAATAATTCTAAGAGAACGGTAGGACGACACTGAGAGGGTTGCTTAGAAGGGTAGCAGTCAACCCTAAATCCTAATACTATAATATTGTTGAAAATATTTTTCTTAAATATGAAGATCACACTGTTTATCTCCCTTAAAAATAAATATTTTTTCAAATTTTATGTATGAGTCACGCTATAATACTAATGAAGATTTGGCGATCCAAAGAAAATCATTTAGAATTTTGAAAAGGGTATTAGATCTTTTCGGGAAAATACATAACCGTTAGATTCATGACTAACATAGGTAAAACTTGTCCATTTGTTTACAAGCATTGGAAAATATAGAGGTTAGGCCTAATCAAGCGCGAAAAACCATTAGATATTTTGATTGCACGCATAGAGAAGAGGATTCCCAGATTTATCAAGCCCGAATAATCATTCCTTGCACGCATACTGTGGAAAACAATAGGAGAAGAAGCTAAAAATACTTCTTTGTGTTTTAAATGTCCGAGAGAAAATATCGATAACGCTACATAATTACGTACGCATATACGTTTATTGTAACCTTATACACATGTTAAACGGCTCGAAGTTTAGTCGATATTAGTAAAGAAAGAAGAGTAGTACATGGCCATAACATGGCTTAAGTTCAACTTCACTTCTTTGCATTAAATTTCATGTAATATATTTTATCAAAATAATATTGTCAAATGAGTAGACTCAGCCTTAGTTTTGATAGCGTAATTCAATGAAGAGAGATGAATTTCTTCATAGTTGCTCTAACTTTTTGGGCTGTCGCTGTACCACTTCAGGAGACCACGGCTGAGAGTCATGAAAGGTATAGTGCTTAATTCAAATACTTTCATTCTTCATTGATAACTACATCTAATTTTCAAGTCACAACTGCATGACGTGCATGTATTTTAAGATACTACATGAAAAGTAACTATTAAATACATTTCAACGTGAAAATTAACTAAGCAATCATTAATTGAAGCATTTTCAATAAATCTGAAAGGAATATTGTCCAATGCCTGTTTTACAGCATAATTTCTACGCAACTAATTCTGGTGCAATAATAGACGTTTCAGATCTTTAAATTATAGTTTACAATTTTAACATTCAAGGCATTATTCATTGTTTTTAAAGAGGCATAATATACCTAAAATTTAAAGTACTATAGCTAAGCCCTTTTCAGCATATTAAGCTACCTTCGCAAAGAGGCGGATAAAGCTAGGGAAGCTGAAAGATGAAGCTGAAACAGGTCTTGAAGGCGGGCTTATTTTTGTAGGAAACCAGCTTTGAGTTTCAGAAATCACTTTCAGATTCGCGCCGAACCTTTCGCAAGTGAGATGGTTTTAGAATCGAGTTTAATGTTTCAACGTCAGAGGGCAGCAGAATATCGTGTGATTAAAAACCACAAATCGCTCAAAGTAATATGGCGTCGTTAAACAAGGAAGTCGTGTTACTATTGCTCTTGAGAAGGAAATTGTTGCTGCTAAAAAAGAAGAGAAGAAGAACCGAATATAGACCAAAAAAGGCCCGTTGGTGGGTACATCCGATATGGTCAAACCGAAAGAAGGAAGGAGATTTTCACACACTGGTACTTATTTTATTGAACTTGAGTAGAGTATGAAATGTAATACTATTATTGTTTTAATAGTTAAAGGCGATGAGAATCCATGATCATGTATATTTTAGAAATTATACACGCATGTCACCCGCACATTATGATAAACTTTTAGGATTATTAAGTAATTCTTTGAAAAGGTATCCGGTGTCTAGAGAAGCTATTTCTCCGGCACACCGACTGGCAGTCACGCTTAGGTAAGCACATTACATAAATAATAACTTAATATATCATGTATTTAACATTGATTCTATGAAATATGCTAATGTCTAAACTAAACCATACAGGTATTTGGCTACGGGAAATAGCTTGATATCAATAGCCTATGCCTTCAGATTGGGTCTTTCTACCACCCACTACATAGTACGCGAAACATGTCAAGCCATTTGGGATGTTTTAATGCCAATCTACTTAAAAGTAAACGAATAACTACGTCAAAGATTGTACCCTTTACAAGTAAATATAATATTTCAGAGCCCCACTGAAAGGATATGGAAGGATGCAGCAGCAAAATATTATGCTACCTGGCAGTTTCCAAACTGTATTGGCGCTGTAGATGGTAAACATGTACTGATTCAGCAGCCCAAAAATACAGGTTCAATGTACTATAATTATAAAGTAGGTAGACGTTTAGATAGGTGTGTTATTTGGAATGAAACCAAACAATCCGTACTTCTTGTAGGGTACCAATTCAATAAACCTGATGGCTGTGGTGAATGCCGACTATACATTTTTAGCCGTTGATATTGGGGCCTACGGTTCGAATTCCGATGGTGGGGTACTGAAAGCTTCTGCCATTGGAAGAGCTTTAGAAAATAACAAGTTGAACATACCGGGACCGTCTATTCTACCAGAAACTAATATCATAGTGCCACATGTTATGGTTGGAGATGATGCGTTTCAGTTGCGCCCTGAGTTTTTAAAACCCTACAACAGAGCAAACTTAGATGACAAAAAAAGAGTTTTTAACTATCGCCTGAGCCGAGCAAGGTAATCAAATGTGCCTAGCACTACTAGTGCCATAGCGATAGATACTGTTGGGTATGCTTATAAGTTTCTCGTTGAAAGGAGATGCAGTGAAAATGCCTTCGGTATTTTGGGAGCTCGATGGCGTATCTTTCGAAGGGCAATTATCCTGTCTCCAGAGAATGTTGATGCGGTAACCAAAGCGGCTGTGGTGTTACACAATTACATAATGACTGAAGAAGCAGCTGTAGCAGGACCACAAAAGGTATATTGCCCCCCTGGCTATGTGGAAAACGAGGCATGGAGATCTGAGGCGGCCAACGCATTTGAGAACATACCTCCAACAAGGGCAAGAAATTTTGTCCGCGATGCCGCCGCAGTTCGCGATGTGTATGCTGATTATTTCTTTTCTGAAAATGGACAAGTAGCGTGGCAGTGGGATATACCAGGTGTACGAATGCCACATAATCTAACCAGACTTGCATAACAAATAGTGTATAGAAAACTTAAACAACACAAAATTAAAAACAATTTACTATTCATATCAAACGTTTATTGAAAAATGTAAATTACTCTGAATCAGAGTCAGAAATAAAGGAAAATGCTGATTGAATCAAAGTCAGCTCAAATTTCTTTTGTTTTTTTTGGTTTCACTCTTCTGAGAATGTCGGCTATGTACTTTCCGAACCTATCTGCAGCATCCTCTGACGACGATCGGTTTTCTGCACTTGCAACTAATTTCTCCGCTAGTCTGTATCAAAACAAAATGGAAAGTTAGCTTATGACATTGCACTAAGAGCACTGCTAAACTCCACTTCGACGTATTTTTTAATCCTCATTTAGAAAGCCTTGGGTATATGTTACATACTTATCAATTTTATCGATCTCCTGATCAATGTCATCTTCATTTGGTGCTGTGCTTCTGTTTTGTCCTTTTCTTCGTTTTTGATGTGTGGTATTTGCGGAGGAACATGACGGAAAACTTGATGAAGCAGAGCTCTGTGGTCTTGAAGAGGTCGAGGGCATATCGGCCGTTGAAGAGGTCGAGGGCGTTTCGGCGGTTGAAGAGCCGATATCAATAGCAGGGGTTTCTGACCTTTGCTCTCTTTCATCATCCATGTCCTCCCCACCAACAGCAAGACTTGAAAGTATCTGTCAAGGAGCATTATTAAAAATGGACTTTCTCTTCGGGTTTTCAATCTTTTCAACTCACTCTATGCGCTTCATCGCCATTCTTTGCTTGGCTATCAACATCCTCATTATTTTCTTTAATGTTGCATGAAGTGCTGCATAATAATAATTTAACAATGTTAGCTCTTTTCCGCAATCTATTAACTTCGTATACATACTCTCTTTTGGCAATGATATCCTTCAAGAACAACATTTGTCGAAAATAGGGCCATTTCACTTTATCAAAGTCCTTTTCTGGATCATAGCCATCCCCTGATTTTTTAACTTTTACTAAAGTTAGGTTATTACGGAACTGGTCACGCAAATACTTCCATTCTTTTTTTGCCAGAGCTTCTATTAGATATTTTAAACATATGCATAATTTGTTCTTAAATTATTATTATTAATATTATTGATGAAACCTTTCGCACTTACTGGCAAATCCGGTACTTTGGCATACATTGTCCCATGCTGCGTCCACAGCAACGTTGTCTTTATGCTCTTGCAAACATTTATTCCAAATTATTTCATTCCTTTGAACAGCACTGATTATCAACTCTCTCCTTTCCGTGATTAACTTTTTTTTATCCTCGCTATCTTTTTTCAATAAATCTTTCGCGGTTGACATGATTTTTGACAATAAATGTAGAAAAAAACGCGACTACTCTAAATCTTGTCTCAACACGAAATGCTCACTGGAGCCAAAAAAAAAAGGTTCCCCTTAAGTTTTACTTCCCTTTACCTCCCTCCTTATTGGCTAGTGAAATGCACGTGGGTCGCGGCTGAAGCTCAAAGATCAACACGAATTTGATCTTTGCGCTCGGTCGAAAAAGACCTGCTTTGGTCGTCTGCTTTTGAAATCAGCTTTATAACATCAGTTTCCGCCCCAATGCGAAAGGTGTCGCCGAAACTGATGTTGCTCGCCAGCTTCGACTTTCAGCTTTAGGTTTCAGCTTTGCGCTCCTTTGCGAAGGTAGCTTTAAAATGACAAACTAATTTACTGAAGCGGGTTTTCACGTTTATCCTTGGGATATTTACGGGTTGGTCTTCTATTTCAATATAGATGTAAGAATTTGCTAACATATTAGTATCAGCTTTATAAAGAATATTTATAAACAACATCAACTCTATATTGTACAAAGAATGTTTTACATAATCTTTCTTTCGTCAAAAAACTCCTATTTTTTCTGAATTGATAAAAAGTTTGGTAATAGTAAAGGGTACAGCGCCTGTATTTCAAAAACGTTATCCTTATTAAAAATTTTGAGGGTGAGTGTTAACTCATTTCTCGCAAAATTTGTGTTTAACAGAGTTAAGGACTTAAGGTTTTAGATTTGGTGAATCTAATTTTCATACGCCGACATTTAAATACTATAGATGTAAGCAAAAATCCATAAAATTGGCACATTCCAAATTCCAGAGAATTTATTTTAATATCAAAGGATACTGTGCTGAATTCGAGTCCACATAGTATACATTCCCTTCCGAAAATATAGACTAATCCATAATTGAAATGGGCGAAGAGAACTTGACAGGGCCTAGAGGTACGTCAAGAAGTACCGCTAGAGGAAGTGCGAATCGGCTAGCCTCCCGCGTGTAGTGAACTCTGGCTCCATCTGGCGTTGCCTCTTGACGAGTCGGAAGAGACTCCCTCACGGCGGTTTCTCAACAAGTAATTACAGGAATGGTCTATATGGCCTAAAAATGTCCTTCCACCTAAGCTTTATATCTTACAATTCTACCATCTGTTGTCATGACAAATCCGTCGTCGTGGCGACGTCAACAAAACTTCCCCTCCATGTGAAAAGGGAAAGTAAGGGTACCAGACTACTCTAGCCCCGATCATGTGCATATCGTACGATTAATGATGCTTCACAGGAACCGTTAAGCTACGTTCGCACTAGGCAAACATTTTCGCCCGCCAAGCTAATTACACGAAGCTCCCCAACTACGCCAACAAAATAGCCTATCTGCACATTGTAATATTTGGCGTTAAGAACGCCGGCCGCTATTGGCGATAGAGGAAAAAAAATGTTCAACACGCTCACGTTCGTGTACCCAGCGTACATCCAATCAGCAAGCTAGTTAACGTCACGTGTGACATTCGGTGAGCGTTTGCGTCTTTCAAAAATACACTTATCGTTTATAACAGTATATCCAAGAAAAACATGTGTTCAAAAAATTTAATTAATGGATATTCACACGAGGCACCCAGCTTTCCAGAGATGTTTAATCTGGTATTTTTGCATTACACTTACTGCAATTTACCCAATCTTTGGACTTCATTGACCATTTCTTCGTCATTAAACTTAAAATATTTAGCCATATTATCAATGAAAATCTGGTAACGCATCCCTCTCTAACTACTATTTCCTCTCTTCGATCGACCACATTCTAGCTCGCACAACACCACCGTCCAAAACTACTAACCACACCCCACTACTTCGACTTTCTTCGCCAAATCAACAATAGGCCTATTTAAGTTAAACAAAATATAATATAAATATAATTGATATTATTTTAATCGTCGGACAGACGGACAGACACACACACAGACTCGTCCATTGTAATACTTCTCCGTGACGTCATCGTCACTCGGAGAGGTAAAAACGGGTTTTCCCCGCTTTGAGTTACTGAACGTAACCCTAATGTAAGGTTTTTCGCATCAAGTCATCGCTGATGTACATAATTGAAGCGACACATGACGCACGCTTAACGTTTGGCCATATTGCGAAAATTAAACGATACTATAACCTCAGCAGAGAATTCCCTTCGCGAATAGTTTTACGTTCTGAAAATTCAGGTTTTTCCACCTCTCTACTTTTATTTAATACTTATTTTAGATTTTTGTAGAGAACCGTTTCAGTACTCTATTCATCTTCTAACACACGCACAAACAATATAGCAAACCAGTAACACCAGAAGCAGGATAAGGGACTTGAAGTAAAGTGCTTCAGCGTTGGTAATAGATCCCGGCACTAGATAGTTAACAAATTTGAGGATTTTATGCCGCTTCCATCGCGCCTACACTAGAGAGAAAAAAATTGGTCGAGTTCCAAAAAACTTTCCTACCCCTTTCCCCTCAAATTAAATCCGCGGAACACGGACGCGGCTGCTTGAATCTAGTTCGGCCGTCTACCGCCGCGAGTCTCATGTTTTCAAAAACCGCTACCAGAGGGCCAACCGTTGCGGTGTTATCAAGAATATTCACTTTCGTAAAGTGAAGAATTTGGTTACCTAGATACTTCTAGTGCCTTATCTTACTTCTGATAGTGTAGATTGAAGAAATTTATGTATTCCTCATCCAAGCAACAAACGTTCTAATAAAATTACTAAATTATTTACAGGAACCAGACGTTCAGGATTTTAATGAAACCAGTACGTAACATATAAAGCTCTAGATCATAAGTAAAATTACCAGGAGAATGAAGTCCAAGAAAAAGGTTCAAAGTTCAACCAAATTTACTATATAAAACCGATTCTCAACCGAATCTCTTACGCCTCGTCATTTGAATACAATCTGGATGATGTTAGTATGGTAGTCTATGTTTTACACATTTCGAATGGGCTTTAAGGAGTATAGATCAAGAATTCAAGTACGATGTAAGAGAATACTTTATCTACAAAGACTAAAAATAATATATAAACTAGAGCGTTAAATGTTAAAATACATTTCTCCGATTCTTAGGTATAAGAAGTCTGTAGTGCTTGATTTTGACTTTGTTCAAGGTAGGGAGTCTCGCGTAGCGAAAGAATTTGTAGCCAATAAAGTAGAAAATCCACCTAAAATCGCCTCGTGGACGTTTTGTCCTCCGTACCCTGAAAGTGAATTATCCGAAAGCGCCAAACGACAAAACAATTGGCTTATTTACAACCAACATGGACTGCCTTGGGACTTTGGTTTCACTCCCTACAATAAACTCAACGAGTGTGTGTCAATGGCCGTTAGAGGGTGTGAACGGGTGTTTTGCAAGGGTGAAGAAAAGTGTTATTTTTTATCCAAACCTAAGGACATTGACTTGGACGGACCCTTAATTTCTTTTTTAGCCGAACATAGAAACGGTTAAAAAACTAAGAAATATTTTTGCGCTCTTCAGAAATGTATCCTATTCTAGACACAATATTAAACATTTTACACCCTTACATCTATTAAGAGCGAAATACACACAAAATCCTCCACACGTTCTTCTAAGATTCAATTGTAATTCAATTTCTAATCGAGAAATTTTCTTCCAAGAAACTGAGCACCACGTTTAAATACGAGCATGGCACTCCGAAAAGCCGAAGCCAGCATGTTCCCTAATCCATACCCTCTTTGCACAGGAACACCCCGATAGACAGGCATGGATCCGAAACCAGCCTGGTTTAAATAATAGTTCTCATAATCGCTTAGGGCGGAAATGTATTGGGGTCGTCCCATGATGTTTGTCACTCGCCGCTATTCACTGAACTGAAAGTTACCCGTTACAGCTCGTATTATTATAAGGTGAGCCAGGTCCTTCGCGGTCTGAAGTGTAGAGTAACGTTCACCTTCCCTCGCTCGAATTGTACGGGTTTTCCCAGTTCATCCATAATATTAATTTCTAAAGTTTGTATGTCCGAAGAAGATACAGGCAGGTAATGAGGTTGAGCAAATTCCACATCCACAGTTTCTCCGTCTTTTCCTTTCACGCTATTTATTCTCAAAAGAGGGACTTTACTGTCCCCTACGATCGTATTTGTGATTACGTCAGAGTAAACAAACAGAGAATGTAATCCACGATATAAGGTGCCATCATTGATTCTGTAATTACGTAATCCTCATTTGACTCAAGCGTAAATCCCATCATAACCGCGATATCACCGGGTATATTTATAGTGCAATTATAGTCCATATCAAGACGGCCCACGGGCTCGTAATAGTAGCCCCTCTATACCCTACCCTTATGAGTGGATAACCCCTCTATACCCTAACAATGAAACTCGTATGTACGTAGAAATTTTTATTTTTCACAGTTTACATCTTTTCCTCTCCTTAATTTTCTCCGTTTTTCTCAGGGGTGGTTTCCTCCATTTTATTCTCTTCCTCAGTGTTTTCATTTTCCTTCGGTTTCTCCTTTTCCTTATCCTCCTCAGTGTCTTTGGATTTTTTGTCATCGTTTTCATTCGTCTCCTGTGCAGGATTATCTACTGACTTCAAAAAGTATATCTTAGTTAATTTAAATTTTTGGAGGAAAATACTAGTAAAAGAACAGATACAATTTGAGCTTCTGCCATTTCCATGGACCTAATTAATATTTAATCCATATCATCATTCATTAATTCATCAATTTCATCATCATCCAAAGTTATTAGTCTCGGCTTTTTAACATTGGCCCTTAAAAATATAGACAATGTTTAAGAGTTTCGGAAAGCATTATACAATAAAACAAATTTATATATGTATATACATGGATGTTGCGGCGTCAAATATAGATTTTTCAAGGTTGAATGCTGATAAAAACATTTAGAAGTAATTACTTTTCGACATTTTGAAAGTAAGTTCGGTTTACAATACATTTCTTTGGTGTTGAAGTGAGCATTGTTGTTGACTCCACCGCAGAGAAGATGTTAAACTTCAAATCAACCCTTTAAAGAATAAAATCAGACATTATAGTTCTTATTTATTTATTGAATGTTACACATTTTTTCACTATAAATGTTATATTCATCATAGAGAGAGAGAGAGAGAGAGAGAGAGAGAGAGAGAGAGAGAGAGAGTGAGAGTGAGAGAGAGGGTGCAATCGATTTCTTAAAATATTTTGAGCGCCTTGCCGTGATCGTGATGCCTATGGGTGGGGGTGGGGGAGGAGGGGCAGCCAAAAGAGGTGGGGAAAAATAAGGTAGAGTGATACGGAATAGATACTCTTTCGGACCGCTGTATTCCACTGTATGACGAAAGCATGTCTGGATTTTTTAGGGAGATGGTCTTAGGACTTCCACTGTGCATTGAGACTTCCATTACCGGAAGTCTCGAGGCAAACTTAAACCGCGACACACGGTTTCCATTCCTTATCACTCCGTATTTCTTTCGACTAGGGGTGACGTGAAAATTCCATTTAACAGTGCCAGCAAATCTGGGAAACAAGGATATTTTTTTATTTTAGTTTTTAAACTTGTCGTTGGGACCAGTGACCACCTAGTGTCCGAAATAATAAACTTTGTTCTTCTACAGATTAGCAATTAATAAAATGGTCGCGAGGACCATTAATCCCCAATTCTTGAATTTAAAAACTAGTCCAAGCAATTAGTAAACTGGTTTTGGACCAGAGGAAGTGTGTTATTTCCCAGACTACTGCCAGTGCCCTCCCGGATTTCGAAATAACGTAATGGGGTATTTTTTATAAAAGTTTATTTCACAAAATATTCATTAGGGGAAAAAATACTGTGTAAAATACCAAAATCAACTTTAATCCTAGAGAAAAGTCTTTAGATGACTTATTAATTAATCTCAGCAAATATCACTAAATTACGGTAGTAAAGTCTCCACGGGGAAATTAAATTTGGAAAATATATTTGAAATCCGAGGGGCCAGTCACTCAGCGTAATCCGCTGTACACGCAGTACCTTTGAAAGTGCTAAAATGATTACGCGTAATACGTAATCGGTATACAGGGAATTTGAGAGTGATTAGCCCTTGTCGAAGGCTTATACCCAAACCAAAATAAAAGAAATAAGTTTTAGATTTAAACGTTCGGCTTACCTCTCTTTTTGCAAATTCATAAACCTGCCAAGCCTGACGTGGTAACTAAATACTGTCCTGCGAAGATCTATACTTGACTTCCAGGCAAAAAATTGAGCCATAACAGCCGCTGATAGATCCGCGTAACAATGCACCACTTTTGTACATGTCATGGCCGATATTATAGTTTTTTCCTGAGCGTCATTTAAATAACAGAAAGCACATATTTTTATTAAATTATCGTTATCCTTTCTCTGTGGTTTACGCCAAAATAGTTCTCTTAACGAATTAGGCCATCTGCTGAAATCGCCAATTTCAATTTCCAGCTCGGCCCAAACATTTTTGGCATACACTGTTTGCGTTAATTTATCGGTCATGTTTAACGAATAAGTGTAAAAACTAGAATGAATTCGTTTTTGGTAAATTGACAAGGAGTTATACCCCAGGTCTTAAACGTATTAGTAAGCCTTAGTAAGTGGTTTTGATAAGCAGAATGTGAGGCGCCTGTAGTTTTCCGAGTAACGCACTAGCCCCGTCCAGTAAGATTTTGAAAGTCTGCTTCATATAGTGAAATCAGAGAGAATTAAGAAAGGGAGTGGAAGATCTTGCCTTTGGCAAAACAAAACACAATGTAGCTCAAACGAGCGGGTGCGTCTTAAATAACTGGCCAGGTTAACTTCAGGTGACATGACAAATCTAACGCCTTTTAGCGCGGGGAACGAACAGCCTTACCGAAACTGGCTTTCAGAGCTACATCTTTCCCTCAAGTTTCTACTCACTTTCTTAATTCTCTGGTGAAATATTCCTTTTTGGTATTACTCATGCCCTCCTAAAGACTATTCCATTATTGGCATGGGTGAAGAGAGCTGCACAAGGCGAAGGGGTGTCAAGAAGCACCGCTAGAGGCAGTGCGAGTTGGCTAGCCTCCCGTATGTAGTGAACTCTGGCTCCGTCTGACTTTGGTTTGTCTACAAGTAATTACAGGAATATTCTATAGTCGCGCTAAAAGGATTTTACTTTGCTCCAACATAAGGGTGTTATTTCGCAGGATATGCCTAAAAACCATAACGAACCGCTTTTGAAATGTTCCTCTTTGAATCCGTGAGTATACAGGGTGTTTCTGGAAAGTCTGGCACAAATTAACAGGCATGTTCCTTGGGTCAAAAGGAGTCCGAAAGGTCCTATGACGTTTTGGGGTAAAGCGCTTCGTTGCGACGGTATGGGCTCTCAGAAGTAGGCCGAAAAACATGGAGATTTTGCAGAATTATAGCACTAGTATTGTGGTTTTGACCCAATTGTTTTCGATTATTGAGCATAAGGCAATAATCGAAATAAGTTCAAACCTAGTGGAAGACCATGAACGTGTTTAACGGCCAAAAGCGTTAATCCCTTTGTTTTTATTAATGATTGTAATTAAAGGTAAGGAAAGTATCTCAGATATCGGTTACTTGTTTGTTCAGATGTACTGGTAACTGACCAGTCTTTTACTCTTTTTTTCAATTAGACACATTACTTTTTCAATAATTCGAATGAACCCCTTAAATTTTACAATAATTCGAATGAACCCCTTAAATTTTACAATAATTCGAATGAACCCCTTAAATTTTACAATAATTCGAATGAACCCCTGAAATTTTACAATAATTCGAATGAACCCCTTAAATTTTACAATAAATCGAATGAACCTCTTAAATTTTACAATAATTCGAATGAACCCCATTACATTTACAATAATTCGAATCGAACCCCATTACTTATACAATAATTCTAATGAACCTCATTACTTTTACAATAATTCGAATCGAACCCCATTACTTTTACAATAATTCGAATCGAACCCCATTACTTTTACAATAATTCGAATCGAACCCCATTACTTTTACAATAATTCGAATGAGACCCAATTACATTGATCTACAATAATTCGAATGAGACCCAATTACATTGATCTACAAAAATTTTCAAAATGGGCACCATCAACGTTTAAGCAAACATGCGCGCGTCGTTTGAAAGATTCACGAACACGTTCGAAGCTTTCTGGCGTGTTACGGATGCTATCACATCCATCAATTATCCTTTGTCGTAAGCCTTCGACATCGCGAACTTCACTTCGGTATACCAAGTCCTTGAGATGGCCCCAAAAAAAAATCGCATGGGTTGATATCGGGAGATCTTGCTGGCCACGCAACAGTTCCGCCTCGACCTATCCACCTCCGGGGAAACGCGATATCAAGATATGCTCTAACTTGAAGACTAAAATGGGGCGGTGTGCCATCGTGCATGAACCACATTATTTGTCGCAGTCGTAACGGTGCGTCTTTTGACATTTTTCGAAGATGATCCAACCACCAGTACCAGGAACGTCGGGCGGCAATTGGGCGTTAACCATGTACTCGTCTGGAAAATCCTTCAAAGACATCAGTTCCAACCATACCATTTTCAAAAGGTACAATCTTTAAACGAAGTTGATTATCCGAGACGGGCCGATTTCTGCCAGTGGTTTGTGGCACGGGTATATGACTTAGACTATCCGCGTACTTTGCTAGTTTCCGACTAGGCCAATTTCTCGCGTCACGGGATACTTAATTTACATAACTATCACGAGTGGAAACGCCAAAACCCGCACGCGACCACTGTCTTGAAACATCAAGTTCAGTTTAGTTTGAAAGTCTGGTGTGGAATTGTAGGAGATAATTTAATTGGACCTTACTTTTTGTAACCGAGGCTAAATGGGGAGGCGTAATTGACCTTTCTGCGTGACAATTTACCGGAGCTTTTAGAAGACGTACCGTTACGACTGCGACAAATAATGTGGTTCATGCACGATGGCACACCGCCCCATATTAGTCTTCAAGTTAGAGCATATCTTGATGTCGCGTTTCCCCGGAGGTGGATAGGTCGAGGCGGAACTGTTGCGTGGCCAGCAGGATCTCCCGATCTCAACCCATGCGATTTTTTCTTTGGGGCCATCTCAAGGACTTGGTATACCGAAGTGAAGTTCGCGATGTCGAAGGCTTACGACAAAGGATAATTGATGGATGTGATAGCATCCGTAACACGCCAGAAAGCTTCGAACGTGTTCGTGAATCTATCAAACGACGCGCCGAAGTTTGCTTAAACGTTTATGGTGCCCATTTTGAACAATTTTTGTAGAAATATGTAATTGGGTTTCATTCGAATTATTGTAAAAGTAATGAGGTTCATTAGAATTATTGTAAATGTAATGGGTTCTATTCGAATTATTGTAAATGTAATGGGTTCTATTCGAATTATTGTAAATGTAATGGGTTCGATTCAAATTATTGTAAAATTAATGGAATCGATTCGATTTATTGTAAATTTTAAGGGGTTTTTTTTCGATTTATTGTAAAATTTAAGGGGTTCATTCGATTTATTGTAAAATTTAAGGGGTTCATTCGAATTATTGTAAAATTTAAGGGGTTCATTCGAATTATTGTAAAATTTAAGGGGTTCATTCGAATTATTGTAAAATTTAAGGGGTTTATTCGAATTATTGTAAAATTTAAGGGGTTCATTCGAATTATTGTAAAAGTAATGTGTCTAATTGAAAAAAAGAATAAAAGACTGGTCAGTTACCAGTACATCTGAACAAACAACTAACCGATATCTGAGCTACTTTCCTTACCTTTAATTACAATCATTAATAAAAACAAAGGGATTAACACTTTTGGCCGTTTAACACGTTCACGGTCTTCCACTAGGTTTGAACTTATTTCGATCATTGCCTTATGCTCAATAATCGAAAACAATTGGGTCAAAACCACAATACTAGTGCTATAATTCTGCAAAATCTCCTTGTTTTTCGGCCTTATTTTGAGAGCCCCTAACGTCGCAACGGAGCGCTTTACCCCAAAACGTCATAGGACCTTTCGGACTCCTTTTGACCCAAGGAACATGCCTGTTAATTTGTGCCAGACTTTCCAGAAACACCCTGTATATCAAGAATGAATTTATGCTTAAAGTCGTTCTTGTTTATATTTATAATATTTTAGCTCTAGATAAATTTTTAGGTCAAAAATGAAGCGAACAAGAGTTCCAAATTAATAGAAAGGTGTTTTGTAGTCAGAACCAACCGCACTTGATTAAAATGTTACAATTAAGGCGGATGAATACAAAATGTTTACTCTCAAAGAAAAGGAAGCAGTTTATCAAGTGCAGAGACCTTGATTATAGTAAAACTATTGTATATGGATGAAATCACTATACCTTTATTTATAATTGAATCTAATAATAGTAATGTAAGTTCTATTTCAAAAAACTACTCCATAAAGGTTTTCCTTGCAAAAAAAACGTTTAAATCTTTATTGGTTTTTACATGTTATTCCAGCAATTCTTTGTTGCGAGCCTTATCCGAATTGTGTCGTTGGTATGGGTGGCCGTTGTTCCTTCTAGTACGGCTTTGTTGACCTCGAGGCCGACCGCTCCTGACAGTGGGAAGATCAGGACATTTCCTAATTAAGTGTCCTGGAGAGTGACAATGGTAACATTTTTTCCTTGGAATGACATCCTTTTGGGTGCTGATTGGCTCGTCACTTTTGTTAGTGACATCCTTTTGGGTGTTGTTTGACTCATCACTTTTAGTGACATCAATAACTTCATTCTCATGAGATGTGGGATCGTCACTAAGGAGTTTGGAAATTTCCATTTTTCCATCTCCGTTTTCTTTCTCAGGAACTTAAAATACATAATTTTTTATGTATATTGTTCATACACTATTATTTACTAGATTTAAAACGGATATTCAAAACCATAATTGTATGCTAAACCGAAAAAACTAATAGGCAACGCTCTATTTTAATACATTCCTAATCTTTTGATTTTATCATTATAACACCTTAATCCCACAGATGTAATTTACCGGTATAATTAAAAAGTGTCAAATAAAAATGAACAATATCGTAAACGGCTTACTTTTACTTGCAAGGGACATCTTTAATGGCAACGGTGTAGTCCACGAAAATTCAGGTTAGAATGATTCGGTACCGGGTACTCTAGTAGCACACTCCTGTCGGTTAGGTGTGGGCAATCAACCGGGCGTGTTGTTATACTGCTGGCGCTGGCGTTGTGCTGGCAAATTATCGCGACCCATCATAAATGCAAATTTTGCCAGTACAAACCCGGCACATTCCCGGCAACTATATTTTTTATCCTTTTTTTATAGCCTGAAAATAGCCTGAAAATGTCTTATAGTTGCTAAAACAACTAATTGAAACGATTACATAACTTTTAATTGAGCATAAATACGAAGATATCTTCAAATTTGGTTTAAAGCTGACAGGAAAGATGTAGGCAACCCCCTACACACCCCAGCAATAAGCCGACTTACAGACCATATATGCATTTTGCCAGTACATACCCGACAGATTCCCTGCATCTATATTTTTTTACCTTTTTTACATAACCAGGAACATTTTAGAAAGCCTGAAAATGTCTTATAATTGATAAATCGACTAATTTGTAGGCTTCCATAATTTTTAAATTGTATAAATTTAAAGGTATCTTGAGTTTTGTTTTTTATCTGGTATAGACGGGAATGATGTTGGCAACCCCTTACATACCCCAGCAATAAGCCGACTTACAGATCAATTTTTACTTCGCTTCTGTGCTTAATTTCGTGCTGTTACTTCACAACGCTTTTAAAACAATAACGCTTTCAAATTAAGAACGACATACATAATTTTGTTGAAATGTAGATGAATATTAGGAATTAGGATAAATTAAGTTGGTCATCTGCTGGTATTGTGTTGGCAAACCAGCCGCGAGTGAGATGCATTTAATATTGTTTCGTCCCTCCCCGTTCATTTTGACTGCGCTGACGGAGGGGTTGGGTCTAAATGAATAAGCACCTCGAGGTATATATACGATTCGTTTCCAGTATAATAATAGATAAAAAAGCATTCGCGTGAAAGGATGGTGGAAGAACTGCCATTGGGAGGCTAGACGTTTCTCGTAACCCTAGCCGCTCGCCGCGTACATCTTAAGCCTAACGACGATGATGGAGTAGAAGCCAATGTTACAGATTGGTGTCTATGTGGTATAGACGAAAGACCAGAAGATGGTGGTGCTTGGAAGCCAGCAAGTACAAACTAGTGTCCATGTGGAGTGGACGAAAACCAAAACTCGTGGTGTGGGAACTCAAGTAGAATAGCCAGCGGAGACAATGACAATTTTCCAAATTTCCGTGAACTGTCAATGCAGTCCGGAAATTGGGAACACGTTTGCTCCGATGCGCAAACGGCGAACGCGGTCACGTGGGGTGTGACATACAGACACACACGCACACACCCATACACGTCCAGTGCAATACCTCTCCGTGACGTCATCGTCACTCGGAGAGGTAATAAATATTAATTTAAAAAATGATGCTGATCCTAACGCTGAATTTGATCATGTTTTTTTTAGTAATTTTTTACATCTAACCAATTAAGGAACGAAAATGAAACCGTAATGACTGCTGAAATTCACATAAAGTCGTTGTCGCTAATTTTTTATAGGATAACAAAAGATAACACAAATTTATTTTGGTGTCATAAGATTCAATTGATCTTCATATATGACTCGTACCCCCTGTGGCAAAATATGTGTTAATTGGTTCCAAGTCGGGATAGAGTATGGATGTACCTGTAAACTTAAAATTGTAGGGTAATGTGCTCCATCTCAATAAGATCAAAACGAGGTTCGTGATTGATTTACCGAAAGACATTTTTCTTCTGGATCCTTTGAAATAAATTCCCCTTACATCTTATTTAAATAATAGGTGCTCATTCAAACCTGTTCCTTCGAAATACGTTTTAGATATATTGAAATTATTTTTCACAAGGAACACAATTTATTTATTTTTTAAACACATTTTAGATACATTGATATTGTTTTTTATTGTGCGTAATACGTGCTAATTGTAATTAATACCGTAAAATACATCTTAGTTCGAATGTAAATATTTATATTAAATCCAGAATTAACATTTGGATCCAATTTGGTGCACATTGAAATATATTGCCGATTATGTTTAACATTATTAGGTTCTCAACGAAACTTATTTCACCAAAATTTGTCGCTTTTATTAATATTTGGTTCATTGATATATAAACAGCCAAAATGAATCTTTGTTACATGGAAATCATTTTCCATTGGGTTCAATGCGTGTTAACTGTACTTAATTCTTCCAAAATACTTTTTGGTTACGACATGAACAATTTTCATTTAGTGCTCATTGGTTTTGTTTTGACGAAAATTTTATTTTGTCAAATAGAGGTCATTGAAATATATTACAACCTTGTTTCCATTGTTCAAATAATGGACTCATGTCAATTTATTTATCAAAAATAAACCTCAGATAGATCGAATTGTTTTATTTAACGTTCATTGGTTTATTAAATCTTAGTTTTTTTTAAATTGAAAGCCTGTTTCAAAACATTGTTTGGGGTACAAAAACCTCAGACCACCTACCCATGGACAGGCATGAGAATAGGGAGCTAGATTAGCAAAGTGTAACGCCTGACGAAAGCGCCGCGGTGGCGCTACTGGAAATTCATCTCCGGAAACGGACTTAAGTGAAAAATATTTATTCTCGCTCTCTCGAGAACAGTGGCCAAAAATCGTATAAATGTGACAGAGTGAGTAAACCTTTATCATTCCTCACATTAAAGGTTTATAAACGTTATATTTATAATAGTTAAGTAAATACAACTCTGGGTTACTTAAGAAGAATATAATATTAATCCTTGGCCAAAAATTGTTTCTTATTAATTATTGTGAAGATATATTGCGGTCCGCCGACACATGAGGGCGCGTGCTACGTGTTTCAATTTGAAAACCGTGGTTTAACACGGGGTTGCCTGTCCATGGGTAGGTGGTCTGAGCAAAAACACTCTTTTTAAACGTATTCCAATAAAAATAGCTTGTTATATTGGAATCTGTTTGTTTCAACCAACATGTGGCAAACGACTTAATCTTACATTCCTCAGAAAAATTACATTGGAAATATTTTTCCGCGGGTTCTCTGCGATTGACAAGGGATCGTTGTCAGTAGCTCAAATGTGGCCACGACAGAAGCGACTGTTAGCATTACTGCCCAGACCGCAAAAGCCATACGAATTTCTTTCCAAGTGATGGCGTGAACTTCATTGTCAGGTCCTTGTTCGTTCCCGCCGAATTCTCTTTCAATAAAGCGACGCCAGGGAGTTTCTTGTCTTGTTTCCACGAAAGAGCGCAGTCTATTGAAGAAAATTTTGTTATATTCTTTATACGGACAAGGCCATGAGCCCTTGACCTAACTTTTATTTCTAAGAAACCAACCTTCTGGATCACGAAATTTCTTTTCGGATTCTTCTCCTCAGTTTCAACAATGTTGAAAAGATTCGTAACCACTCCTGAATTATTTACTTGAAAGACTCTCTCAACATCATCAGGTTTGTTGTTATTTTTAATGTCAACGAAATTGCCCATATCGTCAACGAACAATTCTTTATTGCCATTGATAACGCACTTTACGTACATGACCATCAGCATCCAATTGGATAACTTTGGCATAGCGTAATTCGTGGTCATTTTTCAATATTTTTCCATTATTTCCAATTGGGTAATAGGTGGTTTCATGGAAATAGGCCTCTTTGAGACTACTGTGAAGCCTTTTACCACCCACAACATCCGTTAAATTGTCTTGATTAACAGACCCAATTTCTTGGACTTTCTCGGCAATATCTTTAAATTCACTAATAGTCCTTGTAAGATGGTAATTATATGCCGAATATAAATGCCTTTTCAAATGCAAAATTCTACCCGCTAACAATTGGCATTTTAGGTTTCGAGAGAGTAACTTTGAATTCCCCTCTCTAGTCAAGCTGTCCAAAGATTTTGTGGCAGACAATCTTTCAGTGAGCCTTGTCACTAAAAATCGTTTGAAACTTTCAGCTATGATTTTCTTGTTTCTTGTTTTAAAAATTCCTTTATTGAGGGTTTTTTTCGAGAAACCCTTTTTACCCACCGGAAAAGCTTTCTTACTGGGCTTTTTATTTTTTGCCAGAACATTAGTGGCGCCACCTGGGGGCAAAGTTCTCTTATTTTTCTTTGGTCTCTCAATCGGAGATTTGCGCGTCACATTGTTTTTTGAATTTCTTTTCTGATGATCCTCCTTGCTTTTCAAGTAGTATTTCATATTCACAAGTTGTTTAGCTTGCTTTTTTTTCAAAGCTTTACTCTGTTTTAACCAACCTTCCAGGTTTTTTTGTCTTTTAGCTCTTTCTCGAGAAACCATTTTAAATATCGAAACCAATTAAATAGTTAACACAAGAGACTTTGGTATCGTAATGATCCAATTAAGTTATTCTCACAGAAGACTTTGGTATCGTAAAGATATCCAATATAGTGGTTCACACAGAACACTTCGGAATCACAAAGATATCCAAGAAAGTGATTCACACAGAACACTTTGGAAACACAAAGATATCCAATAGAGTGGTTCACAAAGAACACTTTGTACCTGCAAAAGATTCAAAATAAATGGGTGCTCGCTTCACACCCAAAACTGTGAATCCAAAGTACACTCAGATTTAGATGATGTACTACAAAACAAAAGAAAAATTACGTTTTAATATCGTAATACAATGTATTACATATACTTATAAATACAATACACTCGAGTGCAATGGTAACACTCGAATGAAATACTCAAATGGAAGAATAACACTTGATTGAAAGTCAATGTAATTGGTACAATAAATGTACCAAAAAAAGGATAATCAAAGTCTTAATACGTTTCTAAAGTTTAAACAAAAGATTATTTAAACTTACTATGAGATTGCGTTTAAACAACCGAAATCCCTTGACAAAACGTACAGCACAAAATTAGACTTAAAAGTTAATTCAACGCGGCCACGTGAATTAGGCCCAGTCTTGTGACTCTTGTCTCGCGCAAATTTTTCTACAGTGTTTGGTTTTTCTGACTTGGACCGGTTACGAATGGGGAAGATCTGAACTGAACTAATTGGCTATCGCCTGTTCGCCACTGAATAGAGTAATGGCACCTCCCGGCCTTTGCCTGTATTATACTCTATGAGTAGTTAACACAGAGTGCCACTACTCTATATAAGGGCGCTGATGTGTTTTCAAAATGGCCGCTTCAACGGGGTACGTACGATGCTGTACAATAGTGCAATAGAAAAATTAATAATGTTGAATGTTGACAAGTTTAAGTTAACATTGTTTGAAATTTATAAATTCGCGCATTAAAACGAAGGAGACTGAACACGGTGTCTAATACAAGGAGAACAGACAAGCATGCCAAAGTAGAGAAGACCGAGGTTTAACAATCGTAAAGCTTTGTTACTTATCTTCAAGTAGGTAAGCCTCATCAAATAATTGGTCAATTGAAAGGTGAAGATAAATTAAGTACTTAGTGGTATAGAGTAATGGCAGTACTACGTATGCAAACGTCATACCCTTCTATCTCTTAGCTCAGTGTCATCCGCCTACTGGGAGCGCACAGGATCCACTCTTACAAGAACGCTCCCAGATGGAGGGATACACAGTCTACGCCCCTCTCTATCGCCACTAGTCTATTGTGATGTAGGATTAAACAGAAAATGTAAACACTTTTTGGCTGTTTTACTACTTATAATTAATGAAGGTGTAGAGAGTCTTGAGGACGTAAGAGTAACTGATTTGAAGTAAGAATGTGCTAAAATCAAAGTGAACATTATAAAAAAAATTCATGAACCCATACCATTTCAAGAGTGTTGCCATTTTAAAGAAGACAACCCTGTGCATAAGGAAGCAACAGTTTAACAACAATGTACAATAACGCATAGGAAAAACATCAAAGGTAGATGTTCAAACGGTGCCTAGTGTATAAAAGCGGCAAACTGGAAAGTCATTTATTTTGAAGAGTAAACAAGTGATCCAGTTCTTGAAGTTTTGTATCCGTCATCACCTCTAGCAGATCTACTCAAGCAAGACTTAATCAAGAATTATTCCTTTTAAGTCTATTTTTTTCGTTTTAATAAGAAAGGTGGTGCCATATTGATATTTATTTTCTGTTTGACACACCACTAAAGGAGCCGTGCACCATTTCAATTGCTGAGTTAATGAAACGCGCAGATTCCATATTTAAAAGCGTAAGGAGATAATTTAATTTTTAAGGAAAAAAATATCAAGAAAAGATTTGGGCGTATTATGGCATTTTTGAATTTGGAACAATGTCTTGGTCACTTAAAGCAAGAAATACAACGACATACTAGTCACTGTAGCAAAAAAAGTTAAAACATGTTTAGTGTTATAAAATGAATTGTAAAACTGAGTTACAATTAAAATAATTTTTAAAAACCAAATATTCATTTTATTCAAAATCTAACTTTATCTAATATTGGCGATGACAAGTTTACAATACCAACTGCAATTAAAAACATTGGGTAAATGACGTCATCTCCCAATCCAGTTTTTCACTAAAGATTGAAAAAAGTTTTAATCTTTGTATCACACTCTCTATGTGCACTCTTGCTTTTACTATCTTCAAGTTATCGAGTGATTTCGTTTCCGTAAACTGTTTAGATTTTTTCAGAAATGGAGGGATGAAAATTTCAATACCTTTTTCTAAACATTCGGCCTCTATTCTGAATCCTTTATCTACCATGCATGCGTCTACATAGGATGTTAATCTGTAAATTACTCCACTGTGCAAAGTGATAACTTTGTTAGATGCTCTTCCTCCATAAAGTGTACTCAAAAAAAGAAATCAAACCAGCAGGAGAAACGCTAACCAAAATTTTAAGAGTGTGGTTACATTTATAATAAGAATAAGAGGAAATTCTACATTTAAGGCAATTAGGTTTCTCGAATGGAATTTCAGAACATTCCAAAAGCACCACAATTTTTTCAAATCCCTTAAAACATTGGGGCATGCTATTAATGATTTCTTCCTTTGAGGGCCATTTGATTGCGCATTTAAAAACACCCGCAACAATAAACACTGTTTGTTTAAAGTATCTGCGGCAACTGGTATCAGACATATCAAACATAGTAGAAAAAACCCCGTATGTCAAGTTTAGTTTAATTTTCATTAAAACGAGAAGAGAAAGGGATCTGAGCTTTAAAATTTATTAACATTGTCATAGATTCCACAATGGCGTAAAATAATTTGATCAACCCTTTTCTTCTTCCATTAACTTTCTTTGTGGTATCTTCAAAAATAATATTCTCGTGGATCAATATAGGCAAACATTGTGAAGGGCAAGTTCCAAGCTTTAGTTTTCTTTTCCCTGTCGGCATATCTGAAGTAACAGGTACATTAAATCGTGGTCTTAAATTTTTAAAACTCAAAAAAAACGAACTTACTAGGAAAAAAGTAATTAGTCTTCTTGAAATGTAAACTGCATACAACCATGTGATTTGAAATATCTTTTCCAATTTTTAGAACGCGTTGCCATTCTTTACGGCACTTGATTTCTTTTGGGAAACTATGCATACTTAACCCTGGGATATTTAGTTTTAATCTAGAATTACATTGTGGGACACAACAAAACTTTTTGCTAGGCGCCATGTTTTACGAATATGATCCTGTAATATCTTAAGCCTAACGAAATGCACTCCTTCGCCTTCCTAGAATAGATAAATTACTCCGTTAAAGCAGTTACCACAACTACTGCTAGGTGTCGCGTCACTCTTTGGCGATGGCCAATAGGGAGTCTTTGTCGAAAGCCAATAAGATGAGATCATGAGGGACACGTTATTTAGCCCTAATTTTCAAATAAGAAAGTTTCATTGAAAGTAAGCTCTTACATATAACTTATTTAATATGTCATAATTTTCCATTTTTTTAAACTTTGGCGTAAAATTAGAATTTAAAACACTTAATTTTGTTGCCGAGTTTAAAAATACATGAGAAATAAAGACATTTTTAAATGGTTTAATATAAATAATTTTTCGTTTATTGATTTAGGCTTAGCAAAATGGAAAAAGGTGGCAACATAATTAAAAATTGCAAAATTACGAACTATTATGGGGGAGGAGGTTACGATGGAGGACGACGCGGCGGAAGGGGTGGTGGTCGGGGTGGAAAAGGGCGAGGGGGTAAGGCCCGGGGCAAAAGAATTTGCTATATTTGCAAAAAACCCGGGCATATTGCCCGAAACTGCAGAAACCAAAAAAGTAGGTTAAAAAAATATCTATATGGATTTTCCTGTGGTTCTTCACGTGTTTAGACGCAACTGTTAATGTTTTATATATAAGCATTTCTGATAGCATAAGTTCATAACATATGTTCCATAAGTTTGTCACTAGTTATTGAGAGCTTCTCATGTACAGACTAAATAGGAGGTTGAAGTGCAAAACCCCATGTAGTAAATTCTCGCGTCGTTCTCGAACTACCTCTCAGTAAGCCTCTATCACTTCGAAGTATATGAAGTTACAAAGTATCATACTTAAGGGAACATATCTTATAAACTTATGGTTATATTAGTACACAATCGCTTTTAAAACCCATTTTATGAATGTTTAACGTAAATCCATAGAGATAAAGAATGCGATTGAGATTTGTTTTCACGCTATAGGATAGGCAACTCTCTATCTCGAACGACAGCTTATTCTTTATACACTCTGATCCAGCATCGGTTGTCACCACGCGCAAAGGTAGGACTCTATGTTACCTAGTTTTGTGTGTGCTGACAATACTACGTGTAGTAGTCTGTAGGCAATTTGAGACGTATTTGAAACAAAGGCCTAGAGGTCCGTGCATTTGAGCTTAAAAAATTCGCTAAAATCCTGAAGTTTTTCGTCTATTTTCAGCACACACAAAACTAGGTTACATATAGTCCGAGCTTTGCGCGTGCTGAAGACCGATGCTGGAACAGAGTATATACAGAATAAGCTATCGTTCGAGATAGAGTTGCGTATCCTATAGCGTGAAAACAAATTTCCTCACGCGCATTCTTTATCCATGGTAAAACTTTTTGAAGTATACTAAGAGCTGCGTGATTTCTGACTTTTACCTGACTTAATATAAATGCTTAACATTTCCTGACTTTTCTCAGACTTTGTTAAATTCTTAAATTGCCTGACTTTGTTAAATTATTAAAATTATCTGACTTTGTTTAAATTATTAGATTTCCCCCAGTTTTTCACAACTTTAGTGTAGTTTTTTAGGAAAGTAATCTAAGGTCATGTTAATTAAGTTGTATTCTTTAAAAAGTAGACGAAAAACAGCCTGAGGGCAAAAAAAAGAGGAAGAAAAAAAAAATGATGAAAAAATGGAGGAAAGCACCAGCACCGCTGAGGAAAGCGTAAAAACTAAAGAAAATTTAAATAATTAAAAAAAATTTATGTAAGTCATGGTTAATATTTTTATTTGAATACAATTTCAGTTTTGTTTCAAGAATAATAATGTTGAGATTATGTTTTGTGTAGGTTCAAAACACCCTGGATTTTTTTTGAAAAACTGTTTTTTTAATTTTTTATTTTTTTTATGCAGTTCATTATGTTTTAATTTAGTTTCTTTAAAAGTAAAAGAAATTTAAAAAACATTTCTTGAATTTTATTGAATTTGAAACTCTTAACCCCAATATTTATTAGTTCTAAAGTCCATGTGACATTATTAAATTCTGAAGATTCTTAAACGAATTATTTAGGCCCATTTTCAATTTCCCAGACTTGTCCCTGAATTTTCAGGCCCATTTTCAATGTCCCAGACTTTTTAGGCGCATTTTCAATTTCCCTCACTTGTCCGTCCCCGACTTTTTAGACCCATTTTCAATTTTACCGACTTCCCCCTGACCTTTTAGGCCCATTTTCAATATTTCAGACTTTTCCCGACTTTATAGGCCCATTTTCAATATGCCGGACTTTTTAGGCCCAATTTCAATCGAAAAAAGTTATTAAATAAATAAATCTATATGGTTATAATTATGTTGAAATGAAAGCTATTAAATCCATCACTTTGTTATTTGGCTCCGTTAATTTCTAAAAATTTCCAAAAACTAGTGTATTACATATTTAACCAAAATTTATGTTAATTAACCAAACCAAAAAACGTTATGAAATAAAGAGCCTGAGAATGGATCCCCTTAAAACCAGAACCAAGACCTGTGGGTGTTAATTTGAAAACAATTTTTGAAAATGAACACTTTCGTTACTTTCGTTTCTTTGATATTTAGTCATTTACCTACAATAATTTCAGAAACAGCTGTCACAGATAACAATGTAGTAATTGATTGATCTACCAGTAAGATTAATAATTAATTTAATTATAATTTATTTCAACCTACCGACAGTATTCGTAATACTAATGGGTGGCTTTTATTCCAAATAACCGAAGTTGATGTTGCCTATAACATGACAACAATCATTGATAACGCTATTTTGACCGAGGCTTAGCGAAAATGCTGGTGAATTTCTAGTTTAAAAATAATTGTAATTTTCAATGACGTTTTTGGATTAAACAAAAGAATCTATACAGTTCTGTTTGTCATATTTCCCTTGAAAAGTTATCGGCAAGGTTCAGTCAGCGGAGGTATCATCATTAAGGTGTAAAATTTACTTCAACAGCTTATATTAATATGTCCCAGCTGTCACAGATAACACTGTAGTAATTGATTGATCTACCAGTAAGATTAATAATTAATTTAATTATAATTTATTTCAACCTACCGGTAATCGTAATGCCTGGGCAGCGTGGCTTTTGAAATTACCGAAATTGATGTTTCCTTACTTGCCTTAGTTGCCTATAATAACGCTATTTTGACCGAGGCTTAGCGAAATTGCTTAATAATAAAATATTCTGGTTGTTTTAAAGTTTAAAATTAATTATAGTAAATTCCAATGATGTTTTTGTTAGGAACACAATAAAAATCAGACCTAATTAGCCTCCATTTTAATTCCATTTAAAAAACTTTGGTTTTAAGCGCTTAAAGGCGCGGGTGATCTAACGCCATGTTTTTCTTGCTTAAGTCCCCCTAACGGTGTGAATCACGACGAAAACGCCGTAAGTCCTGGTAAGTCCAACATAAAAAATTAGGGCTAAAATGCGTGTCTCTAACAGTGGTAAAACGCCGTAATTCCAATACCCAAAACAACGCAAGTCAAAGTATGTGTTAATAATGATAAAAATCAATACTTAAACTTAATTGATCTTTATGAAACTTGAAAAGTCGGTAAAATGAAGTGTTATCTTTCATTTAAGATGGTTCCCAAACGTAACGAATGAATAGTTTTCCTTATATGCCTTCTGAGAAAATGCTCTTTTTATAAAATTCCCATGTTATGTCTATGGAAAAATATAGTATCTTTCGCCAAATGTCTTAATAATTTTATGGATTCTAAAACCACCCTTAACAACTTTTTCTTTATAGAATTAACTATTTGATGGATCTTTTTGAAATTTGAACCACAAAATTAGGGCCCGAATTTTAGTTCACTGGCAAAATTTCAAAGCAGCAAACACAATACGAAAAACGTTACGGCCAATCAAAAAACCACCCTTTAGCATTAGAGGCAGTATCAAGTCTTATCTAAGAGAGCGACCGCTCTCCTAGAAAAATAAACGCAATGATCCGTGCTATTACATGGGGAAATCGGGTTTGAACCAAGGAACCCTCGATCTGCAGTCGAATGCTCTACCATGAGCTATCCCCTCTGTTATTAGCCGTAATGTCGATTTAACTAAAATAAACGCAATGATCCGTGGTATTACATGGGGAACTCGGGTTTGAACCAAGGACCCCTCGATCTGCATTGGAATGCTCTACCACTGAGCTATCCCCTCTTGTTCTTAGCCGTAATGTCGAATTAACTAAATGAACGCAATGATCCGTGCTATTACAGGCGAACTCGGGTTTGAACCAAGGACCTCTAGATCTTCAGCGAATGCTCTACCACTGAGCTATTTCTCTGTTCAAGCGTAATGTCGATTTAACTAAAAAAACGCAATGATCCGTGCTATTACAGGCTTAACTTGGGTTTGAACCAAGGACCTCTCGATCTGCAGTCGAATGCTCTACCACTGAGCTATCCCCTCGTTCTCAGCCGTAATGTCGATTTAACTAAAATAAACGCAATGATCCGGGTGTGCTATTACAGGAGGAACTCGGGTTTTTTTGAACCAAGGACCTCTTATCTGCAGTTTTCGAATGCTTTACCACTGAGCTATCCCCTCTTGTTCATAGCCGTAATTTCGATTAACTAAAATAAACGCAATGATCCGTGCTANACTCGGGTTTGAACCAAGGACCCCTCGATCTGCATTGGAATGCTCTACCACTGAGCTATCCCCTCTTGTTCATAGCCGTAATGTCGATTTAACTAAAATAAACGCAATGATCCGTGCTATTAAGGCGGAACTCGGGTTTGAACCAACCCCTCTCGATCTGCAGTCGAATGCTCTACCACTGAGCTATCCCTCTTGTTCATAGCCGTTATGTCGATTTAACTAAAATAAACGCAATGATCCGTGCTATTACAGGCGGAGCTCGGGTTTGAACCAAGGACCCCTCGATCTGCATTGAATGCTCTACCACTGACTATCCCCTCTTGTTCTAGCCGTAATGTCGATTTAACTAAAATAAACGCAATGATCCGTGCTATTACAGGGGAGCTCGGGTTTGAACCAACCACCTCTCGATCTGCAGTTGAATGCTCTACCACTGAGCTATCCCCTCTTGTTCATAGCCGTAATGTCGATTTAACTAAAATAAACGCAATGATCCGTGCTATTACAGGGGAACTCGGGTTTGAACCAAGGACCCCTCGATCTGCATTGGAATGCTCTACCACTGAGCTATTCCCTCTTGTTCATAGCCGTAATGTCGATTTAACTAAAATAAACGCAATGATCCGTGCTATTACAGGCGGAGCTCGGGTTTGAACCAACCACCTCTCGATCTGCAGTCGAATGCTCTACCACTGAGCTATCCCCTCTTGTTCATAGCCGTAATGTCGATTTAACTAAAATAAACGCAATGATCCGTGCTATTACAGGGGGAACTCGGGTTTGAACCAGGACCCCTCGATCTGCATTGGAATGCTCTACCACTGACCTATTCCCTCTTGTTCATAGCCGTAATGTCGATTTAACTAAAATAAACGCAATGATCCGTGCTATTACAGCGGAGCTCGGGTTTGAACCAACCACCTCTCGATCTGCAGTCGAATGCTCTACCACTGAGCTATCCCCTCTTGTTCATAGCCGTAATGTCGATTTAACTAAAATAAACGCAATGATCCGTGCTATTACAGGCGGAACTCGGGTTTGAACCAAGGACCCCTCGATCTGCATTGGAATGCTCTACCACTGACCTATCCCCTCTTGTTCTTAGCCGTAATGTCGATTTAACTAAAATAAACGCAATGATCCGTGCTATTACAGCGGAGCTCGGGTTTGAACCAACCACCTCTCGATCTGCAGTTGAATGCTCTACCACTGAGCTATCCCCTCTTGTTCATAGCCGTAATGTCGATTTAACTAAAATAAACGCAATGATCCGTGCTATTACAGGGGGAACTCGGGTTTGAACCAAGGACCCCTCGATCTGCATTGGAATGCTCTACCACTGACCTATTCCCTCTTGTTCATAGCCGTAATGTCGATTTAACTAAAATAAACGCAATGATCCGTGCTATTACAGGCGGAGCTCGGGTTTGAACCAACCACCTCTCGATCTGCAGTCGAATGCTCTACCACTGAGCTATCCCCTCTTGTTCATAGCCGTTATGTCGATTTAACTAAAATAAACGCAATGATCCGTGCTATTACAGGGGGAACTCGGGTTTGAACCAAGGACCCCTCGATCTGCATTGGAATGCTCTACCACTGACCTATTCCCTCTTGTTCATAGCCGTAATTTCGATTTAACTAAAATAAACGCAATGATCCGTGCTATTACAGGCGGAGCTCGGGTTTGAACCAAGGACCCCTCGATCTGCAGTCGAATGCTCTACCACTGAGCTATCCCCTCTTGTTCATAGCCGTAATGTCGATTTAACTAAAATAAACGCAATGATCCGTGCTATTACAGGGGGAACTCGGGTTTGAACCAAGGACCCCTCGATCTGCAATGGAATGCTCTACCACTGAGCTATTCCCCTTGTTCATAGCCGTAATGTCGATTTAACTAAAATAAACGCAATGATCCGTGCTATTACAGGGGGACTCGGGTTTGAACCAAGGACCCTCGATCTGCATTGGAATGCTCTACCACTGAGCTATCCCCTCTTGTTCATAGCCGTTATGTCGATTTAACTAAAATAAACGCAATGATCCGTGCTATTACAGGGGGAACTCGGGTTTGAACCAACCACCTCTCGATCTGCAGTCGAATGCTCTACCACTGAGCTATCCCCTCTTGTTCTTAGCCGTAATGTCGATTTAACTAAAATAAACGCAATGATCCGTGCTATTACAGGGGGAACTCGGGTTTGAACCAAGGACCCCTCGATCTGCAATGGAATGCTCTACCACTGAGCTATTCCCCCTTGTTCATAGCCGTAATGTCGATTTAACTAAAATAAACGCAATGATCCGTGCTATTACAGGGGGACTCGGGTTTGAACCAAGGACCCCTCGATCTGCATTGGAATGCTCTACCACTGAGCTATCCCCTCTTGTTCATAGCCGTATGTCGATTTAACTAAAATAAACGCAATGATCCGTGCTATTACAGGGGGAACTCGGGTTTGAACCAACCACCTCTCGATCTGCAGTCGAATGCTCTACCACTGAGCTATCCCCCTTGTTCATAGCCGTAATGTCGATTTAACTAAAATAAACGCAATGATCCGTGCTATTACAGGGGGAACTCGGGTTTGAACCAAGGACCCCTCGATCTGCATTGGAATGCTCTACCACTGACCTATTCCCTCTTGTTCATAGCCGTAATTTCGATTTAACTAAAATAAACGCAATGATCCGTGCTATTACAGGCGGAGCTCGGGTTTGAACCAACCAACTCTCGATCTGCAGTCGAATGCTCTACCACTGAGCTATCCCCTCTTGTTCATAGCCGTTATGTCGATTTAACTAAAATAAACGCAATGATCCGTGCTATTACAGGGGGAACTCGGGTTTGAACCAAGGACCCCTCGATCTGCATTGGAATTCTCTACCACTGACCTATTCCCTCTTGTTCATAGCCGTAATGTCGATTTAACTAAAATAAACGCAATGATCCGTGCTATTACAGGCGGAGCTCGGGTTTGAACCAACCACCTCTCGATCTGCAGTCGAATGCTCTACCACTGAGCTATCCCCTCTTGTTTAAAGCCGTTATGTCGATTTAACTAAAATAAACGCAATGATCCGTGCTATTACAGGCGGAGCTCGGGTTTGAACCAACCACCTCTCGATCTGCAGTCGAATGCTCTACCACTGAGCTATCCCCTCTTGTTCATAGCCGTTATGTCGATTTAACTAAAATAAACGCAATGATCCGTGCTATTACAGGGGGAACTCGGGTTTGAACCAAGGACCCCTCGATCTGCATTGGAATGCTCTACCACTGAGCTATTCCCTCTTGTTCATAGCCGTAATGTCGATTTAACTAAAATAAACGCAATGATCCGTGCTATTACAGGCGGAGCTCGGGTTTGAACCAACCACCTCTCGATCTGCAGTCGAATGCTCTACCACTGAGCTATCCCCTCTTGTTCATAGCCGTTATGTCGATTTAACTAAAATAAACGCAATGATCCGTGCTATTACAGGCGGAGCTCGGGTTTGAACCAACCACCTCTCGATCTGCAGTCGAATGCTCTACCACTGAGCTATCCCCTCTTGTTCATAGCCGTTATGTCGATTTAACTAAAATAAACGCAATGATCCGTGCTATTACAGGCGGAGCTCGGGTTTGAACCAACCACCTCTCGATCTGCAGTCGAATGCTCTACCACTGAGCTATCCCCTCTTGTTCATAGCCGTTATGTCGATTTAACTAAAATAAACGCAATGATCCGTGCTATTACAGGCGGAGCTCGGGTTTGAACCAAGGACCCCTCGATCTGCATTGGAATGCTCTACCACTGACCTATCCCCTCTTGTTCTTAGCCGTAATGTCGATTTAACTAAAATAAACGCAATGATCCGTGCTATTACAGCGGAGCTCGGGTTTGAACCAACCACCTCTCGATCTGCAGTTGAATGCTCTACCCCTGAGCTATCCCCTCTTGTTCATAGCCGTAATGTCGATTTAACTAAAATAAACGCAATGATCCGTGCTATTACAGGGGGAACTCGGGTTTGAACCAAGGACCCCTCGATCTGCATTGGAATGCTCTACCACTGACCTATTCCCTCTTGTTCATAGCCGTAATTTCGATTTAACTAAAATAACCGCAATGATCCGTGCTATTACAGGCGGAGCTCGGGTTTGAACCAACCACCTCTCGATCTGCAGTCGAATGCTCTACCACTGAGCTATCCCCTCTTGTTCATAGCCGTTATGTCGATTTAACTAAAATAAACGCAATGATCCGTGCTATTACAGGGGGAACTCGGGTTTGAACCCAGGACCCCTCGATCTGCATTGGAATGCTCTACCACTGACCTATTCCCTCTTGTTCATAGCCGTAATTTCGATTTAACTAAAATAAACGCAATGATCCGTGCTATTACAGGCGGAGCTCGGGTTTGAACCAAGGACCCCTCGATCTGCATTGGAATGCTCTACCACTGAGCTATTCCCCCTTGTTCATAGCCGTAATGTCGATTTAACTAAAATAAACGCAATGATCCGTGCTATTACAGGCGGAGCTCGGGTTTGAACCAACCACCTCTCGATCTGCAGTCGAATGCTCTACCACTGAGCTATCCCCTCTTGTTCTTAGCCGTAATGTCGATTTAACTAAAATAAACGCAATGATCCGTGCTATTACAGGGGGAACACGGGTTTGAACCAAGGACCCCTCGATCTGCAATGGAATGCTCTACCACTGAGCTATTCCCCCTTGTTCATAGCCGTAATGTCGAATTAACTAAAATGAACGCAATGATCCGTGCTATTACAGGGGGACTCGGGTTTGAACCAAGGACCCCTCGATCTGCATTGGAATGCTCTACCACTGAGCTATCCCCTCTTGTTCATAGCCGTTATGTCGATTTAACTAAAATAAACGCAATGATCCGTGCTATTACAGGGGGAACTCGGGTTTGAACCAACCACCTCTCGATCTGCAGTCGAATGCTCTACCACTGAGCTATTCCCCCTTGTTCATAGCCGTAATGTCGATTTAACTAAAATAAACGCAATGATCCGTGCTATTACAGGGGGAACTCGGGTTTGAACCAAGGACCCCTCGATCTGCATTGGAATGCTCTACCACTGACCTATTCCCTCTTGTTCATAGCCGTAATTTCGATTTAACTAAAATAAACGCAATGATCCGTGCTATTACAGGCGGAGCTCGGGTTTGAACCAACCACCTCTCGATCTGCAGTCGAATGCTCTACCACTGAGCTATCCCCTCTTGTTCATAGCCGTTATGTCGATTTAACTAAAATAAACGCAATGATCCGTGCTATTACAGGGGGAACTCGGGTTTGAACCAAGGACCCCTCGATCTGCATTGGAATGCTCTACCACTGACCTATTCCCTCTTGTTCATAGCCGTAATGTCGATTTAACTAAAATAAACGCAATGATCCGTGCTATTACAGGCGGAGCTCGGGTTTGAACCAAGGACCCCTCGATCTGCATTGGAATGCTCTACCACTGAGCTATTCCCCCTTGTTCATAGCCGTAATGTCGATTTAACTAAAATAAACGCAATGATCCGTGCTATTACAGGCGGAGCTCGGGTTTGAACCAACCACCTCTCGATCTGCAGTCGAATGCTCTACCACTGAGCTATCCCCTCTTGTTCATAGCCGTAATGTCGATTTAACTAAAATAAACGCAATGATCCGTGCTATTACAGGCGGAGCTCGGGTTTGAACCAAGGACCCCTCGATCTGCATTGGAATCCTCTACCACTGACCTATCCCCTCTTGTTCTTAGCCGTAATGTCGATTTAACTAAAATAAACGCAATGATTCGTGCTATTACAGCGGAGCTCGGGTTTGAACCAACCACCTCTCGATCTGCAGTTGAATGCTCTACCCCTGAGCTATCCCCTCTTGTTCATAGCCGTAATGTCGATTTAACTAAAATAAACGCAATGATCCGTGCTATTACAGGGGGAACTCGGGTTTGAACCCAGGACCCCTCGATCTGCATTGGAATGTTCTACCACTGACCTATTCCCTCTTGTTCATAGCCGTAATTTCGATTTAACTAAAATAACCGCAATGATCCGTGCTATTACAGGCGGAGCTCGGGTTTGAACCAACCACCTCTCGATCTGCAGTCGAATGCTCTACCACTGAGCTATCCCCTCTTGTTCATAGCCGTTATGTCGATTTAACTAAAATAAACGCAATGATCCGTGCTATTACAGGGGGAACTCGGGTTTGAACCCAGGACCCCTCGATCTGCATTGGAATTCTCTACCACTGACCTATTCCCTCTTGTTCATAGCCGTAATTTCGATTTAACTAAAATAAACGCAATGATCCGTGCTATTACAGGCGGAGCTCGCGTTTGAACCAAGGACCCCTCGATCTGCATTGGAATGCTCTACCACTGAGCTATTCCCCCTTGTTCATAGCCGTAATGTCGATTTAACTAAAATAAACGCAATGATCCGTGCTATTACAGGCGGAGCTCGGGTTTGAACCAACCACCTCTCGATCTGCAGTCGAATGCTCTACCACTGAGCTATCCCCTCTTGTTCTTAGCCGTAATGTCGATTTAACTAAAATAAACGCAATGATCCGTGCTATTACAGGGGGAACTCGGGTTTGAACCAAGTACCCCTCGATCTGCAATGGAATGCTCTACCACTGAGCTATCCCCCTTGTTCATAGCCGTAATGTCGATTTAACTAAAATAAACGCAATGATCCGTGCTATTACAGGGGGACTCGGGTTTGAACCAAGGACCCCTCGATCTGCATTGGAATGCTCTACCACTGAGCTATCCCCTCTTGTTCATAGCCGTTATGTCGATTTAACTAAAATAAACGCAATGATCCGTGCTATTACAGGGGGAACTCGGGTTTGAACCAACCACCTCTCGATCTGCAGTCGAATGCTCTACCACTGAGCTATTCCCCCTTGTTCATAGCCGTAATGTCGATTTAACTAAAATAAACGCAATGATCCGTGCTATTACAGGGGGAACTCGGGTTTGAACCAAGGACCCCTCGATCTGCATTGGAATGCTCTACCACTGACCTATTCCCTCTTGTTCATAGCCGTAATTTCGATTTAACTAAAATAAACGCAATGATCCGTGCTATTACAGGCGGAGCTCGGGTTTGAACCAACCACCTCTCGATCTGCAGTCGAATGCTCTACCACTGAGCTATCCCCTCTTGTTCATAGCCGTTATGTCGATTTAACTAAAATAAACGCAATGATCCGTGCTATTACAGGGGGAACTCGGGTTTGAACCAGGACCCCTCGATCTGCATTGGAATGCTCTACCACTGACCTATTCCCTCTTGTTCATAGCCGTAATGTCGATTTAACTAAAATAAACGCAATGATCCGTGCTATTACAGGCGGAGCTCGGGTTTGAACCAAGGACCCCTCGATCTGCATTGGAATGCTCTACCACTGAGCTATTCCCCCTTGTTCATAGCCGTAATGTCGATTTAACTAAAATAAACGCAATGATCCGTGCTATTACAGGCGGAGCTCGGGTTTGAACCAACCACCTCTCGATCTGCAGTCGAATGCTCTACCACTGAGCTATCCCTCTTGTTCTTAGCCGTAATGTCGATTTAACTAAAATAAACGCAATGATTCGTGCTATTACAGGCGGAACTCCGGTTTGAACCAACCACCTCTCGATCTGCAGTCGAATGCTCTACCACTGAGCTATCCCCTCTTATTCTTAGCCGTAATGTCGATTTAACTAAAATAAACGCAATGATCCGTGCTATTACAGGGGGAACACGGTTTGAACCAAGGACCCCTCGATCTGCAATGGAATGCTCTACCACTGAGCCATTCCCCCTTGTTCATAGCCGTAATGTCGAATTAACTAAAATGAACGCAATGATCCGTGCTATTACAAGGGGACTCGGGTTTGAACCAAGGACCTCTCGATCTGCATTGGAATGCTCTACCACTGAGCTATCCTCCCTTGTTCATAGCCGTAATATCGATTTAACTAAAATAAACGCAATGATCCGTGCTATTACAGGGGGAACTCGGGTTTGAACCAAGGACCCCTCGATCTGCATTGGAATGCTCTACCACTGAATTATTCCCCCTTGTTCATAGCCGTAATGTCGATTTAACTAAAATAAACGCAATGATCCGTGCTATTACAGGCGGAGCTCGGGTTTCAACCAAGGACCCCTCGATCTGCAATGGAATGCTCTACCACTGAGCCATTCCCCCTTGTTCATAGCCGTAATGTCGAATTAACTAAAATGAACGCAATGATCCGTGCTATTACAAGGGGACTCGGGTTTGAACCAAGGACCTCTCGATCTGCATTGGAATGCTCTACCACTGAGCTATCCTCCCTTGTTCATAGCCGTAATATCGATTTAACTAAAATAAACGCAATGATCCGTGCTATTACAGGGGGAACTCGGGTTTGAACCAAAGACCCCTCGATCTGCATTGAAATGCTCTACCACTGACCTATTCCCCCTTGTTCATAGCCGTAATGTCGATTTAACTAAAATAAACGCAATGATCCGTGCTATTACAGGCGGAGCTCGGGTTTCAACCAAGGACCCCTCGATCTGCATTGGAATGCTCTACCACTGACCTATTCCCTCTTGTTCATAGCCGTAATGTCGATTTAACTAAAATAAACGCAATGATCCGTGATTTTACAGGCGGAGCTCGGGTTTGAACCTAGGACCCCTCGATCTGCATTGGAATGCTCTACCACTGAGCTATTCCCTCTTGTTCTTAGCCGTAATGTCGATTTAACTAAAATAAACGCAACGATTCGTGCTATTACAGGCGTAACTCGGGTTTGAACCAACCACCTCTCGATCTGCAGTCGAATGCTCTACCACTGAGCTATCCCCTCTTATTCTTAGCCGTAATGTCGATTTAACTAAAATAAACGCAATGATCCGTGCTATTACAGGGGGAACACGGGTTTGAACCAAGGACCCCTCGATCTGCAATGGAATGCTCTACCACTGAGCTATTCTCCCTTGTTCTTAGCCGTAATGTCGAATTAACTAAAATGAACGCAATGATCCGTGCTATTACAGGGGGACAAGGGTTTGAACCAAGGACCCCTCGATCTGCATTGGAATGCTCTACCACTGAGCTATCCCCTCTTGTTCATAGCCGTTATGTCGATTTAACGAAAATAAACGCAATGATCCGTGCTATTACAGGCGAAACTCGGGTATGAACCAACCACCTCTCGATCTGCAGTCGAATGCTCTACCACTGAGCTATCCCCTCTTGGTCTTAGCCGTAATGTCGATTTAACTAAAATAAACGCAATGATTCGTGCTATTACAGGGGGAACACGGGTTTGAACCAAGGACCCCTCGATCTGCAATGGAATGCTCTACCACTGAGCTATTACCCCTTTGTTCATAGCCGTAATGTCGATTTAACTAAAATAAACGCAATGATCCGTGCTATTACAGGGGAAACTCGGGTTTTAACCAACCACCTCTCGATCTGCAGTCGAATGCTCTACCACTGAGCTATTACCCCTTTGTTCATAGCCGTAATGTCGATTTAACTAAAATAAACGCAATGATCCGTGCTATTACAGGGGGAACTCGGGTTTGAACCAACCACCTCTCGATCTGCAGTCGAATGCTCTACCACTGAGCTATTACCCCTTTGTTCATAGCCGTAATGTCGATTTAACTAAAATAAACGCAATGATCCGTGCTATTACAGGGGAAACTCGGGTTTGAACCTAGGACCCCTCGATCTGCATTGGAATGCTCTACCACTGAGCTATTCCCCCTTGTTCATAGCCGTAATGTCGATTTAACTAAAATAAACGCAATGTACCGTGCTATTACAGGCGGAGCTCGGGTTTGAACCTAGGACCCCTCGATCCGCTGTCGAATGCTCTACCACTGAGCTATCCCCCCTTGTTCATAGCCGTAATGTCGATTTAACTAAAATAAACGCAATGTACCGTGCTATTACAGGCGGAGCTCGGGTTTGAACCTAGGACCCCTCGATCCGCTGTCGAATGCTCTACCACTGAGCTATCCCCCCTTGTTCATAGCCGTAATGTCGATTTAACTAAAATAAACGCAATGATCCGTGCTATTACAGGGGAAACTCGGGTTTGAACCTAGGACCCCTCGATCTGCATTGGAATGCTCTACCACTGAGCTATTCCCCCTTGTTCATAGCAGTAATTTCAATTTAACTAAAATAAACGCAATGATCCGTGCTATTACAGGCGGAGCTCGGGTTTGAACCAACCACCTCTCGATCTGCAGTCGAATGCTCTACCACTGAGCTATCCCCTCTTGTTCTTAGCCGTAATGTCGATTTAACTAAAATAAACGCAAGGATCCGTGCTATTACAAGCGGAGCTCGGGTTTGAACCAAGGACCCCTCGATCTGCATTGGAATGCTCTACCACTGACCTATTCCCTCTTGTTCATAGCCGTAATGTCGATTTAACTAAAATAAACGCAATGATCCGTGCTATTACAGGCGGAGCTCGGGTTTGAACCAAGGACCCCTCGATCTGCATTGGAATGCTCTACCACTGACCTATTCCCTCTTGTTCATAGCCGTAATGTCGATTTAACTAAAATAAACGCAATGATACGTGCTATTAAAGGCGGAGCTCGGGTTTGAACCAACCACCTCTCCCTCTGCCCTCTCCTCTATCTCCCCTGACGATTCCAGCTCTTCCTCTGAATCTGAGGAAGACGATACGGAATTGTCCAACCCTGTTCCCATCAATCCCATGAGATTTCTAAATCCTTTCCGTAAAGGATGGAAACGTGAGATAGTACTGAGGAAGAATCCAAAGCCTGGAGGTCCTGAAATATACATTTATTATCACCTCCACGGCCTCCAGCAACATATCCGCATCAGACTCTTCGGTCTCGCGCAGACGTAGAACAGTATCTACGCCTGCATTCAATCACAGATGTGACGTCTAGTGATTTTAATTTTGCCCGTCAAGCAATCTCGCGAGAACCATGGGAGACTATTCGGAACGAAACATAACGTTTTGACGCCGCCCATGGAATTCGCCATCGCGAGAATTAGCAGCGACAGAAGACTGCTGCCGAGGCCAGGAGGCCCTCCTCGCCGCCTGCCCAAGACTCAGCGGATTGGAAACAAGAGTGCCGCAGCAGACGACTTTTCTTTGGGGGGGAGGATGTAACCGTCCACAGCCAGAACCTCCTTCCCGGGAAAAAACCGCGTCGTCTGCTTTACTCAATTTATATTTTTTATACTAAATTTTGTATAATGCCAAATTGTCCCGAAGTGGCGCCTTAAGCGCCACTGCTGTCAAACTGTTAAAAAAACATTTTGTCGCGGGGATAAAAACCCCGCCGACAGTCAGTCAGTTGTCAGTTGCGGGCAGTCTAGTCAGTTTGTAATCGCGATCAAGTCAAGACGCGTTTTTGTTCCTAAATAAAATAATTATTGTTCTATCACTTATTTATTTATTTTATTTATTTTATTTATTTATTTATTTATTTATTTATTTATTTATTTATTTATTTATTTATTTATTTATTTATTTATTTATTTATTTATTTATTTATTTATTTATTTATTGAGTGAATGATTGCCCACAAAGTCATCAAAGTGACGTGTAAATGGGCATCGTACGTAGTTACAAATTGTCAAGAGAAAATAAAAACTAAATGTAATTACAAATAAGAAAACATCAACAACAAGTAATCAGGAGCAAATAATACAATAGTATTGGGCAAGAATAATAACACGAGATTAATTAAGACCATGTATATGTATAAAATAAGAATAAAATAAAATAAGATAAAGATAATAATGATAATTAAATAAAATGGTACAATATAAGTTGGTCATTCAGAATAAAAAAAAAGAAGAAAACTAACAATACAATGAGGAACTTAGGGTAATGAAAGTTACAAAGTAGCGCGAAAAAAGCGTATAAAATGACGACGGAATTGAGATTTGGTAGAGAGTATGATAATATCATTGGGCAAAGAGTTCCAATCATCAATGACAGAATTGGCAAAATGCGACCCGCGGTTTAGTTAATTTCTGTGAGTGACCACGAGTTCTTGTATTGGAATAGGGGGTGAAAAATAATGAGGGGTCCAAATCAAGGTTACGATGGACAATATCGAATACTAGACACAGGTTGTTGATTTTGTGACGTAAGGTGATAGGGTCAATGTTTAGTGAAGATAGACGTTGGGGGGCTGGGTAGTTGCTAAGTTTATGCGGGAGCTTGGAGTAAGCATTTTGGGCCTTTTTGCTTCGTTCTTCTTTCAAGAATGGACTACTTGGTAAATATTAGTCATGGGCAATAAGTCCTTTAAACGGGTGACCTGGGAACTTCTTAATTGTCTAGTTTAATTTAAATATCTTTGTGAGCCGTGAAATTAGGCCCCCCTTCCTAGTTTTAAATTTTACGGTTACAAAATTTCTGGCAAAATCCCGAAATCTTTGTCGAAATCATGAAATCAAAGATGAAATCCCGAAATTTTAGCCAAAATCAAAGACAAAATCATAAAATCTTAGCGAAATTGTGAAATCATGAAATCTTTGGCGAAATCACGAAATCTTTGGGCGAAATCACGAAATCTTTGGGCAAAGTCCCGTATGCTTTTTGGCAATGTCGGACCTCTCGAATCATAAGTAACATAACAACCATAAGTATGACAATTAGCCAAAACTAACTATAAACCTATTTTCGGGGCTTTTACGCGAGGGGTCCGACATTCCCGAAAAAGCGTACGGGATGTTTCGATTTCGCCAAAGATTTCGTGATATCGGGATTTTTTCTTTGATTTCGACAAAGATTTCGGGATTTATTCTTTGATTTCGCCAAAGATTTCTTCTTTCATTTCTAGAGCTCGGCATTATCTATCCATTATCCACGTTATTTTATCTTTATCCATACTCGAAAATTATCGACAGAACTTGCATGTTATATCGTATCCACAACTTAGTTTATAAATAATCGGTTATCCACCAATTTGTGGATAACGGATAGATAATGCCGAGCTCTATTGATTTCCTTGATTTCACCCAAGACTACGTCACTAAGAGGTATTACACTGGACGTCTCTGTTTGTTTGTCTGCTGTGTCTTCATTGATTTCGTGATTTCGCCTTAGATTTTGTGATTTCTTCGTTCATTTCGCGATTTCGACGAAGATTTCGTGATTCATTCTTGATTTCACGATTTTGCCAAAGATTTTGGAATTTCCTCCTTCATTTCGGAATTTCGTGAGATCTTCATAGATTAATAAAAACTGTCATTGTAGACAAAGACCGGAAAGTGTAAAAGATAAGTTTAGAAAATTAACTGCCTGAAGTAACAGATATTCAAATTTGCACTTTTGAAAAACATCAATTATTTTAAAAAATTCTTATCTTACTTTTTTTCACCAAAATTACTTCAGTACAATATTTTAACAAGAAACATGCGCATAATTTTAAAAATAATACGCGTTTACATTTTATTTTCTATCAAAAATTTAGGTAGTGAATTCGGCCCTCTAAAGAAAATAAAATGGACTGAAAATCGTTGAGAACTGATAAAATAAAACCTATGAAAGTTTTCGAAGTATTAAATATTAACGTGCTGTATAGCTCTCAAAGATCACGATCAATCTACAGATCTTTTCGACAATAATATCTACATAACAAAAAAATGGCCTATGTTATTTACCGCTTCGCAATATATCCAATTTTAAAATATAAAAATATAAAAAATTTAAACTCTTCAAGAGAAATCTTTAGAGATATCCAAGTATTTGAATATCCTAATAGCAAATGCTAGTCGAAAGTAAAACCTAGACACCTACCATCAACATAGTATCCCTTAAATTCTTCTAGGAACATTCTTTCTTCAACTACTATTGAGAACAAAATACTTGGGTAAATATTGTTAAAAATATTTTGGGAAATGAAATTTTGGTGAAAAAAGTAAGATAAGAATTTTTAAAATAATTGATGTTTTATAATCATGTCTTCAAAAGTGAAAATTTGAATATCTGTTACTTCAGGCAGTTAATTTTCTAAACTTTTCTTTTACACTTTCCGGTCTTTGTCTACAATGACAGTTTTTATTAATATCTGTCACTATCAGTCTTCATACTAATTAAAATTGTTTAGAAAAAACAGGAGATAAAAAGTCTTAATCTGGCATAACTACCAGCCGTCGGTATCCCAGCTAAGATACTAGTCGTCGGTAACCTAGCTTAATTACCAGTCGTCGGTAAACTAGCTTAATTACCAGTCGTCGGTAACCTAGCTTAATTACCAGTCGTCGGTAACCTAGCTTAATTACCAGTCGTCGGTAACCTAGCTTAATTACCAGTCGTCGGTAACCTAGCTTAATTACCAGTCGTCGGTATTCTAGCTTAATTACCAGTCGTCGGTAGCCTAGCCTAATTACCAGTCGTCGGTAACCTAGCTTAATTACCAGTCGTCGATAACCTAGCTTAATTACCAGTCGTCGGTAACCTAGCTTAACTACCAGTCGTCGGTAAACTAGCTTAATTACCAGTCGTCGGTAACCTAGCTTAATTACCATTCGTCGGTAACCTAGCTTAATCCTATGAAAAACATTAACATGTAAAAAAATGGGCCAAGCCTCGCTTTCTGCCCTCTCCGCCGTAAAATGTTCAGAGATCCCATGTAGAGCCAAGTCTGCCTTTTGTTCTCATTCAACCGCCAATTGAACAATTATGTTGTAAATTAAGTCCTTTTCCTAATTAATAACCAATATTCTTTGACTCCATCATTATTATACATCTTTGTTCGTATCAAAAATATCGTGACTTGGCAATCGCAGATAAGTAATATTAAAAGTAAGTCGAGGGGATATTCACGAAATCGTTTATGGTCGAGGGGATATGTACAAGTTTATAAGATGAGTCATGCACAACGCTATGTACAAATTATATGGTGAGTTATGCATAACCCTATTTACAAGTTTATAAGGCGAGTTATGCATAACCTTATGTACACCTGCTCTTGCCAAGTCACGATATTTTTGATACGAACAAAGATGTATAATAATGATAGAGTCAAAGAATATTGGTTATTAATTAGGAAAAGGACTTAATTTATAACATAATTGTTCAATTGGCGATTGAATGAGAACAAAAGGCAGACTTGGCTCTACATGGGATCTCAGAACATTTTACGGCGGAGAGGGCACGATGCGAGGCTTGGCACATTTTTGTACATGTTAATGTTTTTCATAGGATCTCACTTCTTTTTGTAGACCCTCTCGTTATACTTCGGTAGTTATATTAAAACAAGACCCTCTCGTGGTACTTCGTTTGCCAATATAATCGCTAACGTTTGTCCATATTTACGCTGAATTACCCCTTTCGACCCGCAGAGAATATGCAATAAAGATTGTACGCGATATCCTAATAAAAGAATGTAGCATCAGTTACGACACATTTCTTTTATACTACTACTCCTATTAGCTTTAATATATATTTAACTTTCGGTTAACTTTGGACCATTACGTCCTTTCATCAAGAATACACACCATTTCTTTTAAAAAGACGGCAGCGCCATCTAGTTTTAAAATAAAGAACTAAAGAACAATTTTATAAAAATTTCGGGATGTTTTAATTTTTCTGTGCTTTATAAAATAAATGAAAACTAAATCCTGAATTTTAAGTTTCTATCTCCTCTAGAAGAACCTTAGAATATTGATGATCGGTGAGTGAGTGACAAAATAAGGTAAATTTCACCTGCGATATTTCGAAAAGTATATAAGGTAGGAACTTGAAACTTGGAAACTATAGCTACGATTGACAGTCCTCACGGCAAGCAAAATTTCAGGCTTTTACCTGTACCATCACAAAGTTACAGTGGGCTTAATAGTACCACGAGTTGATTCGAGAAAAGGATGTCAGTGCTCGACTTGGCTGGGAGCACTGCCGTGCTCCCAGATTACCAGTCGTCGCTAATCTAGCTTAATTACCAGTCGTCAGTAATCTAGCTTAATTACCAGTCGTCGCTTATCTAGCTTAATTACCAGTCGTCGGTAACCTAACTTAATTACCAGTCGTCGGTAACCTAACTTAATTACCAGTCGTCGATAACCTAGCTTAATTACCAGTCGTCGGTAACCTAGCTTAATTACCAGTCGTCGGTAACCTAGCTTAATTACCATTCGTCGGTAACCTAGCTTAATTACCAGTCGTCGGTATTCTAGCTTAATTACCAGTCGTCGGTAGCCTAGCCTAATTACCAGTCGTCGGTAACCTAGCTTAATTACCAGTCGTCGATAACCTAGCTTAATTACCAGTCGTCGGTAACCTAGCTTAACTACCAGTCGTCGGTAACCTAGCTTAATTACCAGTCGTCGGTAACCAAGCTTAATTACCATTCGTCGGTAACCTAGCTTAATCCTATGAAAAACATTAACATGTAAAAAAATGGGCCAAGCCTAGCTTTCTGCCCTCTCCGCCGTAAAATGTTCAGAGATCCCATGTAGAGCCAAGTCTGCCTTTTGTTCTCATTCAATCGCCAATTGAACAATTATGTTGTAAATTAAGTCCTTTTCCTAATTAATAACCAATATTCTTTGACTCTATCATTATTATACATCTTTGTTCGTATCAAAAATGTCGTGACTTGGCAATCGCAGATAAGTAATATTAAAAGTAAGTCGAGGGGATATTCACGAAATCGTTTATGGTCGAGGGGATATATACAAGTTTATAAGATGAGTCATGCACAACCCTATGTACAAATTATATGGTGAGTTATGCATAACCCTATTTACAAGTTTATAAGGCGAGTTATGCATAACCTTATGTACACCTGCGCTTGCCAAGTCACGATATTTTTAATACGAACAAAGATGTATAATAATGATAGTGTTGTATAACTGGCATTGCGCCTCCAACGTTATATCTCTAATTGTAAATTGAACTGAACTGTATTGAACCCAGTCTTGTATTATATAAACGGATCGTCGGCTCTATGCCGATTAGTTGTTATCTCGGACGCGTGCTAATATGCATCAAATTAAACTGACGTTTTAGTAACTTTAAATGTGTTCTTATTAAGTAGTTAATAAAGAAACACAACATGGTGTCAGAAGTTGCTTCGCTTTTTCGCCCGTTCCCTCGTTTATAGTGAGTCGCGTTGTGTTTTTTTTTTCCTCGTGCCGAGGCTTACGGTTTACGTCGCGTTTCGCGCGTTTCCCGCTACAGTTTGGTTTCTCTCGCGTGCTTTCCGTCCCCATTATGGCGTCAACAGCGTTTCATGTGTCTACCCCTGAGCCGTTCAACTTTTCCGGTCCCAGTGATTGGCCTAAATGGCTGCGTCGTTTTGAACGTTTTCGCCTTGCATCAGGCCTCAATACTAAGGGAGAAGAAGAACAAGTTAATGCGTTGATCTACCTTATGGGAGAACAAGCCGAGGACATTTTTAATTCTTTTGGCCTCACACCTGCGCACCAAAAAGAGTTTAAGACTGTAAGCGACAAATTCACTAGTCATTTCATCATCCGGCGAAATACCATCTACGATCGAGCAAAATTCAACTCTCGTGCCCAACGAGAAGCAGAAAGTGCCGACGACTTCATTACGCAGTTATATGCCTTGGCCGAGCATTGTCAGTACGGAACCCTGAGGGACGAATTAATCCGGGACCGTATAGTCGTTGGAATTCGAGATAAAGCATTGTCTGAACGCCTTCAAGATGATCCTGCCCTCACTTTGGAGCAAGCCATCCAACGCGTACGCAGCATGGAAGACAGACAACGTGAACAAAGGGATTTGAACAGCTTCAACAGCCTCAATACACTTCCACACGTCGACAGCATCGGAACTTCCAACTACAGGCCTCAAAGGCCTACACGTTTTAACGGAAGACGTCCTGCGTCATACCTTCAGTATAAGAAACCTTCTCAAGAGTTCCGCTCTAAAAGTACCAATCGCTGCCCTCGTTGCGGAGCCATTCCCGACCATCCACGGGAGAAATGCCCAGCCAAAAATGTACGATGCTTCGAATGTGAGAAAATGGGCCACTACGCACAAGTTTGCCAGAGGCGCAACATAAACCAAGTTGAGAGAATGGAAGAAGCAGATGTCACCCACATTCAGACAGCAGATTGTATGTCCAACGATTTCTTTATCGGATCTATCGCCGATCCGATCCTTCAGGAGACTCAGACCACATCAAGACAACATAGATGGATGATCACTGTCCATATCAACGACCTTCCAGTCAGATTTAAAATCGACACGGGAGCAGATGTCAATGTTATCCCCACCATCCTATATCATTCTAAATTCAAGAACATCAAGTTACTGGATTCCAAGAAACGCCTCTATGGACCTGGTAAAACTCTCCTAAGAACCGCCGGAAAGATACGAGTGTCCTTCCGTTATGGGTGTATCATCATCCAGGATGACCTTTACGTCGTGCATGATTTGCAAGTCCCGCTCCTCGGTCTCAGGGCTAGCGAGGACCTTTCATTGATCACCATGGTTGGAGACATTGAAACTTCAATTAACACACCATTGGATCCAATAAAGGAGTTCCCAAACCTCTTCAATGGATTGGGCAAAATGAAGACTCCGTACAAGATATCGCTCGTACCAGAGGCCAGGCCTTTCTCACTCACAACACCTCGCAGAGTTCCAATCCCATTGATGGACGCGGTGAAACGCGAGCTAGATCATATGGTTCAGAAAGGTGTGATATCCAAAATTGACAAACCAACTGATTGGTGTGCTCCCATGGTCGTCGTCAAGAAGAAAGAAGAGACATTACTGGCCAAAATGACTGAGGATACAATTACCAAACGCCCGAACCTGAGGATATGCGTTGATTTAACCCACCTGAACAAATTCATCAGACGAGAACGGTTCCAACTGCCTTCCGTCGATCATCTACTCGGACAGTTAGCCGGTGCGAAAATATTTTCTAAGCTCGACGCCAATAGCGGTTATTGGCAGGTCCCACTGGAGGAGGAGTCCGCCTTATTAACAACGTTCATCACGCCATTCGGACGGTTCTATTTTAATCGGTTACCATTTGGACTAAGCTCCGCTTCGGAACATTTCCAAAGGCAGATCTGCCTTGGCCCGGAAGGCCTCAGAGGGAACGTAAATTTACAAGACGACATACTAGTGTATGGGAGTACACAGGCCGAACATGACGAAAATCTACGAAGAATCTTGTGCCAACTCGATAAAGCTGGTATAACCCTTAATCCGGCCAAATGCGAATTCTCGGTCTCCAAAGTCAAATTTGTTGGGCATATAATCGACACCAACGGCATACACCCCGATGAGGACAAGATTAAGGCTATTATCCACATCAAAACACCACAGGATGTAACAGATCTAAGGAGATTTCTGGGTATGACTAATTACGTGAGCAAGTTTATCCCATCAATGGCAGAGATAGCACGGCCGTTGACGTCTCTACTGAGCACAAAAACCACATGGACCTGGGACGTACCTCAACAGCAAGCGTTTGAAGACATCAAACGAATTCTGTTCCGACATCCCGTTTTGGCAACATATGACCCAAAAAGGAAGACCATCGTTTCCGCTGACGCCTCGTCCTATGGCCTTGGAGCAGTTTTACAGCAAGTACAGGACGATGGACAACTAAGAGTTATAGCCTACGCCTCTAAGACCATGACCCCAACTGAACAACGCTATGCTCAAATCGAGAAAGAGGCCTTGGCGATAACCTGGGCCTGTGCCAGATTCGAAGATTTTATCGTGGGCATTAAGATTCATATTGAAACGGACCACAAGCCGCTCGTTCCTATTATGCAAACTAAATCCTTAGAAATTTTTCTCCACGGCTCCAACGCATGCGAATCCGTTTAATGCGATATAACTACGAGATATATTACACTCCTGGAAGGGACCTCATTATCGCAGATACATTATCGCGGGGACCAATAAGGGGCGACGAGGGCGGTGACCTGGAAGATGAAATAGCAGCTCACATACAATTAATAACATCGCATGTACCCATCTCGGACGAACGGCTGAGGGACCTCCGAATAGCGCAAAACGAAGACCAGACTTGCAAGACATTAGCGCACTACATAGAACATGGGTGGCCAAAATCCCGTTCGCATGTCCATGACCTCGATACATACTTTCCCCACCGTCATGATATTTCAATTCACCGAGGCTTGCTACTAAAAGGGTCCCGCCTCATTATTCCATCGTTGCTGCGTCAAGACATCCTGGCTAAAATCCACGAAGGACACCAACGCATCACAAAAAGCAGAGCCAGGGCAAGCACGACGGTATGGTGGCCCGGCCTATCAAAGGACGTAGAAGATAAGGTCAAGCAATGCGCAACATGTACGAGAGAATCCGCCAACCGACATGAACCTTTATGTCCATCAGATTTTCCGGATCGACCTTGGAAAATTCTGGCCACAGATCTTTTCTATTTACATGGAACTTGGTACTTGCTGGTTACTGACATGTATTCCCGTTTCTTCGAGATACGGAAATTGACGAACTTGAGCACCGCCGCCATCATAAATCACATGAAGTCCATTTTCGCAACTCACGGTATCCCGGAAGTCGTTAGAAGCGATAATGGCCCGCAATTTAGCAAGACGCCGACATCAGAATTTCGTCGGTTTGCTGAAGAATATGGATTCACCCACATAACTTCAAGCCCCTGCTATCCTCAGAGTAACGGCTTTGTCGAAGCGGCTGTCAAAGTCGTTAAACAAACACTAAAGAAGAGCGAAGATCCTCATTTAGCTCTGCTCTCGTATCGATCGACACCCCTGGCTAATGGATTTAGTCCCGCCGAACTCCTAATGGGCCGCAAGCTACGATCCACGCTGCCCATATTAGATACGGAACTTCGCCCCAGAATCCCATCTAGTAAGATAGTACGTCAACGTGAAGATCAACGTCGCATCAACCAGAAAAAGGACTACGATCAACGACACAAGACAAGGGACCTCAAACCCCTAAACAAAGGAGACAGCATATGGGTAACTGACGTCAGGCAGCAAGGTGTCATCCAGAGTAAAGCCCCGGAACCCAGATCCTACATCGTCAGGACTCCGAATGGGGAACTACGAAGAAATCGGTTTCATTTACTACCGATACAACCAACGACATTACCGAAAAACCAAGTTCTCAGTTACCCCAGGTTCAGCCCGACAACGCATGCCAATGTGCTCACGCCAATGAGTACTAAAGATACGGAAAATCCTACCTCAATCGCAGAGGAACGGGATTCTCACGATACCCGATCGATGCATCTACAAGAAACGGAAGAAATACGACCACCGCAGTTGCAAGAGCCGGAAGACCTACCACAAATACGACCACCGCAGTTGCAAGAGCCGGAAGACGTACAACCACAGAAACTCCCGATACCCGGGCCTGTAACTAAACCACGACGACGTACGACGGCTGGTCCTGTGACGCAACAACAACAACTGCTTATTCCCAAGACGAGGAGTGGCCGAGTTATAAAACAAATTGATAGACTGAATTTATAAATTGTATAACAAAAAAATAAATAACTGTGAAATGTATATTTTAAAAATTTGTAGGAAGGATGTTGTATAACTGGCATTGCGCCTCCAACGTTATATCTCTAATTGTAAATTGAACTGAACTGTATTGAACCCAGTCTTGTATTATATAAACGGATCGTCGGCTCTATGCCGATTAGTTGTTATCTCGGACGCGTGCTAATATGCATCAAATTAAACTGACGTTTTAGTAACTTTAAATGTGTTCTTATTAAGTAGTTAATTAAGAAACACAACAGATAGAGTCAAAGAATATTGGTTATTAATTAGGAAAAGGACTTAATTTATAACATAATTGTTCAATTGGCGATTGAATGAGAACAAAAGGCAGACTTGGCTCTACATGGGATCTGAGAACATCGTACGGCGGAGAGGGCACGAAGCGAGGCTTGGCACATTTTTGTACATGTTAATGTTTTTCATAGGATCTCACTTCTTTTTGTAGACCCTCTCGTTATACTTCGGTAGTTATATTAAAACAAGACCCTCTCGTGGTACTTCGTTTGCCAATATAATCGCTAACGTTTGTCCATATTTACGCTGAATTACCCCTTTCGACCCGCAGAGAATATGCAATAAAGATTGTACGCGATATCCTAATAAAAGAATCTAGCATCAGTTACGACACATTTCTATTAAACTACTACTCCTATTAGCTTTAATATATATTTAACTTTCGGTTAACTTTGGACCATTACGTCCTTTCATCAAGAATACACGCCATTTCTTTTAAAAAGACGGCAGCGCCATCTAGTTTTAAAATAAAGAACTAAAGAACAATTTTATAAAAATTTCGGGATGTTTTAATTTTTCTGTGCTTTATAAAATAAATGAAAACTAAATCCTGAATTTTAAGTTTCTATCTCCTCTAGAAGAACCTTAGAATATTGATGATCGGTGAGTGAGTGACAAAATAAGGTAAATTTCACCTGCGATATTTCGAAAAGTATATAAGGTAGGAACTTGAAACTTGGAAACTATAGCTACGATTGACAGTCCTCACGGCAAGCAAAATTTCAGGCTTTTACCTGTACCATCACAAAGTTACAGTGGGCTTAATAGTACCACGAGTTGATTCGAGAAAAGGATGTCAGTGCTCGACTTGGCTGGGAGCACTGCCGTGCTCCCAGATTACCAGTCGTCGCTAATCTAGCTTAATTACCAGTCGTCAGTAATCTAACTTAATTACCAGTCGTCGCTTATCTAGCTTAATTACCAGTCGTCGGTAACCTAACTTAATTACCAGTCGTCGGTAACCTAACTTAATTACCAGTCGTCGATAACCTAGCTTAATTACAAGTCGTCGGTAACCTAACTTAATTACCAGTCGTCGATAACCTAGCTTAATTACCAGTCGTCGGTAACCTAGCTTAATTACCAGTCGTCGGTAACCTAGCTTAATTACCAGTCGTCGGTAATCTACCTTAATTAATAGTCGTCGGTAATCTAGCTTAATTACCTGCAGTCCGTAATCTTGCAAAATTACCAGTCGTTGGTAATCCGGCTAAATTACCAGTCGTCAGTATTCCGGCTAAATTACCATTCGTCAGTAATCTATTTTAATTTCCTTTAAGTGCTAATCTAGATTAATTACCCTTAATTGGTAATCTTGTTTAATAACCTTTAATTATCTTTAACTGATAATCTAGTTGAATAACCCTTAAAAGGTAATCAAGTTTAATAATCTTTTATTGGGATTGCAGTTTAGTTAGCTTTAATCTGTACAGGGAAAAGTTAAAATGTTAGTTAGCTATTTGTTCTGAGAATTTGAATATAACCGCGGTCAAACGACCAAAATCCAAGAATGGCTTCATACACTACATAACTCAGGCTAAAAAGTCGCAGGTTCCATAGTTTCAGTGTAAACCACGTAAGTTGGAGCATGTAATTAAAACTATGAAAAACAATACTTAAACTTAATTTTTCTTTTTGAAAAAAATAGGCGCCAATTATGGATATGGGGCTTTCATTTAAGGCCATTTTTAAATCTATCTGACGTATAGTTATTTTTGTAAGGTATGGACAAAATTTGTAACTTTGGAAAATTTCCCATGTTATTTCTATGGGAAATTTCCAGTTTTTCGTCAAAATCTGTGATTAATTATGTATAAATAAATTTTTTATAAAATAAACTAATTAATGGATCTCTTTGAAATTTTAACCACATATTGAGGGCCCGAATTGTAGTTCTGTGTAACTTTTTCAAAACAAACTACATCCAAACAAAAACCCTCCTTATACATTAAGAGCAGTATGAAGTCTTAACTAAGAGGGCTACCGCTCTCTCAGAATTTCGTGATTTTGTGTGAAATATTTCGCGATTTTGCGAGAAGCGTACGGGATTTCGTGTAAATGTCGAACCCCTCGACTTAAAGGCATTTCATTCTTGAATTACTGTACATTTTCTCACGATTATTTTGTTAAAGTAAATGTTTTTCTGTAAATGTCCCTATTTCAAACATTTATATTTCTTTGTTGTTGTTTTTGTCAGAATTTATTTACTTGTGCATATTACATCTTGCCTTTGCTTTTACTTATACACTTAGCTAATGATATACGTTAAAATTGTATATCACACCTGTTTTTTTACTGGAAAGGTCATAAGGTTAAGTAACTTCGGAGTATCTTACAGTTGAAGAAAACACTTTTATTTTTGAATCGATATTAAATATATTGAGGACAAGAGCAAAATTATAGCTCAGACCATCTAACCCATGGACAGGCAAAGCCATGTTAAACCCTTGTTAACGAATGGCAATGCGTAGCACGCGCCCTCACGCGTCTACCGACCGCAATTTATCGCCAAATGTCCCGTAAAGAAAAATTTGTCTGTATGGTTCTGCAAACTTTTTACCCAAGGCTTAATGTCAAAAAGACTTTATAAACAATGCTAGAGTGATATTTACAAAAACTAACTTGATAGATCGTTTAGGAATCTTTAATGAAAGAGAGGCTAAAATAAATAATGAAATTCTTCTCACTTTTATAATTTAGTCCATATCGGTGACCGGAGACCTCTACTCCTCAAAAAACAAAATGGCGCGAATTGTACTCGGGTTTAGTGAGAAACCTCCTACATGCGCCGCCACAGCGCTAGTGTCCGGCGTTACTCTAAGCAAACCTAGTTCCTTATTCAGTTGCCTGTCCATGGGTTTGTTGGTTTGAGATAGACTAATGCAGTTTTAGCCTTTCCAAACTGGTTCATGCACGATATATAATAATATTAAATGTTCAGTATGTTTACACGTTCAATCTTTAATGCAATATAGCACCTTTGAGGGCTTTGCTAGCGATTTCTTTACAATGCATTAATCATTATGATATGGAACATATCACAATTTAACTAACAGTCATTATTATTGATATAATTGATATTTGCTGTTAATTTTACGATTGAAAGCAATTCATCAGAAGAGTGAATGCTTACTTTAACTTATTTTATCATTAGCTCGCACATATAAAATAAAACATATAAATTCCTGTGTCATACAGTTACGGTTATAACTCTGGTTCTATAAGAGACACGGTGAAATCCTTTGAATCTATTACAGCCCCATTTCAACTGTTTCTAATGATACTAACTACTTTGGGTTACAAAAATCAGGGACCAATAAATTAAGGGGAATATTCATGAACTTCCATTTCATAGGATTAACATCGGAATATTTACATGTCCTTTTTAACTCTGTTTCTAAAAGAGATACAAGAATTTCTTTTTCGTAAAGTGCTATAGCATTGGAAATAGATCCTGTAACTATTGAACATATTTGAGGATTTTATGCCGCTTTTATCGTGCCTACACTAAAGAGAAAAAAATTGGTCGAGTTCCAAAACATTTTTCTACCCCTTCCCCTCAACCTAAAGCCGCGGAACATGGACGCGAGTGCTTGAATCTAGTTCGGCCGTAAACCGCTCGCAGCGTCTCACATTTTGGAGGAAAAATTCAGAAACCGCTACCAGAGGGCCAACTGTTGGTGTGTTATCAAGAATATTCACTTTCGCCAAGTGAAGAATTTGGTAACCTCGATACTTCTAGTCCCTTATCTTACCTGTGATACATAATATCTCCATTTCTCTCCTTTCCAATGATACAAAATACTTAGGGTTACAACAAACATAACCCGGGTGCTTAGCGAAATGTTCATAAACGGCCGCTAGGATTAACGGTTAGATTTCGGTTAGCTTAAAAAGAAGGCGAGCGGGATCGTACTGTGACAAAGAGCCATTAATGGTGAACTAAAGGTTAAACTGAATGAGTACAAGAGAGAAAAAACTATTCATAAACTAGAGACCGTAAGGTTATCTATTTAGTATCGAGTTCGACATAAGATTGCACCGTAGTCAGTATTCATGTTTTCTAACTCACTAAGGTAATACTTGAGATGGCCCAACGGTTTGGTAAATTAAGATATATATATATCCATCAAATTAACCTTAAACTTGCCACAATATATGCGGGTGAATTCTTTGACGATGCCAATCTTATTTCTTCCCCAATACTTTCAAGAGCCGGAAGAACCTAGCCTTAATCGGTTTCTGTTCACACTTGTTTTTCGTGGGTCCTGGGCCACACATACACAAATCACCATCGCAAAGCTAGGTATGGTTATATATAACCACACCTAGCAGAACTTGGGTGAGCGACAATTTTGTGGCAATGAAACTGGCAGAGCGTCAATTGGGTGAATTGAAATTGTAGTTCAAAAAGCACACATTTCTGGTAAAACCATAATGGTTTGGCGAAAGACAAAACCAAACCAAACTTAACCTAACCCAATCTGACCTATCTCAATCAAACCAAACCTAACCTGACCTATCCTAGGTTCATAGTTTTAAAATAAATTGAGAATGACAAGATATTTGTAATTTTTAAAATTGTCGCTCACCAAATTTTAAGTTCTCCCAATTTTCAACCCTAACAATTGACGGACACCCAGTTTTCAACGCTCAAAATTGTTGCGCCTCGAATTGTTGAACACGCACCCAATTGTCGTGTTCCCATGCCAAATTTCAAAAGAAAGTGTTAATTCTTTCTATTCCAGATCTTACCTCCACATTGAATTAACAGAACCCTGGTGTTATAAGAAATACAGCATTAAATTTAACTCACCTTCTATTAAAAGTAGGGCACGTAGTTTGAAGACATTTTAGTTCGAACGCCGTTTCCAAATACAGCTTAACCAATTCTATAACTTAAAAATAAACCCTAAAGGTAAATACACAGAGTATTTTCTATCTTTGCCTAAAAGCCCCAAACAGATATTTACACTAGAAATATTTTAATAAAAAACCAATGGAATAAATACAGGTAGAACCATAAACTTATTATCTACCATTAAGTTTCTATGACAAAAGTGAACTAGTCTGTCTGTCACCCTGCAGCCTATAATGCGTGATTCCGTCTCACCCTCAACCTGGTATAAAATATACGAGATATAACTGCCGTGAAAGCCTTCCCTTTAGTGTTCTCTAAGTATGAAACACGAGGGTTGAGTAAAAAACAAGTTGGGAAACCAAATTAAACCTCTCCTAGTCGAGACGCCATTAAGAGGTTTTTCTTAAATAAATAAATAAATATGATTGATATTAATTATTTTAATCGTCAGTAATTTACCGTAATTCTACTTAAGTCGTTTTAAGAAACGTTATTCCTAAAATAATTCAAAACATAGTTATTGATGACGTTTGAATTTAAGCGTATGCCTCTTTAACAATTTTCGGAAATTTAGGGTATATAAGGCGATTGATTCACTATGGCCTAAACGATAAGAAAACCCGCAATTGCGTGAACCTTCGGTGGAGGCCCTGCCATTGTGAGGCTAGATGCTTCACGTAACCCTAGCCGATCGTCGCGTACATTTCAACCCTAACGATGATAATGGAGTAGAAGCCAACGTTGCTTTCTGTGAACTGCGAACGCGGCCCGGATATTGCATATACGTTTGCTCCGATTTGCCAACTGCGAACGCGGTGACAGACACACACACAGATACGTCCAGTATAATACCTCGCCGTGACGTCATCGTCACTCGGAGAGGTAAAAAGACTTTCTTGATTGCTGGCGATATTTTCGTTCAGTAATTTTCTCCCCCAAAATAGTCTATACAATAGCATATGCTAGATGAATAAACTATTTTAAAAATGTTTTTTGTCTCTTGACCTGGTTTTTATTTTGGCACACGACATCTAGATGGCGTTTGCAAAATATTACTCTATACGGAAAATTTGACGAGGGAGAAGCCACTCTATAATAAAGTCTTTCTGAGGGTGTAAGATGGGAAGCGTATTACGCCGTATAACGCGGAAATACACTCGGGATTACTTTTACAGTTTTTATTTCAATATTAGAACGGATTAAAGGCATATCTCCCGAATTTACGGCATTAAAACCACCAAAAAGGTAATACCGGGGGAATACGCCAGTGGCTGATCCCTCGAATGGCGTCGTGCGTTTCAAGTTGTCGAGGGGAAAGCCGCTCCGTAATAAAGTCTATCTGAGGGTGTACGGTGGGAAGCGTATTACGCTAGTTGCCTGACCCCTCGAATGCCGAGCGCTCTCGCGGGGTGCGGGTTAGTAACCTCGTATTTTAAGCTTAAGATGATACTGAGAGAATAAACTAAGGGGAGATTGGCGCGGCTCTAGAGACCGCGCGCGTTATCAGGGGTACGTAAATTATGTACGTAGGGAACCTCGTATTTTTAGCTTAAGGTTATACTGAGAATAAACGAAGGAGAGATCTCTGGTCTAAACGCGCCAGATTTTACGGTAGACGGTAGACCGGGAGTCTTATATTACGTACGCGGGAACCTTGCGGACTGACAACGGCAATGCTCTAAGCCTTTGCTTAACTGAACTTTCTACTTTGATTTAAATTTTAATTTTTCAAGCTAAGTATAATTTTTGTGGTGTAAGTGAGACCATTTTTGTTCGTAATATATTATTTTACTAATAGCTCCTTAGAAGATTGCGTCAAGTGAGGAATTTTAGCTTGACCATTGCAAGCAAAACTCTGAGGCCATTGCCCAACGTTCACTGAGCCGCTTCGTCACATTATCTTAATTACATTATCACATATAATGATAAGTTTAAGTGTTTAACCACGGATATCCTGTTGAGATTGTTTTAAAGTTCCTAACTCTCGATTTTGAAGTTATATACTGTCTAGTGACACTTGAAGTTCCAATTTAATGTTATAAACAGACTAGGATCGTTAGCCGATATCGTAAATTAAGCGATGTCAATATCAAAGCTTAACTGAAACACTGATACCAATTTTTTTAACTCATTAATCTGAAATAAAAATATAATCTTTCATATTTAAAAAAAATTCAGGTAGTATTTATAAAATATAATTAAAAGACGTAGTAATTGTCTAATACAAATGGCCATTTGATTAAAGTTCCTTTATAGAATCTAGTTCAAAAGAAACGAAAATTTAATTTATATTTTTCCTTTAATATCACAAAACGTTAACATTTCTATTTTGGAATAGAAAAACTTCGGGAATTATGCAAAGAAGCTGCCAATTTTGGTGTCAGAAAATAATAAAATTCATCTTCTTTTGAAACTTAACCTGAGAAATTTAAATTAAAGAATAGCTTGATATCTTTTCCTATGGATAATTGTTTGATATTGATATTTTCGTTTCATTGATTTTAAATAAATTGGTATTGACATCGGTTAATTTACGATATTGGCCAATTTATCATCACTAATAGTTTAATTAATTTCAATTAAACGGTTCAAAACCTTCAGGAAAAGCTTAGTTTTATAATGAATAAAATTCTAATTTTAAAGTAATAAATTAATTTATCGTAGGTAATTAATTTACTGCCTTAGTGTAATTTATGCTGAGACACACTTTGAGACACTTATAGGGGTCACTGCCTCACTGGACCAATGTCCTATAAATTGATTGGGTGTGCAAAAATGATCTGGTTGCTGGACCAGCTTGTTTGCTTTTGAATTTCCCGAACTCAAGGGAGCTTATAAGGACAGAGGTTGTAAAAGTGAAAAACGGAAATTCCCACAACGGCGGCGCAGAGGCTAGCGTGGATATTAGGGTCAGGAGGGACCCGGTAGTTTTTTTTTTGAAAATACGAAAAAATGTTTTATTTTGTCGTTCAAGTTAAGGTCATAGAATTTTATGAAGAATATTACGTAACTTAGTTAATTTAGTCTTCTGAATATGAGCAATATATTAAAAAATAGAGAGGTAACATTACCCGAAAAATGATAAAAAATCCAAAATTTAAGATTTTACGTACGTGATCAAAACAAAGCACTTTCGGAACTCTCCCACCACGCCCTATTCAACCCCCCCCGTATACCATATTTTTGTGGTAGGGACTAGTGGCAAGAAGAAACGATAGAGAAGGGAACGTTTCGATTGGACAATACTACCTAATGTCACCCCGTTGTTCGTGAAAAAACTTTGAAAAACTACCCTCTCAAAAATACTTTTGGTGCTAAGACCGGCTTGAAAGCTGGGGGGGCAATATTTCCCCAAAACTAGTCGGAAAACTTGGGGATTGAAACAAAATTTCCACACCGAGGACGGCCAGGGTATTAACTGTTACATCTCAGTACTTCGAGGGGGGTTATGGACTTTTGTTTATATAGATATAGATCTAGATCTAGATATAGATATAGATATAGATAAATGAGAGGTTTTAACGGTTCAAAAATAGCCGAAAATTGGAAAATTCAGTTCATTTAATAGAACGCAAGGTCATAAGCGCTTTTAGATTGTCATAGTTATAGGTTTGGTCTGGGTACCCTTTCATTATTCGGTGCGTTTTCTCTGCTTTTGTGGCTCTGGTCACCGAAAGATAAAACGTTTTTAATCATGCTGTGTAACTTAACAATGTTTGCAAGCCAACTATTTGTGAAAATACCAGGGTAATTATAGTCCTTATGGTTAAAAGTTGTATAAAGTTCTCTTTGTAGTTCAAATTTACATCAGCAGAATCAATCAATGAAAGTTCAATATAAAATTAGTTAATTCTTGAGTTTTCAGAACTTTTAATTCAACCGAAACGCAACACTCTGGGCCGTTTACGAAGAGTATGGGAGTCGTGAGCACTAAACGATAAATTATATATGTTTGATTGAATAAGCAAGTTACATGTGTAATTAATGATTTTAGAACTTTATGTGTAATGTAAAATAAGCTGTACATCGAAACAGTTCATTAGATATTGAGCTTTAATGATGATTGAAACGAACATTTTTTAACTAATTACCCGCCAAGAACTTTATTGGAGAAAACAGTTGATATTTTCCTAAATTTGTACTCAAAATCTTTGTTATAAAATAATTAAGGGAACAACATCGCAAGGTAGGTTTGTTTAAATAACCACACCTAGCAAAAAGTTAGTTTTCGCCTCGGTGTCCACAAATTTTTATTTACCTGAACTATTCGAACCTCAAACACTTTCCTGACAAATCACTTGAACCCCGAATCGTATCCTGGTGCCTGAACTACGCGCCCAAATTGACTCGAACCCCCCCTCCCCCCAAATGTTTCTCATTCAGTTGCAAAACTAAAATGAACCTACCTTGAGAATGACCAGTATTGGTTAATATCTGCCAAATTTGTTTCTTTAAAGTTCGAACTGTATATTTACTGTGATTCTATGAAAACTAAAGCTGCTCGTTTTGAAGGGCGAACAAACCAATGGCGAAATTACCGAAAATGTGCAATCTCACTGAGAGGGCTGTTTCAGAACCATTACCTTGCATATATATTCAACAAATGAGCTCTTTGTTTACCCGAGAAATGTTCATCTTTTAAAGTATAGTTTTCACTATCTAGATTAGAAATGGGCTTCATTACTGCAAAAAGAATAAATTCATATTGCTTCAGATTTTAGTAATATTAGTCAAACCATTACCTTGCATATATATTCGACAAATGAGCTCTTTGTTTACCCGGAAGAGAGAAATGTTCATCTTTTAAAGTATATTTTTCACAAGCTAGATTAGAAATGGGCTTCATTACAGCAAAATGAATATTTTTATATTGCTTCAGATTTTAGTAATATTAGTCAAACCATTACCTTGCATATATATTTATCAAATAAGCTCTTTGTTTACCCGGGAGAGAAATAATCTTTATGACTTATCTTGATTAGAAAATGTTTCATTTCTTCAGATTTTTATAATATTATAGTGAGTTAATCATAAGGGAGGTACTTGCAATAGAAAATAGAAGAGAGTATAATACTTGGGTCAAATTTTCAGCTTTAGCCCTGCTTTCTACCTCGTTTGAGGTAGCAAATCAGGAGGCTAGAGGTTGGATTTTGTGTTTTCACCCCCCCGAGTGCAGATTACGAGGTATTTAACCGGAAGTGTCTGTGAGTCTCTCACAGTGTTCGCAGTTGGCAAATGGGAACAAACTCATAGAGAGCTTTCAGATGGGATAGTTGCACGTCACACCCTCCCAGTCTTACCGCTGTTCTGGTAGCTATATTGGGTGGTCTCAGCTTCATTCCTGCTTTAAACCCACCAATTATTATGTCATGAGATTCAGCTCCACCTCCAACTGAAAGGTCTCTATTCGTAATATCCTGACCGCCTTCATAGTATATTGGCTTCTACTCCATTAACATCGCTAGGATTAAGATGTACGCGGCGATCGAAGTCAAAGCTTCCACCTAAGGTTCACGCGGCTTTCTTGTCATTTATTGTGAATATATCGCCTTATACACCCTAAATTTAGAAATATTTTGAAAAAAGCGTTCGATAGAAGTCAAACGTTAACAATAGGTATGTTGAAAACGATTTTAGAAATAACGTTTCTTAAAACGACTAAACTAGAATCAGAAGCCCATTAAATTAGCCTAGGAAGTCGGTCTTTCATAAACCTATTGAAAAAATAAACAAATAAAACAATTTAACGACCGTGGCCGTTCCTTTTTACCTCTCCGAGTGACGTATGTCACGGAGAGCTTCTAATTTCGACGTGTCTGTCGGTGTGTATCTTTCTGTCTGTTGTTACACCCCAGGGGACCGCGTTGGCAAATCGGGACTGTAACGTGTTTCTTTACTTAAACTAAAATCATCTTCATAATATTACTAAAGTCCCGTCCTCTACCAACGAAACTTATGATGTTTTGGTCCTGGGTAACTCGCGTCTATTACACTATTGGGTAGAGCGAGGAAGTGGATAATTATTTAATGGATCAGATGTCTAAAGAGGTAAGCTTATCTTTAGAATGAGGGTTATGAATGAGATTGCAAACTAAATCTTAATTAATCAAAAGTGACTTGATTAGAATCAAGACCTAAAAAGTATCGATAAGACTGAGGTTATCACTTGTCTGAAGGATCAGATATTAATTTTTCTTTTTAATTGAAACTTAAATGCATGCTTAAGAAAAAACAACGTGCCATTACCGTTTTCCGTTGAAATAAATTATTTTACTGGTAAACAATTTCAAAAATTTACTTATCTCGGCTTTTCGACCACAATTCCATTCCCTGAAAACATTTTATCATTACATTAATTACTTTTGGGAGAGTACGTGTATGGTTTTGCGTTTTATAAGGTTCCTAAAGACGTTACATCCCCATTCGTGACCGGCACGCTTCGCAGTGGAACAATTTAATTATTCTAAAACCAATGGCGCCAAATTCAATAGGGACAGTAAGATTTTTAGTCGCGGTTTTGCAAAATGATGTAATATCAAGTGTACTTTAGTCAATCGTCGTATTGTTCTTTCTCATAGTTCAGGGCATGATCAGTGTTACTGCCCAATTTCTCTCTCTAGTTTCTAACAATGGTTAGAGACTATTTGATATGGCGAGGACAACGTTATATACATTTGTAAATTCTAAGTAGCACAAAAGGAAAAAAATCCAATTTTTTTATATTTTGGTTTGAATTAAATAAACGCATGATAGTAGTTATAACGAACAGAAAGTCAAGGGAATGGCACCGGTAATGAGCAGCAAAAAGAGAGGTAAGTTTGCTTCAAGTTAGCAGGGGGACATGGTAGTGAAAAAGGTAATATAGAATTTTGTTCGTTCAAACCATAATATATCATGAAAAATTAAAGTGAGAAGGCGGCGCTACCAAGAAAGATTGATTTTGGCAGATAACAGCGTAAAAATTATGTTCTACCTAAGACCATTAACAACCCTCGGGACTCGCAACGCAATAAGATCCTAGTATTGAAATTTCCGCCTCTAGGAGTTACGGCTGCTTTCGCGACAAGGGTGCCACCAAGCGGCAACGGATTGAAACTTATAGGGTGTACAGAACTTCCGGTTCGGGATATCGCTTAAAAAAAAAGAAATAAGATCGTCTTCTTCTAAATTCGGAGGCCGAGGCCGCAACGGTTTAACTACAATAATGCCCAATGTACAGTTATGATAAAATAGCAAAATAATTTATCGCTAAATTTCAAAAACTTACACACTAACATTTTCATTCTCATCTTCTTCGTCGTGATCCGCCATTTTTAAATAGCAAAGAGGAACCTGTAAACCGGAAATTCGGTACACCCTAAAAGTTTCCCCAAAAAACCGCAAGGGTCGCTAGGATCGCGCGTGACAGAAAACCACTAAAAGTAAAAAGCTTGCATTGCGAGTCTCGGGGGTGGTTAATGGTCTTAGGTTCTACACACACTGGGACTATGGGAGAGTTTCATGGCCGAGGTCGCATATGATGAAATTTCAACTCCAGATTGCATCAATTCTCCCTGGTCGTACTAGTCGCAGGTTAAGCTATAGTTTGCTCAGGTCCTGTTAGTCTTGAAAGGGTTATATAGCCCTTGTAACTTTTAAAAGGTTTTTGTCATGGCTTAACAGACCGCTATTACAGTGTTTTATTGTTTTATAGGTTATTTTGACACGATATCTCCCAAAAGTAATTAATGTAATGATAAAATGTTTTCGGGGAAAGGAATTGTGGTCGAAAAGCCGAGATAAGTAAATTTTTGAAATTGATTACCAGAAAAATAATTTATTTCAACGGAAAACGGTAATGGAACGTTGTTTTTTCTTAAGCATGCATTTAAGTTTCAATTAAAAAAAAATTAATATCTGATCCTTCAGACCAGTGATAACCTCAGTCTTATCGATACTTTTTAGATCTTGATTCTAATCAAGACATTTTTGATTAATATCTGTTCCTTCAGTCTTCATTTTAATTAAGAATATTAAGAAACTGTTTTACATTTTAAAAATCTGCACTAAGCAGAAACATATATGAAGGGGACAATAACTTTAGCTCAATCAGACATTTATTTATAATGATACTTCAAAAAAACCTAGATCAATAAAAGTTTGTATTCTTATTCTTATTCTAATTAACATAATACAATTTTTTTACAATCATTTTTTGAAACGCGAGGCGCCCCCTTAAAAATTCCAGAAATAGGACCAAATTGACAATTTTTCAAAATTTTTAAAAATGCTGATTTATGTAAGTTTAACATTTAACTCAAAATTGTCATAAGCCCAATATGAAATTCGGATATCCTTAAAACTTCACAAAGACGATCCGAGATTGTCAATTTCAAACTTTTTTGTAGCATAAACTAACGTCTGTTTGATATTAAGCTTAAGACCTTAAACAAAATATAGTCAGGGCTACCCTAAAAGTTCACAAAGATGATCCAAGATTGTTAATACGCCTAAAAAGTGCCATCTTCAAAATATGTAGCCGGGGAAAAGAGAGCGTGATCGAGTGGGCTATGCTAGTGGTTGGAAGTCGCGGGGGTTGGGACAGGGACGAGGGAGTTCAGATGGATTGGAAATGATGATGGGCGACCTGCCGCACCGTATCTCTTCCTATGTACCTGGCGCACGCCAATACCCTTCGGTAGGCGATTGCTAAGTGCTGCCGCGGAGCACCATTTTATTTGTATGAGAACTAGCTTCTATTTTGAAGATAGAGGGAGCGCCCTTTAAAATTTCGTCCAGTACGACCTTACCTAACAGCTGAGGATGCTGAGAGGACTATGTTGCCGTAGGTGGGGGTACACAGGCAACGCTATGGGTATGGGGGTTTCTACTCCATTCCTCTCTCCTTCAAGGTTGGGACTCCAAGCATAGCCAACTCCATCACGCACTCGACAACGAAAAGCAACTCGCGCCAGCGTGGGAAAGTCGCTGGCCTAAAGTCCAGTTTAAAAAATCCTTATTTGGTCACGCACCAGAAAACTCACGTAAACGCGACGCGAATGACGAAAACTACGTATTTTCCGACTGAGGAGAGGCGAAATAGCCCGGCCTCCTTTTTCGTCCCCCCTTTGAATTTTGAAAGTGTGACTGGGTCTATGGTGCGCGAATACTTAGGCATCTTATACCTTCTCCCTAGTAAACTAGATATCGGTCCTTGGTAAAACTTAATATAACTAAAACCATAAGTTTATAAGATATTTTCCATAACAAGGTTCATACAACTTTTGGAAAACAAATTTCCCTGAGATTTCCAGGCTTTTTCCCATATACTTCAATGAGTTTTCCAGGTTTTTCCCGTATATGGAGTATCCTATGGAGCAATTGTTAACGAAGGAGGGAAGGGGCAAATAGGACTATTACATAATCAAAGGATATCGCCGTACCTCTAATATAACCAGAGTTACGAGCTTCCAAAACTTAGTGTAATGTTAATCCTATGAAGGAGGCAAAGTACCTACAAACACCCGGAGCAAGTACTTACAAGTACCCGGAGCAAGTACCTACAAGTACCCGGAGAAAGTACCTAGAAGCAGCCGGAGCAAGTAACTAAAAGCAGCCGGAGCAAGTACCTACAAGCAGCCGGAGCAAGTACCTACAAGCACCCGGGGCAAGTACCTACAAGCACCCGGGGCAAGTACCTACAAGCACCCGGGGCAACTACCTACAAGCACCCGGGGCAAGTACCTACAAGCATCCGGGGCAAGTACCGATAAGTACCTACAAGCACCCACAAGTACCTACGAACACCCACAAGTACACGGGGCAAGCACCCAAAAGCACCCGGGGCAAGTACCGACAAGTACCTACAAGCACCCACAAGTACCAACGAACACCCACAAGTACCTACAAGCACCCACAAGTACCTACAAGTACCTACATGTACCCACAAGTACCTACAAGTACCTACAGGCACCCACAAGTACCTACAAGCTCCCACTAGCATCTACAAACAGCCACAAGCACCTACAAACACCCGCAAGCACCTACAAACACCCGCAAGCACCTACAAGCACCCACAAGTACCCGGGGCAAGCACCCACTAGTACCCGGGGCAAACACCCACAAGTACCCGAGGAAAACTTAGGCATCTTATACCTTCTCCCTTGTAAACTAGATATCGCTTCTTGGTAAATTTTATATAACTAAAACCATAAGTTTATAAGGTATGTTCCATAACAAAGTTCATACAACTTTTGGAAATCAAATTTCTTTGAGATTTCCAGGCTTTTCCCCATATACTTCCCTGAGTTTTCCAGGTTTTTCCCGTATATGGAGTATCCTATGGAGCAAATGTTAACGAAGGAGGGAAGGGGCAAATAGGACTATTACATAATCAAAGGATATCCCCGTATCTCTAATGTAACCAGAGTTACGAGCTTCCAAAACTATGTGTAATGTTAATCCTAGGAAGGAGGCAAAGTACCTACAAACACCCGGGGCAAGTACCTAAAAGCACTCACAAGCACCTACAAGTACCCGCAAGTACCTACAAGCACCCACAAGTACCCACAGGCACCCACAAGTACCTACAAGTACCTACAAGCACCCACAAGTACCCACAAGTACCTACAAGCACCCACAAGTACCCACAAGCACCCACAAGTACCCACAAGCACCCACAAGTACCCACAAGTACCTACAAGCACCCACAAGCACCCACAAGTACCTACAAGCACCCACAAGTACCTACAAGCACCCACAAGTACCTACAAGCACTCACAAGAACCCACAAGTACCTACAAGCACCCACAAGTACCTACAAGCACCCACAAGTACCTACAAGCACCCACAAGTACCTACAAGCACCCACAAGTACCTACAAGCACTTACAAGTACCTACAAGTATTTACAAGTACCCACAAGTACCTACAAGTACCCACAAGTACCTACAAGTACCCACAAGTACCTACAAGTACCCACAAGCACCTACAAGCACCCACAAGTACCTACAAGCACCCACAAGCACCCACAAGTACCCACAAGTACCCACAAGTACCCACAAGCACCCACAAATACCTAAAAACACCCACAAGTACCTAAAAGCACCCACAAATACCTAAAAGCACCCACAAGTACCTACAAACACCCACAAGTACCTAAAAGCACGGGAGCTCAAACGCCATGTTTTTCTTGCTTAATATCCCTCTAACGGCGTGAATCACGACAAAAACGCCGTACGTACAATATAAAAAATTCGGGCCTAATGCGTGTCTCTAACAGTGGTAAAACGCCGTAATTCCAAAACCCAAAACAAGGTAAGTCAAAGTATGTGTTAATAATGATAAAAATCAATACTTAAACTTAATTAATCTTAATGAAACTAAGAAAAGGCACTTCTATGGACTATTATCTTTCATTTAAGATGGTTCCCAAACGTAACGAATGAATAGTTTTCTTTATACACTATCCCAATTAAGGTCATTTTTCAAAAAATCGCATGTTATCTCTATGGAACAATATAGTATTTTTCACCAAATGTCGGATTCATTTTATGGATTCTAAAACCACCCTTAACAACTTTTTCATTATAGAATTAACTATTAGTTGGATCTCTTTGAAATTTTAACCACAAAATTAGGGTCCAAATTTTAGTTAACTGGCAAAATTTCAAAGCAGCAAACACAATACGAAAAACGTTACGGCCAATCAAAGAACCCTCCTTTAGCATTAGAGGCAGTATCAAGTCTTATTTAAGAGAGCGACCGCTCTCCTTGAATTTTACAAGACTTATTTCAACAAACAAAGTAACGTGACTAGTCTGTAATTCTATTAAGGTTAAATAAATAACCGTTATTAATTTACAAAAACCCTCCTTTTTTAGCAATGCGTTTCATTGTGACTAGATGCACGTTAAACGAAAAACTAGGATTCCGTGTAGGAAATTTCAGCTTCGCAGTTTTCAAATAGGAGCAAACGATTTCCCAAATTCCGGACCGCATTTACAGTTCCCGGAAATTTGGAAAATTGTATTCCACTTACAATGGCTATTATCCAACACCACTCTCCTCTGGCCATTTGTCCATCTCATATGGACACCAGTCTTTACCTACTGGCTTCTAAAGTCCACCATAGAGATGTTAAATTACCGTAATTTTTAAAATCGGTAATTTGCCGAGTAAATTACCGTTCGGTAAGTAATTTTTGGTAATTTTAAATTTCTGTGCTTACAATCCATTACTTAAAACAAAGTTTAATTGTGAGCACTATCCGAGGGGTCGGACGTATATGAAAAAGTGTACAGGATTTCAAAATCCAATTTGATTTCATCGGATTTCGTTTGATTTCATCGGATTTCGTTTGATTTCATCGGATTTCGCTTGATTTCATCGGATATCGTTTGATTTCGGAATCTAAAAAAATCAACTGATTTCGTCAGATTTTGCTATTTTTTTCTAGTGATTTCGTCGGATTTTGAGATTATTCCATTGATTTCGTCGGATTTTGATATTTCCCCCGTGATTTCGTCGGATTTTTAAATTTTCCCCGTGAATATGACTACCATTCTGGTCATGTTTTTTTAAACTTAGATTCAATAATTTTATTTAATGAAATAGCACCTCGGTAGGTCAACGTTTTTTTTGAAACTGAGCATATTTCCTTTAATACGGTGTTAATTAAAGTTAAAAAGGAGGTAAATTACAAGAAAAACCACTTCAGCAAAAATATTTATACACATTTTTAAATCAGGTACAATAATTATCACTTACTTTTTAGTAAGTCATCAATATCTTTAAAAATATTTTCTGACAAAAACATCTTCATATATTTGTATGTAAAGCTATTTTCAGGAACTGTACAAAAATATGTCGATAAACTGCAATAACCATGACTAAATCTAACACATTGTTTTAGTTCTAAGCTCGATTCACCCACCGATTCATTCCAATTGCACAGGACTCCAATTCTATTGGCATCTTTAATATTGACATAGTTTCCAGAATAACTTCTATTCGTGGAGGTTTTACCATTCTGACAAGAAAATTGTAGTATTCGACCAATTAAATATTTCTTTTCATACCGAAAAGCACATAAGTCACCGACATTAACGGTAGGCTAGACATGCAAAATTACAGGCCTATATCGCTGCTTAGTAACATATCGAAAATCTTCGAAAAATTTATAAAAAACCAACTATCAGAATTTTTAGAAATAACTAATTATTTATCAAAAAATCAAAATGGCTTTCGAAAAAACTTAAATACTAAAGATGCAATAACAGAAGTTACCGAGCGGCTGTATAGGGCGGAGGACAAAAACCAAAAATTAATTGGAGTATTTTTAGACTTACAAAAGGCCTTTGACACCGTTTCCCATCCAATATTAATAGAAAAATTAGAAAGAGCCGGCATTCGAGGCATTACTTTAGAATGGTTCAGGAGCTATTTGTATGGACGTGATGCAGTTGTTAGAGTCGATGGGGTACAGAGTGACCCCTTAGTTATAGAGTTTGGTGTACCTCAGGGAACAGTAATTGGACCTATCCTTTTCCTAGTATATATAAACGATTTATGTCACCTTATAATTGATGGAAAAATAGTATCCTTTGCGGATGACACCGTGCTCCTATTTCAAGGTTTAAACTGGGGAGATGCCTTATCCAAAGCGCCAGAAGTTCTAAAAAAAAACAATACTTCAATTAGACAAAGATATTCTAACACTTAACATTACAAGTTGGGAAAACCAAAATATTACCTCTCCGAGTCAAGAGGTCTACTACTACAAACTTATTTACCTATATATGGAATTATTTCTCTTTTTTGAAGTAAAAATTTACGAAATATTGAAGCAGTATTCCAAGCATAGCGAATATACAGTAAAGCAGACGATATTTTACATCCAATAAGGATAAATCTTGGACACATGGAAATCAGTCGATGGGGAAAAGAACAGGAATTGAAGTCTACGCTTCAGCTGTTTATCGTATATTCTGATAGCTATATTCACAACTGGTTTTCAGTGTAAACACTATCGTCTCGTCTCACCTGAACGATATTCTTAGTTTGAAAAACATGAGTGTTAACGTTAAATAACACTAAAGCTCAATTGTAGCTAGACGCACTGATAGTCAATGCGCACCATACAGAGAATAAAAACTCTGTAGCTACTACCCGTTTACCACTAGCCCTTTTACTATTCGAATTGCCAGCATGATCTTTTCTTCCATTATAAAATCTTAACCTAATTATTTAAGAGTGTACTTAACTTTCGGCTCACTCTGAACCGTTGATGTCTCTTCATTTCAGACACGAAAATCAAAGCCAAAAGTTTACTTCACCTCAGGCCTCAATTATTAACTCTTTGTTTCACTAAGCCTATTACGGATAATACTTGTTATACCCGCCGGAGTCTAAGTCTTAGTTTTCTTCATGAAATCACTAAGTCAAGGATTATTCTATATACAGATGTAGTATAGCTTAAGCAATATATAAACAGTCATTTCAAATAACAATATTAAAAAAAATCTTTTCAATATCAAAATGAAACAGAGCTTTAAAGCTACAGAAGTACTAAATGCATCATAATTACGAAAAATACTTCCACATATTGACTTTATATTATGGAAAAAGGGAATATTAAGGTTCTGTATGATTTCTTAACACATCAACACAACGCTAACTGCTAACGCGACGCACTAGTGTAACAATGGACGGACACACACAGACAAAAACATAGACTGCTTTTTAACTCTTTCCGTATTAATTTTGAGTTGAGAAACAAGATTATCTTTAATATTTAAATAAATATAATTATTTTTAATTATTTTAATCTTCAATAATTAACATTAATTCTAGTTAAATCGTTTAAAATAAAGTTATACCTATTATCATCTCAAATTTTGCTAATATTGACGTTTAAAGTGAAGGGTACCCTTCTTGCCCGCTTTCTTCAAATTTTGGGGTATATATACGATTCGTTTCCATTATAATAGTAAGGAAAAAGCGCAATTGCGAAAACCTTTGGTGGCGATCCCACCTTAGGGAGGCTAGACGTTTCTCGTAACCCTAGCTGATCGCCGCGTATATCCTAAAACCAAACGATGATAATGGAGTAGAAGCCAATGAGACAGATTGGTGTCTATGTGGAATAGACGGAAGACCAGTAGATGGCGGTGTTTAGAAGCCAGAATGTACAGACTGGTGTCCAAGTGGGATGGACAAAGACCAGAAGATGGTGGTGATTAGAAGCCAGTATGTACAGACTGGTGTCCAAGTGGAATGGACGAAGACCAGAAGATGGTGGTGATTAGAAGCCAGTATGTACAGACTGGTGTCCATGTGGGATGGAAGAAGATCAAAAGATGGTGGTGATTAGAAGACAGTATGTACAGACTGGTGTCCATGTGGGATGGACGAAGATCAAAAGATGGTGGTGATTAGAAGCCAGTAAGTACAGACTGGTGTCCATGTGGGATGGACAAAGACCAGAAGATGGTGGTGTGAGAACTCAAGTAGAGGAGCCATTTCTGTGACTGTGAAAGCAGTTCGGAAATGGCGAACACGTTTGCTCCGATTTGGAAACTGCGAACGCGGTCACGTGGGTGTAACAACAGACAGACAGACACACAGACAGACAGACATGATCGTTACAGAACCTCTCCGTGACATACGTCACTCGGAGAGGTAAAAATACATGTCGGGAAAACCAAATTATTACCTCTCCGAGTCAAGTGGTCTACTACCACAAACTTATTTACCTAGATATGGAATTATTTCACTTTTTTGAAGTAAAAATTTACGAAATATTGAAGCAGTATTCCAAACATAGCGAATGTACAGTAAAGCAGACGACAATGCGCACCATAAAGAGAATAATAAGTCTGTAGCTACTACCCGTTTACCACTAGCCCTTTTACTATTCTAATTGCTACCATGATCTTTTCTTCCATTATAAAATCTTAACCTAATTATTTAAGAGTGTACTTAACTTTCGGCTCACTCTGAACCGTTGATGTCTCTTCATTTCAGACACGAAAATCAAAGCCAAAAGTTTACTTCACCTCAGGCCTCAATTATTTACTCTTTGTTTCACTAAGCCTATTACGGATAATACTTGTTATACCCGCCGGAGTCTAAGTCTTAGTTTTCTTCATGAAATCACTAAGTCAAGGATTATTCTATATACAGATGTAGTATAGCTTAAGCAATATATAAACAGCCATTTCAAATAACAATATTAAAAAAAATCTTTTCAATATCAAAATGAAACAGAGCTTTAAAGCTACAGAAGTACTAAATGCATCATAATTACGAAAAATACTTCCACATGTTCACTTTATATTATGGAAAATGGGAATATTAAGGTTCTGTATGATTTCTTAACACATCAACACAAGGCTAACTGCTAACGCGTCGCACTAGTGTAACAATGGACGGACACACACAGACAAAAACATAGACTGCTTTTTGACTCTTTTCGTATTAATTTTCAGTTGAGAAACAAGATTATCTTAAATATTAAATTAAATATAATTAATATTAAATATTTTCTTCGTCAGTTGTTTGCCTTATTGAGCGTTACATCGTTTTGATAAAGAACAATTAAACATTCTTGAGAGACTTGACTAATATTGGCGTTTGAAATGAAGCATACGCCGGTTGCTTCGCCTTGCTCAAATAGGTAGTATATAAAGGTGTCGAACTACAGATAAAAGCAAGAACAACCGCAATTGCGAAAACCTTTGGTGTCTAGGGAGGCTAGACGTTTCTCGTAACCCTAGCTGATCGCCGCGAATGTCATAAACCAAACGATGACGATGGAGTTAGAAGCCAATGAGACAGATTGGTGTCTATGTGGAATAGACGGAAGTCCAGTAGATGAAGGTGTTTAGAAGCCAGTATGTACAGACTGGTGTCCAAGTGGGATGGACGAAGACCAGAAGATGGTGGTGATTAGAAGCCAGTATGTACAGACTGGTGTCCAAGTGGAATGGACGAAGACCAGAAGATGGTGGTGATTAGAAGTCTGTATGTACAGACCGGTGTCCAAGTGGAATGGACGAAGACCAGAAGATGGTGGTGATTAGAGGTCAGTATGTACAGGCCGGTGTCCATGTGGGATGGACGAAGACGAAAAGATGGTGGTGATTAGAAGCTAGTATGTACAGACTGGTGTCCAAGTGGAATGGACGAGGACCAGAAGATAATGGTGATTAGAAGCCAGTATGTACAGTTTGGTGTACTTGTGGAATGGACAAAGACCAGAAGATGGTGGTGTGAGAACTCAAGTAGAGGAGCTATTTCCGTGACTGTGAATGCAGTTCGGATATGGCGAACACGTTTGCTCCGATTTGGAAATTGCGAACGCGGTCACGTGGGTGTAACGACAGACAGACAGACACACAGACAGACAGACATGATCGTTACAGAACCTCTCCGTGACATACGTCACTCGGAGAGGTAAAAATACATGTCGGGAAAACCAAATTATTACCTCTCCGAGTCAAGAGGTCTACTACCACAAACTTATTTACCTAGATATGGAATTATTTCACTTTTTTGAAGTAAAAATTTACGAAATATTGAAGCAGTATTCCAAACATAGCGAATGTACAGTAAAGCAGACGACACTGCGCACCATAAAGAGAATAATAAGTCTGTAGCTACTACCCGTTTACCACTAGCCCTTTTACTATTTTAATTGCTACCATGATCTTTTCTTCCATTATAAAATCTTAACCTAATTATTTAAGAGTGTACTTAACTTTCGGCTCACTCTGAACCGTTGATGTCTCTTCATTTCAGACACGAAAATCAAAGCCAAAAGTTTACTTCACCTCAGGCCTCAATTATTTACTCTTTGTTTCACTAAGCCTATTACGGATAATACTTGTTATACCCGCCGGAGTCTAAGTCTTAGTTTTCTTCATGAAATCACTAAGTCAAGGATTATTCTATATACAGATGTAGTATAGCTTAAGCAATATATAAACAGTCATTTCAAATAACAATATTAAAAAAAATCTTTTCAATATCAAAATGAAACAGAGCTTTAAAGCTACAGAAGTACTAAATGCATCATAATTACGAAAAATACTTCCACATGTTCACTTTATATTATGGAAAATGGGAATATTAAGGTTCTGTATGATTTCTTAACACATCAACACAAGGCTAACTGCTAACGCGACGCACTAGTGTAACAATGGACGGACACACACAGACAAAAACATAGACTGCTTTTTGACTCTTTTCGTATTAATTTTCAGTTGAGAAACAAGATTATCTTAAATATTAAATTAAATATAATTAATATTAAATATTTTCTTCGTCAGTTGTTTGCCTTATTGAGCGTTACATCGTTTTGATAAAGAACAATTAAACATTCTTGAGAGACTTGACTAATATTGGCGTTTGAAATGAAGCATACGCCGGTTGCTTCGCCTTGCTCAAATAGGTAGTATATAAAGGTGTCGAACTACAGATAAAAGCAAGAACAACCGCAATTGCGAAAACCTTTGGTGTCTAGGGAGGCTAGACGTTTCTCGTAACCCTAGCTGATCGCCGCGAATGTCATAAACCAAACGATGACGATGGAGTTAGAAGCCAATGAGACAGATTGGTGTCTATGTGGAATAGACGGAAGTCCAGTAGATGAAGGTGTTTAGAAGCCAGTATGTACAGACTGGTGTCCAAGTGGGATGGACGAAGACCAGAAGATGGTGGTGATTAGAAGCCAGTATGTACAGACTGGTGTCCAAGTGGAATGGACGAAGACCAGAAGATGGTGGTGATTAGAAGTCTGTATGTACAGACCGGTGTCCAAGTGGAATGGACGAAGACCAGAAGATGGTGGTGATTAGAAGTCAGTATGTACAGACCGGTGTCCATGTGGAATGGACGAAGACGAAAAGATGGTGGTGATTAGAAGCTAGTATGTACAGACTGGTGTCCAAGTGGAATGGACGAGGACCAGAAGATAATGGTGATTAGAAGCCAGTATGTACAGTTTGGTGTACTTGTGGAATGGACAAAGACCAGAAGATGGTGGTGTGAGAACTCAAGTAGAGGAGCTATTTCCGTGACTGTGAATGCAGTTCGGATATGGCGAACACGTTTGCTCCGATTTGGAAATTGCGAACGCGGTCACGTGGGTGTAACAACAGACACACACACAAACACACCCCGACACGGCCGTTACAGAACCCATCCCGGACGTCACACGGAGAGGTAAAAACATTTTTAATAACTCTATAAAATCATATTTTTTGTGTATTTAGTCTTATTAAATAGTACTGTAAACATTTCAGTGACTACAGGCTACAATTCGTATACACACTTCAAAAGAATTTGTTTCGAGTGTTTTGAAGTTCGCAAAGAAAGCAAATATATTTTTACCGCATCAAGTAGCACGCCAAGTTCAATTGATCCAGACATGATTGATACTAATGAAAATGGCTTTCAAAAAGACTTCGGCTTCAAAGATTTTACTAGATTAACATAGTATGGCAACCCGTCTGGACACTTACTCGTTAGAGTATCTAAAATGATCGCCGCCGATGGTTTCCACCCTTTTATATTATTTAAAATGTTTCAGGGTTTCGGTTTGAGTTCCGCTTGAAGTTCCAGAGCTATATTTTCAAATAAATTTTATATACAGCCTTTGTGTTTGTGCAAGGTCTAAGCTAACAAAATACTTCTTTGCACTTCATTATAAACCATGTTACGATAAAACTTTATGCTAAAACAACAACTCTGATATGCTTATATATTTTTTACAGTTTTCGATCGAACTATAAGTAACGAAATTAAATATAAGTGTTTCAGTTCGATCAATTTAATTATATTTGATTTTGAAATCTTTGTAGTTGGCTAAAAATTATTATTTTAAATTTATTTATTTGCAAAGGAATCGATATTTACTTCTTAGCATTATATCAATATTTCAAATTTGATTTCACATTCAATTTTTTTGTAATTAAACGAAAAATTATATCTCTTAAATTAAATAGTGACACAATTTAGGTTTACAAGGGGCTACATCTATTAAAGTTTCAAAATATAAGAAGCAAGTCGGCGAAAATCATATTTTACATGGAAACGCCTAGAAACACGATTGAAAAGACAAACTTACTCTTGTTGTGTTACAAATGAGAAACCAGGCCACCAGGAAAATATCAGGAAAATATCAATTATAACTTTATCCATTAACATTGCTATTCATCAAACAAAACCTTGTTTGAGTTGAATTTAACCTTTTTACCGAATGAGCAAGTGTAGAAAAGTACAACAGGAACGTTGCTTGGGTGTCAATATGAAATGTTTGCTTTTATTATTTCAAAACTTAGCAAATTTTGGTGTAGGGTTATGAGCAAGTATGTGTACCTAGTAAATTTCTGTTTTCACGAGCATATAGTCTGTTAAACTTAAACAACGTTGAATAGTGACGACTTTCTACCTAGCTTGAACGCTTTATACGTTTTTGTGGTTTTTGTTATAGGCTTATATTATAGAACCAGACTCATGAAATTATTGGATCATATAGAACCAGATTCATGAACTTATAGGATCATATAGGACCAGATTCATGAACTTATAGGATTATATAGGACCGCATTCATGAAATAATAGAATCATATAGGACCAGATTCACGAAATTATAGGATCATATAGGACCAGCTTCACGAAATTATAGGATCATATAGGACCAGATTCATGAAATTATAGGATTATATAGGACCAGATTTATGAAATTATGGGATTATATAGGACCAGATTTATGAAATTATAGGATTATATAGGACCAGATTTATGAAATTATAGGATCATATAGGACCAGCTTCATGAAATTATAGGATCATATGGGACCAGATTCATGAAATTATAGGACCATATAGGACCAGCTTCATGAAATTATAGGATCATATAGTACCAGATTCTTGAAATTATAGGATCATATAGGACCAGCTTCATGAAATTATAGGATCATATGGGACCAGATTCATGAAATTATAGGACCATATAGGACCAGCTTCATGAAATTATAGGATCATATAGGACCAGATTCATGAAATTATAGGATCATATAGGACCAGCTTCATGAAATTAAAGGATAATATAGGACCAAATTCATGAAATTATAGGATTATATAGGACCGGATTTATGAAATTATAGGATTATATAGGACCAGATTCATGAAATTATAGGATCATATAGGACAAATTTCATGAAATTATAGGATCATATAGGATCAGATTCATGAAATTATAGGATCATATAGGACCAGATTATGAAATTATAGGATCTGATCCATGAAATTATAGGATTTTATATCACCAGATTCATGAAATAATACGATTATTTAGGACAGGATTCATGAAATTATTGGATTTTACAAGGCCAGAGTCATGAAATTATGTGATCATATAGGACCAGATTCATGAAATTACAGGATTATATAGATTATAAAGACAAGATTAATGAAATAATAGGATTATATAGATTATAAGGACAAGATTCATGAAATTATAGGATCATATAAGACAGACAGCAAGAGACAAACTTCGTGTTAGGAAATACTTTACCCCCTACAGAGGCTTACGGTTGCCAGTACTTTACTAGGAAAAACTTCGACACCTTTATGAAATGGTACAACTACGAAATCAGTAGAGAGAAAGGGTTCAACTTCTTAAATGAGTTGTATTATTATTGCGAAAAGGATACTCTACTTCTCTTTCTAGGATGTTTAACCTTTCGGTACCTTCTACTTAATGGTACTAGCGTAAGTTTAATAAGTATCAAAATTAACGTGATATAATCTCCCAAAAGATCACTATCAATCAAAAGATCTTTTCGACTCAAAAAACTACATCACAGTCAGACGGCCTTAGTAATTTTCTGCTTCGCAATATTTCCAATTTTAATATATAAAAATTCGAGTATTTCAACCTTTTAAAAGCAAATGTTAGTAAAAGGTAAAACCTATTATAAAGGCAACTACCGCTCTCATAGAATTAAAGATAATTTGTACAACAAGACAAACCTTACTAATATTTTAATATAATAATAGTATTAATAATAATAATATATATATCAACTTAGCTCCGTATTAAATATTACGATCAGAAAAATAGGATGTTCCAACCCGAGAATTTTTAGTTCCACACTGATTTCATGTTGTTCACGAACGTGGCGATTTAAAAGGAACTTGAAAGAAAATTCTCTCGAGCATAAAGGGCATGAAAACATATTGTCTAGTTTTTCGTAGCGACTGATAATTGACTAGGTCTGACTCGATCTTATATACGTAGTGAAATTTCATACCTAATCCTCTTACACTTGTATGTGAAAGACGCGACTCACTCTGTAGTCGTGAATACGATCTACGATAAAGTGAGGCTTCTCGCTCCTTGTTATGACGTTAATAAGAACTGATCAATTACGTCATTGATGACGTAAAGGTCAATCAGTCTAGAAATTTTCACGGAATTTAAAAATATATATAATTACGTACTATATCAATTTTAAGTGGTGTTGGGGTTAGGATTAGAAACCTTTCAACGATTTTGTTGTCATAAGTGTGCGTCATAGTGACAAATTTTAAATTGATTTTCGACATATTGAAATTAAAGAAAAACAATCAGATTTAAATTTTTGAGGCCCCCTACTTCGATTCCGACAATAGGTTTAAGTATTAATTCCTATTTAGAAAATCCATGTTGTGATATAAGAAAAACATATGGTTTAAATCAAAATACTTTATTTCGTAAGATAAATATTACACATTCCATAGTTTCATTTGGTGCGCTTTTAATAATGCGCAGTTTTTATCATCAGAGTGATATTTACACACTATTGAACAGAGATTAGACAAGTCTTAGTACTTGGGGCACCCTAATTCTTCGACGTTTAGTATCGTTTTTCCAAAAAGTTCAGAAAGATATACTTGTTTTTTCTAGCCCCTTAGTGTAAAGGATTGGCGCTTTCTTGGATATGGACGCGACGATTCCAGATAATTCGTCCAATTCTTATTCACCATCGTCCCATAGCAACCCGCAAATATGTCTGGAGATCCAGGAGTTTAAGGGTGACTCCCATACTCCCCCTGGACATAATCCCTCCAAAAATTTCCCCCCGTCCAAATGGGCATAAGACAAAATCCCCCCAAACTTGAGACAAAATCCGCCCAAATTGGAGACAAAATCCCCCGCTTACGGGTCCAAATCCCCCGCTTACGGAACGAAATCCCCAGCTTGGAGACGAACCCTTCAGAAACTAAGAATGGAGAAAACCCCTCCTAAACGAAGTACAAGAACGTTCGACAATCAATAATATTTAAATTAAATTGCGCTTCTTGATCCGGATGGGTCAAAGACCAATGTTATAAGGTTTTAGTTATTTTGATGGCGTTGTCTAAAAAAGACACTCTAATAGGCCAATGTTTCTTTTCCCTACTTTTTTAAAAGGTATATTGCGGTTCTTGATCCGGATGGGTCAAAGACCAATGTTATAAGGTTTTAGTTATTTTGATGACGTTGTCTAAAAAGGACACTCTAATAGGCCAATGCTTCTTTTCCCTACTTTTTTAAAGATATATATACATATAAGCCGTCGCTTTTTACGGATGGCGGTAAAAATGGAGATTATCGCTTCGAACAAGGGTGGAAAGAAATTAATTCGCGAGAGTTTCATGTACGTTATCCAAAAGTCGCCGAGTTTAGGGTTAATTAAATGGGAATATGTAAGTCGAAAAAGCGGCTGTCGAGGAAGTTTAACCACTGATGAGTTTATTAAAGAAGTAGTTCGTTTTACAACGCATGACCATTTGCCTGATACGGCCGCATGTGAAGTCGCAAAATTTAGAGCATCAATTAAGAAGAATGTAGATCAATCAAGCGCTTCTACATTACGAATTTGTGCCACTGCACTCTCCAAAACTTCCAAGGATTTAAGGCATCGGCTACCGTCTGAGGAGGCACTGAAAAAGACCATCCGACGCAAAAAAGTGGCCCTTTATCCACCGGTACCCAAGAAGCTATCGGACCTCAAAATAGAAGGACCTTGGCGAAATACTCTAGAAGTGGAGCCTCGACCCTTTCTGCTATACGATAATTATCAAAGCAACTCTCCGCGAATTTTGATATTTTCTGTTCCTGAATGCCTACAAAAGCTTAGTGAAAGTAGCGAGTGGTACATGGACGGTACCTTTAAGAACGTTCCGACGGGATTTCTACAATTATACGTAATTCACGTTAGGATTGGCGGTGGCGGTAATGCAGTTGTTTTTGGCTTACTTGAACGGAAGACTTTTGAAACGTATTGCGAGTTTTTCCAAGCTTTAATTAAACTTTGTAATGATCATTCGTTGAATTTAAGTCCTAGAAAGGTGGTTATTGATTTCGAAAAGTCAGTTTGTAATGCTGTTAAAACAGAATTTGGTTTAACTGTTAAAGTTCAGTATTGTTTTTTCCATCTGTTAAATAGCATTAAACGCAAAGTGCAAGAATTACGTTTAACCATAAGGTACAGAGATGATGATGTTTTCAAAGATTATGTTAACATGATTGGGGCTTTAGCTCTTATTCCGGTTGAAGATGTGTCGCGTGGAATTCTTTACTTGTATGACGTAGTTAATGATGATGATTTGTGGGAGCTTTTAAGTTATTTTGATAGCGTATATGTCAGAGGTCCTTATAAGAAGAAAATTAGTGGCAGTAGCTTAAAATTGCGCCGGTCAAAACCCCAATTTGACCAGAGTCTTGGAACGTTCACGATATTACGATAGAAGGGGCTAGCAGAACAAACAATATTTCGGAAGCTTGGAATAGGAAATTTGCTTTTCTGCTAAGAAGTAATTGTTCGAAATTAAATATTTGGTCGCTTATTGAGGGCTTGCAATTAAGTTTGGATTTATTATTAAATGTCTTAAATGGAATTGAGTGTGGAGATTCACCAAAGGGACAAAGAAAAGTAAAGTATGAAAGACACCAAATACGACTGGTTAACTTGGTGAAACGGTATGATTCGAAAGAAATATCATTGGAAACATTTCTAATGTCGGTTGGTAAAACTTTCCATGCATTCTTGTAGAAAATGTGGTATATTTTGTCAAAAAATAACATTTGCATAAAGAATGGCTTAAATATTTTTGTAAATTCATAACACAATAAAAAACTTGCATTGTACTTCAAAGCGACTTATTTTGCTAAGTGCATGGTGTATGACGCAGGGTTAGGTTATGTTAGGTTACGTTTGGTTAAGTTAGGTTAGTAATGTTTTATAAATCATTTAACAATGTTACGCCTTTTCCAAAATATTGACGTTTAGCTTCATTGACTTCTCCAATAATATGTCTTTTCCAAAACATTACTGTTAGGTTGGGTTGGGTTAGGTTAGGTTGGGTTGGGTTGGGTTGGGTTAGGTTAGGTTAGGTTAGGTTAGGTTTCGGTGGCTAACGGTACTATAAAACCGGCTGGCTTCTTATGAGTGCTTTAAATGATAACTTTTACTTTACAAATTTCGTTGGTAGAAACCTGAATTTTGGAAATAAGTTAAAACAAAATCAGTAGTTTACTTCTTTTGGTTTAGTAACATTGTTTGCAATACCGTTCACTCTTGTGAATTATACTTTTGCATTATTATCAAACATAATCTTTGGATTTGGGCTTCCGTTTACCTTTACTTCTAAATGCCTATTATCTGGGGGGATTTTCAATAAAATTATCCTTTCGGTAGGATTTTGTTGAACAGTTTTCCTTTTGGGGGATTTTGTACAAACACGTCTAGAATCGGGGGGAAAAAGTCTTGGCAAATCCAAAATAGGGGGATTTTGTCCGGGGGGATTATGTCCAGGGGGATTATGTACGAGACCCAGGAGTTTAAAGCCTTGTCTTTCACGTTTAAGTCGTTGTAGGGAAAAGGTCACCTAAATGTGTAAACACCATTTTCACCCGTTTTAATAACGAGAAACGCCAATTCTTTAAGGACGTATTCGTTGCTGGCTCTCATAAAGTTTGCTTCAACTATGCAGGAGTTTCCTTCCAACCTTAATTTTATAACATACATTTGTAAGGACTGCCTCAGAAAAACTTTAATACGATAATCGCTTACATTTTTAGTTGTTTACCGAGATGTATTCGAAACCAGATACAAATTAGGAATGAAATTAAATAAGTAGCATCACCCATTGTATAATAATTCGTTATTAAAAAATATAGCTTATAGATATACTGTAGATCTTCCTTGAAAACTGTACATAAATAACTAACCGTAATATTTAGTCGGCCTCTCCCGTACCCTTGGATCGGTGAAATTAAAAGCAATCCTCATTTTCCATTGTTCAGAAAATTATATACCCAATTGTCAATGTTGTATGTACAATCCCTATGGAGAATTTATAATTCGCGCTCTTTTATACTTTAAGCACACTGAAAACCTTCTCCTCTCTCTCGGAAGGGAAATTTGAGAACTGTTCCTTCTGTCTCGACACCCGACTCGCGTAATATACCAGGGAAAGCACCGATGATTAGGCAAATAATTTTCCTACAATTAATTCGGTCTTCACCCGTACTCTGAAACGTTAAGAATCCAATCCCCCCTCGTCGATTTATGTACGGACCCTCCGTAATACCTTTGTCAGCCTCTACCGTACTATGAGGCGGCAAAATTTATACACCCAATGTTAATTCTATGGTCCATACCCATCCCGCTCTGTTCTCATTTTACCGTGAAACTTACGTACTCTCCGCGCCCTCCAAGGTACACAAAACAGCCGCTTCGGAAACATTTGAGGCCGACAAATTTTCATACCCAATGTTAATTTTCCCTCAATGTTATTACTGACCCGTCCCGCTCTGTTCTCATTTTACCTTGAAACTTACGTACTCTCCGTGCCGTCCAAGGTGCACAAAACAGCCGCTTCGGATAATTCGAGACCGTCGAATTTTTATACCCAATGTTAATTTTCTCATAGGGTATCATACCCATCCCGTTCTCTTATTTATATACTACTAGCGGTACCGGATAAAAGCACATATGTACTAAAGAACACTACTACATTGTAAAAACTGAAATTTAAGTGATAGTGTTATTCTCTATTACTATATTTACCCTGATTTGTGTAAATTGGATAACGGTATCCTGAAATAACTAGCGCTACTGTTACCTATGATTACGAGACCAATAAGCTAGCATAAAATCATAGCATAATACAAAGCAGACTTCGAAAACAGAGGATATGAGCAAGGAGTATAGCAACCAGGATGGGAAATAGAGTGGTATGACCAAGGCTTAGGGAAAGATTAATTTAAAATGATTTACAAATTTTCCTACCATGGAAGGGTTTTCATATTTAAAATAATATTAAGTTTTCGCAACTAAAAATACTAAAATTAGACCTAAGTATTTTCCTATACTTTCGCAAAGTTCATAAACGCTATTTAAGCCGACGATTTCGACTTCGTGTGTGTGTTTTGATGGCGTCAACGACACGGCGGTGTTAATAAAGCCGTCTTATCGCACTTTCTATAGGCCATTTCAATCAAAAGGCTTTATGAATAAACTGTCGAGTTATTATGAGGCAACTAAACGTTAAAAACGCCAATTTTGGTCGCGCTGATATTTTCAAGTAAATTAGTCTATCCATGGTATAATATCGCAAATCGAGTTATGGTGTAAATGTTATCAAAATTAATACTTAAACCTATTGTCCATGAATATCGCTTAGCGGAATGAGAAATGTTGTACCTTTCATTTCAAATCATTCTCAAAACTAATAAAAGTATAGTTTTTCTAACATCCCAAAAACCGGACGGTCCTTTTCAAACATTTCCAGTTTATTTCTATGGGAAAAATTCCTGTTTTTTTATAAAAAGGTGTGATGAATTTTATGGGAATGAAAACCACCCTTAGCAACTTTATTTTTTATGAGAAAAACTAATGGATGGATCTTTTCGAAATTTTAACCACACATTAAGGGCCCAAATTGTAGTTTGTAGAATATTTTCAAAACAGTAAACGTAATAGAAAAAGTTACATCCATTCAAAAAACCACCCTTAAACATTAAGGGCAGTATGAAGTCTTATCTAAGAGAGCTACCGCTCTCTCAGAATTATGAAAAATGAAGGCTTAAGAACCTTTTTTTTAATTTATGTAGAATTATTTATGAGACAAATTCGCCCAACGTACTATTTTAACAAAAACAAGTTGTTAAAAACCACTCACGAGTTATTCTCGCTACTATTAGATCTAGAAATTCAAGTAAGAAGTATATTAACTATAAATTAAAGAACCATTTTAGTCAAATATATCCCGTCAGAAGGTCATGAATTCGAACAACATACCAAAGTTGTTGTAGCAGATCATACCATACTCATGGCGAGATAACATTTATTAAAAGCTTTAGAACAAGTAAGTCAACGCTGCTTCTATCACGATACTGATTTCCTACTCTATTTGCCACGTATTAAATTAGTTTTTACGCTATGTTTCACGAGTTGTAAAAGTAAAAACCAAGGAAAACTTATCCATGAACTGTCCGAAAGAAAACTGAAGAGCGCATGGGTAGTCGATGAGATCTGATACGCTGTTAAAAGAAGTTACAAAATTGTAGAAAAGATGGAGGCATGGGTATACGCCGTGAAGTTTTACGGTAAAACCACGGGGAAGGGGGACAGTTTCAGGAATATATATAAGTTTCTGAAATACGAAACAGAAGCTAGTGGTTTTCCAATTACGTGTAAGACGAAAGAAGAGAAACAAAATTATGTTAACAATTTTGAATCAGTGGAAGGTATCGTTTCGAGTCTGGATAATATTATGAAAATGAAGGACCTTTTTTTAACTTAAGTTGATTTATGGGAAAAATTCCCCCAACGTATTATTTTAACAAAAAGGTTTTTAAAAATCACTCACGAGTTATTCTCGCTACTGTTAAATCCGGAAATTGAAGAAAGAAGCATATTAACTATAAATCAAAGAACCACTTTAGTCAAATATATCCCGTCAGAAGGTCACGAATTCGAACAAAAACATACCAACGTTGTTGTAGCAGACCATACCATCGCGATGGCGAGATAACATTTATTAAAAGCTTTAGAACAAGTAAGTCAACTCTGCTTCTATCACGATACTGATTCCCTGCTCTATTTGCCACGTACCGGTAATCCACTATCAGAAACGGGTGATTACTTGGGACAACCTAAATACGAATTAAAAGGTTACGGAAAAGAAGCTTTTTGCTAATACTGGCTCAGCGGAGGTCCTTAAGCTGAAGAAGCAAAAAATAAGACATGCGGCAGCGAGAAACGGCGCGAGGCAAGAAGGAGAGAATAATAACCTTCTTAGTGACTCTCAGTTTGGTTTCAGACCGGGACGAAGAATAGCGGATAATTTTTCTTGGTCTCCCATTTAATTGAATACTGCCGCCATAAAAAATCGCCCATGTACTCTGCGTTCCTGGACTTTGCTGAGGCCTATGACTGCGTCTGCCATGACCGTCTCTGGCTGACTCTTGCACGTATGGGTCTAGGACAAGAAACACACAAGTCCAGAAGTTATTCACGGATAATACCTATTGTTATATGGTTATGGGGTGCTCCTGGCCCATTCGACCGAAATGTAGCCGAATTTGGCGGTAAATTATTGCAGTAATTTGGTCTAAAAAGCCTCTATAGTTATCATCTTATAAAAATGTTTTAGCCAATTAATGTTTTTATATTTTGTACGTAAATATATGAAAAATTAAAGGTCATATTGCACTTATAACTTTTTGGGTACTTATTAAGGTTACCCCCCATTTCACCCAATTTAAAACACCCAATTCCCATTTACCCAAACTTCATTCAACCCAGTTCCCAGTTCTCCTATTCCAATTAACCCAATATTGCATACCCAAAAAGACTCAAATAGAGTAGAATTTGATGGTTTTATTTATTTATTTTTTTTCATTCCATAAGGGATACACTTACTTGAAGTGTATAACCGCTCCAAAGAGGAAGAGACGTCCTCCTAACCAAACCTAACCTAACATAACAGTAATGTTTTGGAAAAGGCATATTATTTGAGAAGTCAATGAAGCTAAACATCAATATTTTGGAAAAGGCGTAACATTGTTAAATGATTTATAAAATATTACTAACCTAACTTAACCAAACCTAACCTAACATAATAGTAATGATTTGGAAAAGACATTATTTGAGAATATTTTGGAAAAGGCGTAACATTGTTAAATGATTTATAAAATATTACTAACCTAACTTAACCAAACCTAACCTAAAAAACCAAAATAAAATACCCCAGCTATAACATCCAATTTGTAACTCAACCTATCAATGCTATATTTCTCGTTGTGAAATCCTTAATAATGCTGAATTATAAATTCGCCTTCTAAATTCAGCATCTGCAAGGAAATTAAATTCGATTATTATCGATTATTCAGAATTATACTTATAATTCGATTTTAGTAAACTCACCTTCCTGATGGAGATTCGAACGAAGATTTCCTGCGTGACGATCCGACGCTTTACCACTAGACCACGGTGGGACGCAGACCACTACGAAATCAAATAAACAAATATACTAGCTTGGATCTTTCGGTTGAAGGGAATTCGTTCCAATGGGATTCGATTGAATGGGAAAATATTCCCTTTTAATGGAAAACCGCCAATGGGCTAGATTTTAAAATACTGGCTAGAAATTTTCGGACGAATGGGATTCGTTCCAATGGTATTCGGTTGAATGGGTAGACTCCTATGGGCCCACTACTCCGCCTATTAAATCGTCAATACGACTGCGGCAGGGATGCCCTCTCTCTCCAATCCTATTTATAGCGTACATCAGTCAACTCGCTAACAATATTGTAGAGTCTGGCATAGGTTTTCGACTCCTTTACGTAGATTTGTCCGCGCTCCGAACTGACCCATGGTTCATTCACGTTGAATGCCTTCTCTTTGCTGACGATTAGCTATTGTTGGCCCATTCGCCCACGGATCTTCAATCCCTTTTGCTCGGACTTTGCCTCAGAGAATGGGACCAAATCAAAGATATTGGTCTTCCGTAGTGGAATAGATGATGTTTCGAACCTATACAAGTATCACCTACAAGGGATGCGGCTTCAGGAAGCTTCCGACTACGTTTATTTGGATGTTATTACCCTCAGGAGCGTGGCCGAAGGATATCTCAGAAGACCACGCGACTACGTTGGGGGAGACGAAATTTAGCGGCACACTCTTATAACAGCTTCTCCGTAGCTCGAACATTATGGAAGGCAGTGTCTATCCCGACCCTTACGTAACCAACGAGGTACTTGTTTTGCCCAAGGTCATTGTATCGGCACAAGATCAAGCTCAGAGAAATGTGGGACAGACAGCAAAAAGTAAACTAAAGTACTTAGGCCGATTACTGTTAAAGCCCGTCAACATCCTCCCTAGCATGAGTTAATAATATGTTAGCTCCCTATAAGTTACTCAGGCTCCATAGGCGTAATGTATCCAGCGATTTCGCCCGCGCTGGAAAAATATCCAAATGTTGCGCTCTCTCTTGTCGAAAAAAAAAATCCCGCTCGTACGGCTCTTCGACCTCGAGTCGTCGGCTGCTTTATTACCAACGGAGTGTTTTAGTTGTGAATGTTTATGTTTTAACAATTTAACATTAAATCATGGCGTTTGTGTCAGTACTGAGACATAAAAAGCAGGAATCCAATGCATTTTGCCGATATTGATAAAGAATGCTAAAGATAAGAGTTGTTATTGTGACTTGAAAAGTTGAAACCAGAAAATTATACAACTGAGCTAAATCCAATCCACTGATCTCTTAACTGTTTTCTTAACAGAGGCTACTGAGCGAAATATTCGGCTGCTTTAATAGCTCCGATATCATTGGCTAGCTTCCACTACACGCGCTTTTGGGGAAAACCAGAAAGAAGAGTAAATAAGATTTTCGTTCACGTGGCGGCCGCAGAGCGTCGCATATAATTGGGAAGCCGGCGGCGCGGGAGAAAACGCTGGAGTATAAAAATGAATTGCCTGAGTAACTTATAGGGAGCTAACATATTATTAACTCATGTCCCTAGTAAATTATTTCACGCCCTGCGACAGAACGGTTTTCGATCAGCCCTCTTCGCGAGGATAGACTCTCTTGACTGGAAAAGATATCAAGCTATTCTTTAATTTTAATATATCATGTTAAATTTTAAAGAAGATAAAATGTTTTATTTTCTGGCACAAATATTTGCAGCTTCTTTGCTTAATTCGCGAAAATTTTTAAACTCTAAAATAGAAATTTTAACGTTTTCTGATATTAAAGCAGAAATATATAATTTTCTTTTTATTTCAACTAGTTTCTATGTAGAAACTTAAATCAATTGGCCATTTGTATGAGTATACTTACCGACAAATTATTTTACCAATCGAGACAATTACTACGTCTTTTAATTTTTTCATAAATATTTCATATATACTATCTGAGTATTTGAATATTTTTTAAATATCAAAGGGTATGGGAATTTACAAATTCATATCATATTTTACCACGAAAGTGGTATTATTTTACACTTTCAAGTCTCTACTTTCAAAATAGCAAGTTTTTAATATAATTGAACCAAAGTTTATATTTTTAAAATCCATTGGAAAATCACGAAAACTCAGTTTCGATATATCAACAATGTTGTCTTGTCGAGCTTGTTCGCCTACATGATGACATCACTATGACGTCAGGAAAAAGCGCGGGAATCCTATACGCGCGAGGTATACGCGTCTCGAGCTCTGTCCATGCTTCTCCCCTGTCTAAGCTCTGGGTCTCAGAGCGGAGAGAGTGGCGCCATCTCGCGTGTGTGACGTCAAAAACAGGAAAACGTTTTAGTCTTTCTTAAAAGTGGATTTCAAATAATTTCATATGAAGCATTTTCAAATGCATATTGCCAAATAACCAGAAATTAGAGAATTAAAAGCTTGATCTTTTTGAATTCACATTAATTAATTCTATTTTTTGTTATATAAATCAGAGGTTTTTCAAACGAAGCTTCTCATATCCTTTAAAGATTATATTGTTATTTTAGATTTATTGAGTTAAAAATATTGGTTAAGCTTTGATATTAACATCGGTTAATTTACAATATCGGCTAATAATGCTAATCTGTGTATAAAATTATATTGGAACTTCAAGTGTGACAAGACAGTAGATAGCTTCAAAATCAAGAGTTAGCAACTTCAAAACAATCTCAACAGAATATCCGAGTTATCATTGCATGTGATAATGTAAGATAATGTGACGGAGCGGCTCAGTGGACGTTGGGCAATGGCCCCGTACAGTTTTGCTTGACCATCATCAATGGTGAAGCTAAAATTCCTCTTAAAGTACTAAATAAACAACACTTGACGCAATCTTCTATGGAGCTATTAGTAAATCAATACACTACGAACAAAAATGGTGTCAATTAGATCACCAAAATTATACTAAGCTTGAAAAATTAATATTTAAATCAAAGTAGAAAATTCAGTTAAGCAAAGGCTTAGAGCATTGCCGTCGTCAGTCGGCAATGAAAAATAGGATCTTCCCTCGTACATAATAAAAGACTCCCGGTAAAGCTGACGTGCCCCTAATAGCGCGCGGTCTTTACAGCGGCAAGCTCTTTAGTTTATTCTCAGTATCATCTTAAGCTTAAAATACGAGGTTACCTACGTACATGAAATCGAATCGCCGTGATAGCGAGGCGCCTAGGCAAACCCGCACGTCGCGAGACTGCACGGCATTCGAGGGATCAGGCAACTAGCGTAATACGCTTCCCATAGTACACCCTCAGAAAGACTTTATTACAGAGTGGCTTTCCCCTCGTCAACGAGAAGCAAACGACGTCCGAGGGATCAGGCAATGGCGTATTCCCCGGTATTACCACTTTAGAGTTTTTAATTCCGTAAATTCGGGCGATATGCCTACAATCCTTTCTAATATGGAAATAAAAACTGTAAAAAGTAATCCCGAGTATATTTCCGCGTTATAACGGCGTAATACGCTTCCCATCGTACACCCCCAAAAAGACTTTATTACAGAGTGGCTTTTCCCTTGTCAAATTTTCCGTATGGAGTAAGATTTTTGCAAACGCCATCTAGATGTCGTGTGCAAAAATAACAAGTCGGGAAAACCAAAATATTACCTCTCCGTGTCGAGAAGATTATATAACCTTAAGTATCCAATGAAAACGTCGACCTTTTTGCCCTCATCCTTTCCCGCGCTTTGCGCTTCCGCATTTCATCCTTACTCTCAACATTATCTTCCTCCATTTTACATATAATAATCAAATACTCACAAAAAGAAGTGGCAAAAACCTGCTGGCTCTTTACAACCACTTAATTTGACTTAATATCCAATTTCCAACAACAATACTATACCGGTAGTTTAATTGACAACCTACTAGCATCGAAATTCTCATTAAGAATGGCTCCCGCGGATGAAAAAGGGCAATTTTCAACTAGGTGGGCGTTATCTCATTAGATATGAAAAATATCATTTGTCTTTTTTACCAATGCCTAAACGTTTGGATTTTTTAAAGCAATCTTAGCACCAAAACTATTTTTGAATGAGGATAAAAAAGGTCTGTCCTCTCGTAATTTTTTAAGCTTTTCTCATGATTACTCTATACAACAGTAACAAGGAGTATAAACCCATTAGTGGAAGCAGTATTTTTTTCCCAAAACAATCTCGCTTATGTTTATGCAATGAATGAAATATATCACAATGCACGCGCCTTGATAGATATAGGAGGCAAAGAAGGAAATATATCGCATGCACGGGCCTTGGTAGATATAGGAGGCAATGATAATCTCTCTCTTTGCACGAGAGGTTTATCTTTAATATTTAAATAAATATGATTATTTTTAATTATTTGAATCTTCAATATTTAACATTAATAATAGTTAAATCGTTTAAAATAAAGTTACACCTATTATCTTCTCAAACTTTGCTAATATTGGCGTTTAAAATGAAGGGTACCCCTCTTCCCGCTTTCTTCAAATTTTGGGGTATATATACGATTCGTTTCCATTATAATAGTAAGGAAAAAGCGCAATTGCGAAAACCTTTGGTAGCGATCCTACCTTAGGGAGGCTAGACGTTTCTCGTAACCCTAGCTGATCGCCGCGTATATCCTAAAACCAAACGATGATAATGGAGTAGAAGCCAATGATACAGATTCGTGTCTATGTGGAATAGACGGAAGACCAGTGGATGGTGGTGTTAGAAGGCAGTGTAAGTGCAGACGGGTGTCAATGTGGGATTGACAAAGAACAGAAGATGGTGGTGATTAGAAGCCAGTATGTACAGACTGGTGTCCACGTGGAATGGACGAAGACCAGAAGATGGTGGTGTTAGAAGCCAGTAAGAACAGACTGGTGTCCATGTGGGATGGACGAAGACCAGAAGATGGTGGTGTGAGAACTCAAGTAGAGAAGCCATTTCCGTGACTGTGAAAGCAGTTAGGAAATGGCGAACACGTTTGCTCCGATACGCAAACTGCGAACGCGGTCACGTGGGTGTAACAACGGACAGACAGACAGACACACACACACACACACACAATTGTTAAATAGATTTTATTTTTATAGCAATACTGGTTGTATTACATATACAGAAAGGTTTCGCTTTTTCGTGCTCGACCAAGAACAGCTTAGAATACATCTGGACAATGCATTTGACGTGGCTGGCATTGAGTTACGATATGAAACTGATAATTTTCGCCATGCAGCGTACAAACAATATGTATGGTGGCGCCACGGCCAATTGGGAAGAAACCATCGTCGCGTTGTACCATCATGCGCTGTTTTACAAATAAGAAACTTGTAACCAAGTCCTGACGGTACATACACAGGATGCAAGCCACCTGCAAGAGGACGTGGGAGAAGAGGCAATGTAAACAACTAAAGCCTGTAACTACTAAGCATTTTATTAAAGTTGTCGAAAACAAAATACACGTAATTTATATCTTTATTATTTCATTCCTGGAACGTTCTAAAACGACTATATTTCAATCTCAGACATTTCAAAAGTTCTCTGTCAGGGCAGGGTTGTTTGGCAATGGTTTTCCTTATGTTTTGTGGGTTTTCGGGAAACATGTCAATCGATTTTCTCTTAACTTCTCCTGACATTGTCAGTTCAAGTAAATTCCTACTAAATCGTGAAGATTTGACAGGTTTTACTGGTACCAAGGTCCATCTTGAACTGACCTTAGAGTACTTCGCCCTTGACCTATATCATTGAAAGTTTGAAACAGGGGCGTCGATCATGTGGGGGCAGTGGGGGCCTGAGCCCTCACGGGTAAAAATGAGAGGGGGCTCAGCCCCCTCTGGGAAGCTGCGTTTAATTTGGTTGCCACTGTGAGTCGGCCGAGACTGGTCCCCCACGCTCACTCTTTTTACCCTATAAGGAAAATATATATGTCCTTTTGTTGTTGAAACAATAGAGTTATTTTAGTCTATTTCACTATTTACGATTAGGTCTGTATTTATATCGATGTAGAATATATATACTAATTTCCTCATAAACATTTTCTACTATAAATGGATGTAGCAAGATTATATTCAGAACGGAGGTGCGCAAATGTTTTCAGGCTGGATTTTTTAATACCAACCACTTGGCATCGCTTAGAAACGCCAATCAGTGACTGCAAATAGGAGGTTGGAGCGACCGAATTCTCCAGGAGTCTTGTGCTGAACCAAACGTACTGCAGGGAGCGCAGCGGTCCTATATTTTCTATATAATACTATATATTTGAACCTGTCCCATATTATGTTATAATTTCATGAAAGGTTCTATTATATCCTATACTCTTGACTTAGTCCTATATCCTATACTCTTGACTTATTTTTATATCCTATACTCTTGACTTAGTCTTATATCCTATACTCTTGACTTAGTCTTATATCCTATACTCTTGACATAGTTAAAATTTTCGTATAGTTAAATTCCAAATTTGTCAAAATTTAGCTCTTATATCGAGATAAAATTTAAAGACAGCGAAATTGCGGAGCTCGCTTCGATCGCTCCGGATAGTATTGTCATTAAGTTTTTTTTCGAAGTAAAATCTGATTACTTTTTTGTTGAGACTTTTCTACACAGTTTAGAACTAAAATAGGTTTACATATGAGGATTTTTATTACTATATTTCCCATAAAACACCCTTTTTCTACTAAAAATCCTATATTTCATATTTTCCTATAAGGAATAAAATATTTTGGCTTAGCTCCCTGGTGTTGCCTTGGGCCCCAGCACCCCCTGGGAAAAATTATGATCGACGCCCCTGGTTTGAAACAATTTTATGCTTTATCATACAAATGTCATGAACTAGGACAAATTTATAATAAACATTTCTGTTCCATCTTTTTTCAAAGAATATGGCCGAAAATTATTATCATTATAATCAAGCACCGCCAAGATGTTTTTCGCTATATATCCATTCCAACTACAGTACAAACAATACGTTTACTTTGATACGCTCTAGGATTTATTGTTCATTTCGATCTTACGTAAAGGCAATTCGTTTTGGAGCGTATTTCAATATCAGGTTATGGAAAGATTCCCAAGGGCCGCCTTCAAAACCAATTCGTTATTAAAAACAAACCAAATCTAAATCATTTGCGACACGTTTCTACGATTAGTACCTAAAATTTGCATAAAAGTGAAAGTCTTTCAGAAAATTTAAATCTTTAACAAGTCCTCGCAACTTCTGATAAGCCACACTATTATTCTCGAGCCACGGCTTATCAGAGTTTCGCTCAGCTTCACTTAATTCTTCGTGATCACATGCACCAGTATACCATTCGTGATTATTACGAATATGATGCAATAAAGTCAACCATAGTAGCTAAACATACAAGCTTATTTTTCCAAGAATAGGTTCTTTAACAATTTGTTTGTTCATTCTACAAACCCGCATTCTGTTGGCATCTCCTTCACAATTTTCAGACACCACCAAAATTGGGTAATAATGTCATTGATCCAAGGTTTGATTGTATAGCATTCAGGTTCATCACACAGCCAAGAAAGCAAAGAATGTTTTAGTCATGTTGCTCATGAGTCTCATCCAGTCATTATCGAAATATTGTTTTTACACTTCCAAGCCTTTTGCGTAAATTTTTTGAAACGTGCCATATGTCCAAAGAATGTTTCACGTTCGGATAATCTTTCCCTAAATATTATTTTATTAAATACCTTTCAACACTGGCTTAGTAGTCGTAACACTAGACAATACTCAAAATGCAACGAATTTGGGATGAACATCCGTTATAACTTCTTTTATTTTGCAATGTTGTCGCAACTGCTCCATAAGTTTACGGAAACAATACGGCTCCATGTTTGAACTCTTATTGTCTGTATGTCTGCAATCAGCAAACACAATGGCGATAATTTTATTTGTATCAATATCTACGGCGGTTAAGGTACAGTTCTTAGCAGAATAGCCAGGAGAGTCACACTGTGCGTCAACAATAATTGTTAGAGGTTCTTTGCGTTTTGTGAGCAACCCAACTTAAAACAATATTAAATTAAACATAAATGCTGTATGAGGCATTTTCAGACAAAAACGTTAAGAATTTGGCACCTGCTCCGAGTCCCAATATTGCAAAATCACAGGATAACGTAGCTCAGTTTGAGACTTATAAAGGCTTGTTCTTTTATGGAGTTAATATTCAGCAAGGAGAGAAAAGAATCCAGCTTAAAGGGAAAAGCATTACACTGTTTAAAATTCCAGACACTAGTTGAAATCAAAAGATAAGTCACCATTGCAAATGATGTCCCAGAATAGAGAACACTGGCAGCAAAACGGTCATTAAACTTTGGAGCAGTTGAACACCATTTGTCAGAGTGATATTTCCTTTTACCACATCTCCATGAAATAATATAAGTGCCACCGTTGAAGTATGTAGTATAAGTTGAGAGCCACGGTCATTCACTTGGCATACTAGTCCGTTAACTTGTTTAATTAAAGACAACAGTTTCGTTGTTGAAGCAAAACATGTTTTCTCCTCGTTTCTTTCTAATGGCGTTGGAATTTCATGATCCCAATTCATTGACAGTTCTGATAACGCTGGACTTGAGAAAGACCCAAACGTAGCGCGTAACGTTCTAGTGATTACGGTAAAGCTTCATATGACCCCTAATTTACTTTGAATTAAACGACACGTTTAGCTTGTCAGGAGTTGAAGGTAATTCAAGCTCAATACTAATACAAATACTTCATAATTAATATAAATTATGAATTACATGGTTACATACTGATCATACTCAAGAATGGATGGGAATAATGCCTTCTTTGGTGTTGCTTGTTTTGATGTTTCCGAGGTTTCTAACATAGTTGGTATAGTGCAGATTTCAAGGCGCCTGCCAATACTTTGGATTAGTATCTATCTTCTTACTTTTAAGAATAATATAAGTAACAATACCATTTCTTTAGATATGGGCTACAACTGTTGTCTCCACCATCAAGGTTATCAAAACCATCACATAATTTTGACTGTTTCAAGCTTCGCTTACTTTTACCATGCACGAAACCATTTGTACTTTCCCTCTTTGGAGTGCTCATAACAGTTTTCTCTTGCATAAGTAACTCGTATTGAACTGGGGGTTCTACTATCTCTTTAGAAGTATTTAAATCATCAGTCAATTGTCCAGAAACAACAACTGAACCCGCGACAATTTCCTCAACACCACTGACAACAGTTATTACTGAATCTAGAAGATTCTGGCAATCATTGCGCGTTCTTCAGAGTGTTGCTGCCTCAATTAAATCTACACAAGGATCCAAAGCTCCCATTATCCGGTTTGAATTAATGACTTCAATAGTGTTATCTTCTGGTTCTGCCGCAACTTGAAAACCAGTCCCTTCTACCACATCCTCAAGAACAGTGTCTTTGCAGCCCTGATGGTTATTGCAAACATAACAATCCGTGCAATATTGTTTGTGAATTTCCAAAAGATGTTTTGCAAAGAAACTGTTATGGTTATTTACAAATCGAGTTGTTGTTGCACCTTGATCAACTCTTACAGAGCTTCCAGCTACAGGCAAAGGCCTAGCATCAGGAAGGGTTTTCTGGGACTTCTCACTAAGCCATAACGATTTCTCCTTTTCCCACTCGTTAAAAACTAGTGTTAAACAGACTCTTGCCTTATTGCTTTTTTGCAGCGCTACCTTACGCTGCTCTTTCTTTAAATCGTTGTAAATTTTAATTTCCTCATCGATATCTAAAACACCGTTACCGCTCGCCATCGCCATTATTGATTTGCCAGTTGGCGGTTAAACTAATCTGGTTTCTACGGTAGTAAGCGTCGAACGACCCGGCGGATAATCTAAACAAAACGCCGATGCCCATTCCCAATGCACTGATAATGCTACGAACTCTACGCATGCTCAGTAGAGAGTAGAGCTATATTTGATGGAAGATAAGTTTGATATAGGCCCCGCCCATACATAACGGATTGTACATCCCTTTAAGACCCAAACTTGGGAATAATCCCAATCAGAAATATGTTTTGAAGGTGGAGAACCAAGTTCATGTGACTCTTCTATTTTATGGTTCCGATAGCTTTCTGCATGCGCTCGCCAGTAACTACGAGCACGGCATGAGTTAGCCATCTGTGAGCCGAGCCATAAAGAATGTTACCGAGGCAATCGTTGTTTCCATGAAGGAGCTCGTAAACTTTCCGACTGGTGAAGCTGAAGTGGCTGCGGTATAGGTTGGTATTATGTGATACGAGAAACCTTCCAAAGTGTTAGCACGGTTTTGGCGGCCATGCGGGGTTTCAACTTTACTTTTGTATTAAAATCAGAAGCATAGCCGTTTAAAGTATTCTTCGATCGTAGCTTCTCCCCAGCATAAAGCTCTGAATATATCGGGTATATGTCTCCTTTATTAGACATTTGTTTGAAAACTACGTTGATATTCATGTTAAACAACCGCGAATTGGTCAGAGGCAATCAAAATGTTTTTTCGGAAATGTGATTTGGTTTAGTTTTGGTGAGATTTGCTTACGTAGTTTCAGGCATTTTAAATGGGGTTTTGGTGTTACATTCATCATGCCAAGTTAAGTTTGCAAGAACGTTTTTACGGAACCAAAAATTAACTTCAATTCAGAGTTCCATTTTTCTTGAACATAGAGACAAAATTGAAAATTAAGTATCTCCTATGGTTTTTACAGGCATCATTTAGAGCCAAGTGCTTTTTCCCAGATGTTTTGGGTGCAATTGATTGCACTCATGTGCTAATCAAACTACCAGTTGTTGAACCAAATGCCCACATGGATAGGAAAGGAAATTACTCCCTTAATGTCCAATTGGTAAATGGTGTCCACCTTGAATGACAATGTGCATACTGACAGTCCTTTTCTGTACCAGATTTGCGATAATGAAATGCGTATCACCGATGTTGTGGCAAAACATGCTGGTGGGACGCATGACTCAATTATTTGGCGTTTCAGCGACATATTTGGACGTTTTAAGGCTGGAACAATGCCACAAGGGTATCTTTTGGGCGATAGTGGTTACCCGTTACAGCCATTCCTAATGACACCCATACTCCACCCTGAAACACCAAATGAACAACGCTATAATCAGCGTCGTATGTCAGGTAATTGCATTTTGATTAGTTCTGTAATTGATAAATAACATAGACCATTCTGGCCAATTTTCTGACCAATTACGCAAGTGATAGCTATTGACTGACATTAACTATTTAAGTGATAGTTGTCACTTGTGATATTTTCAAAAATATTTTAAACAATTGGTCACGTTGATACCTGACATAATCAAAGCTAGTGTTGCTGTATTAACTTAGTCAATGAATTGTTATTAACATTTAGGTCGGAATGTTATTGAACCCGTCAATGGCATTTTGGAGATGCCTAGACATATCAGGAGGTGCCCTTTGCTATAACCCTAGAATGGTCACTGACATAATTTATGCTTGCTGCATCTTACACAACTTCTGTTTGGATGAGCCAATGCCTAGGGAGCAAGGTAAATTATAGTTATATATGTTGAATGTTAAATTTATTCATGTGCATGGATATATGTACATCATTATCGTTAGGATGATGGTGGGAGTATGCGTAATCTGAGAGAAACCAGCACGCTTAATGTGTCACAGCTCAGGTTGGATGGGTCGCCAAAAATGGGGAAGAAAGAGTAGGATTCAATAGTAATTGCTTCATCTGTAGCCCTTAGTGTTGAGTCCGGCGATTCCTCCCCCCTTTTTGGGGTCCTATCCGACCTGCAGGGGCGTCGATCATAATTTTTCCCAGGGGGGGCTGGGGCCAAAGGCAACACCAGGGAGCTAAGCCAAAATTTTTTATTCTTTATAGGAAAATATGAAATATAGGATTTTGTAGTAGAAAAAGGGTGTTTTATGGGAAATATAGTACTAAAAATCCTCATATGTAAACCTATTTTAGTTCTAAACTGTGTAGAAAAGTCTCAACAGAAAAATAATCAGATTTTACTCCGGAAAAAAACATAATGACAATACTATCGCTGTCTTTAAATTCTATCTCGATGTAAGAGCTAAATTTTGACAAATTTGGAATTTAACTACACTCTTAGAAAAAAAGGTTCTTTGATGGTTTTTCCTAGAACCCAACATTTCTAGTTAGAACTTAAAGGGTTCTGGAGTGTGAATTAAGGTTCTTTATGTAACGTTAAAGTTGTTTCTAGAATCTTGGGTTCTAAATTTAACCTTTAAAGTTTATCTTAGAACGTTAGGGTTCCATATTGAATGGAAAGAGTTTATCTTAGAACGTTAGGGTTCCATATTGAATGGAAAGAGTCTATCTTAGAACGTTAGGGTTCCATATTGAATGGAAAGAGTTTATCTTAGAGCGTTAGGGTTCCATATTGAATGGAAAGAGTTTATCTTAGAACGTTAGGGTTCCATATTGAATGGAAAGAGTTTATCTTGGAACGTTAGGGTTCCATATTGAATGGAAAGAGTTTATCTTGGAACGGTAGGGTTCCATATTGAATGGAAAGAGTTTATCTTAGAGCGTTAGGGTTCCATATTGAATGGAAAGAGTTTATCTTAGAAGGTTAGGGTTCCATATTGAATGGAAAGAGTTTATCTTGGAACGTTAGGGTTCCATATTGAATGGAAAGAGTTTATCTTAGAACGTTAGGGTTCCATTTTGAATGGAAAGAGTTTATCTTTGAACGTTAGGGTTCCATATTGAATGTTAAGAGTTTATCTTAGAACGTTAGGGTTCCATATTGAATGGACAGAGTTTATCTTAGAACGTTAGGGTTCCATATTGAATGGAAAGAGTTTATCTTAGAACGTTAGGGTTCCATATTGAATGTTAAGAGTTTATCTTAGAACGTTAGGGTTCCATATTGAATGTTAAGAGTTTATCTTAGAACGTTAGGGTTCCCCTTTGAAAGGAAAGAGTTTATCTTATAACGTTAAGGTTCCATATTGAATGAAAGAGTTTATCTTAGAACGTTAGGGTTCCATATTGAATGGAAAGAGTTTAGAAAAGTTCGTTATGGTTCAATTTTGAATGGAAAGAGTTTATCTTAAAACGTTAGGGTTCTATTTCGAATAGAAAGAGTTTATCTTAGAACGTTAGGGTTCCATATTGAATGGAAGAAATTTATCTTAGAACGTAAAGGCTCCATATTGAATGGAAGAAATTTATCTTAGAACGTAAGGGTTCCATATTTATTGGAAGAAATTTGTCTTAGGACGTAAGGGTTCCATATTGAATGGAAAGAGTTTATCTTAGAACGTTAGGGTTCCATTTTGAATGGAAAGAGTTTACCTTAGAACGTTTGGGTTCAATTTTGAATGGATAGAGTTTAGAAAAGATCGTTAGGGTTCCATTTCGAATGGAAAGAGTTTATCTTAGAACGTTAGGGTTCCCCTTTGAATGGAAAGAGTTTAACTTATAACGTTATAATCTTATAATTTGATGAATCTGGTCCTATCAAATCCTATAATTTGGCGAAGGGAATCCTATTTTTTTTTCAATTAAAAAATCTCTAAAAGAGTTGGTGCCCTGCTTTTATTTCCAAAAAAACGCCTTCATCGCGTCACAAGGTTCTCGCATGATTATTTGTTTGTATGTAGAGCATGATATTAAATTTAAAAAATTACTTTTAATTCAGTAGAATGTGTTTAGTCAGATTTAGTGCTATATATAGGTTTTTACGCGAACATTAATATACTTTTCGAAAACCAAGCATTCATAACTAAACCATTACTGTCGAGTAACTGTATCAAGAAGGTAGTCCTGATGTAGAGGGGAATAAGGAATTTTGAAATTTTGGTATTTTGCTACATTTTTAAGGTACATGTACACGTGTTGACTTTCTCTCCCTCTAGAAGTATTGCGTCCCCTGTCCTTTGTTAACTAGCCGATCGATAGGTAGTGGAATTTATAGATATTCTGTATACGGGCTAAAGGAGGGAAGGGATTGCACCAGTAAAGGTAAACGCTTTTGGGGGTAACTAGAAAAAGGGGTAATCTTGAAAACATCGTGGATATCTTGGAGAGAAAACGTGTACGGTTTCCCGGAAAATATTTTTGGGAATATAGTTTATCATTTTTGTTTGTTTACGACAGAGTTGTTTTTTGCGTACGGCTCTAAGACAATTAATCTGCTACAAGTCCTATTGAAACAGAACTAAATTTTTTACGATTACCATTATCTCTAAATTTCCCCAAGGAATTATAAATGGAAGGTGTAACTTCGTAATTTGCTCATAAAACCAAACGTTCCTTTCTATTGCCCTCACAATTTAGTGTTGAACCCCACGATTTATTTTTTCTATCTTCGATGGTTGAAAATTCGATGTTAGGAAGAGATAACTAGGGCTCCGAATACTGTAGTTTCCAACCATGTCCTTGAACCGATCTCCGAAGGTTTCGTCAGGTCATATTTGGCTGGTTTGGGGTTTGTTTGATTCTTATATGGGGTGATAGTAACTTGGTTAGAACTGGACGGAGTGCTAGAGTAAAAAACGTTTCTCACTATGTAATTTTGCATATAGGACCCTTTCACACTTTTCTTGTCGAACATAGTTTTGAAATAGCGTGGAAGTGTCTTAGTATAAAATCAAGATTCAATTTTTAAATATCTTCTCTCCTTTGAGTTTGAGCTTCTCAAATTGAAATTCTCTACGCATCCAAACTATGTAATGAAATGGAGAAAGTCTAGATTTTAGGTTTGGAAATGTAAACATCCTGAAATAGGTTATATCATGACTTTATAATATACAAGCTACCTCTTACTCAGGCCGGTAAGAATAATGTGTCCATCTTTTGCTTTCGCGTCATTAGCTTAGGGACCCTATGAGCCTTTGTTATGGTTCGTGTAGAAAAGTTCTCACTCTTACCTCACCGTACTTCCGGAGTAATTCGTCGGGTAACTTTATACCAGCCTGAGTATATAAAGAGCTAGTATATTAATAACTCGTGGACATAGGTATATATAGTTTTATGATGTGGTTTTTTATCTGTGCGTAGAAGATGAAGGAAATATAAATTCTTACAAATTTACTTCGACAGTCTGATGACCAATAAACATTTAAAAGTATAATATTTCAATATATTATCCATGTAAATAATTACCTACATTTATGGAATAGATTCTTAAATTTATATGTCATTATTTACATTTTCATATCCGTCATTATTAACTATTTTACAACTATCGTTATTTACTATTTAATATGAATCATTAATTACTATTCAATATCTATCATTGCTTACTATTTTATATATATCATTATTTACTATTTTATACCATAACATTATTTACCATACATTTACCACCTTATAAATACCACTTCGGAATTATTGGGCCTAAAAGCCTGTGTAGCACACCATCTGAGCGCTTACAGTAGATACCTCAAAGATGAGGGAAGCGATAGGTATGTCTTTTCCCACTCTTCAAGAAAAGCATTAATTTTAAATGGGGAATGTATTAATGTTACTTTACATTATCAAACTAACTTAATTCACTTTTATGTTAAATTCAACCACAGACCTTGAACGTCTATCATGTCACTCATGTGTATTGTATTTCATAAATTATTTACTTCATCTTTAACAAATTTCACTTTCAGGCGTTAAGTGCACCATTTCATGGTGATCCACGAGCAACATTGGTTACAAAAAATTAAACCTCTGAAAATATAAAGAATGCGAAGCAACCGATTTTATTTTTGCTTTAAATTCAATAATAGAATAACTGTTTAATGATTTTTATCATATTTTCGGTGATTTTTTGGGTGCCTTCGATAGATTTCGATACAATTTCCACTGAATCCAATATGCTTCGCTTCGCGTGAAAGTTATTCGCGTAATTGTGATTTCAAATTTTGCCATTTAACTTGTACTCCGTATTTTAAGAGTGGCTAGCCCCTCTGATTTTTGGAAACATTTTGTGGTCTCCTACTAGGCCTAATCTTTTGGATCTTTTGAAAAGAAAATAATCCTTTGCACATACAAAAGGGAACTGGCAAGATCACGCTAGGTAGCATTCATTTCTTGGAATCGCAGGGGCAAAATCTCGTGTTACTCCAGTGCTAGAGATGGGAAACTAGGTAGATAGTTCGCGAAGTTTCTTTCATTTGAATGTCAACTTCGGTCGTGGTGCTGCGGATTTTTCGAAAAAGTCTTTGCGGCAGCAAATTAAAAATTGAAAGTATGTATGAGCTCTTGAAAAAATATTTTTTATATAATTTGGCTGAATTTATTAATTTGACTTTGAAGCAAGTAAGTGGATTAACTTTTTATTAAATATGGTTTTGCTAACTAAAGTTAGACTCGCTAGTGAATGTATACGATAAATATATTTCAAAAATGATCAGTTTATCTAATACTGCTTCCAATTATCAATTACACTAGCAATAATTTATCACTTTGAACCCGTACGACTTAGTTTACTTAATGTTAAGATTATGATTGTTTTGATCCTGGGTTTAAGTCAGTTACGTAACTTACTCTCAAGGTACAAACAGTTCAAGGTTTATCAAAGATTTTATTTCTATATTCCCGCGTAAATACTGCAAAGTTTAAATGTTAAGGATAGTAACATAACTATGAATACGAGTAAATCCCAAATTTTTCTATTTGAGTGTCTTATGCACTTTAAATAATTATTTAGAGGGAATTACTATTTAGTATGCTTGCGTGAGTGGTACGATGAACTTTAATTGAATACGATGAATGGTCGCTGATTGGCTAGATTATTTTTCTCGTTCTTAAAAAAATTCCATGTAAATGTTTTGGGAAAATGGAGTTAGGCTTAGCGAGCTGAAATGCCTACTATTGCAATTAATTTTAAATAAACGCGAACGTTTTGAGTGAGTTATTCAAATGTTTTGGGCTTTTTTAACAGTTCTTGTCAGTTCAAAAATCTTTTTATGTTGTTTCTCTATCCTCTATTAGACAGGGGTCCAATGTAGCAGGCTTTTCATAAAACACCCACTCCCGGTCACTGTTTCTTCTAAGTCACTTCGTATGATGAACATCTACGATGTAGGTGGTATTTTATTGTATCAGCCAATATTTTTCATGCTAAAATGTAGGCAAGTGAGCTCTGATTTGAGGGAGCTTAAAGAATTTTTGTAAAAGGCTTTGTAAATTTGAGCTGGGAAGGATTGAGACAGTGGCGGATTACCCAACAGGCGCATGCGGCTCGTGCCTAGGGCCTCGAAATCGTTGGGGCCCCGAAATCGTTGGGTTAATTATACTCAAAAACCAAAATATAATTTTTATTGTCTCTAAATAAGTGAATTATAAAATAACCACTGTTACACTGAAGGCAAATTTTAAAAACATATAAAAAATCCTATTTTGATCCTGGAGACAGCGTTCGGCGGGGTCTGTTCGTTACCGCTTCTTTCCAGCTCCAAGCTGAGCAAGCTCGCGTCATAGCCGACTTCGGCAGTCTGCTAGTATAGTAGTATTTAAAGGCGCGTTTGTTCACTAAGTTCAGTTCTCGTACAGATTGTACGCCCTGGTCCCTGGACTGTATTTTAGCAAAATTTGAATTGGACATAAGATGAAAAGAACATTTCAGTCGGGTGCTGAGAAACGAAAACGGATTAGAGAGAGAGAGAAATGTGCAATGCAACAAAAACATTCTTTAGCTACATTTCTAACACCTCGATCTCTAAATCCAAATTCCGAAGACAGCTCTTGTAGAACACAATCAAATTGTGATCGTGTAGACAGCGTCAAAAGAACTGCTGATATCGAAGAAGAATGTGAACTTCAAGGAGAGCAAAATGAGCAGGAAGGGCAAGAAACAATTAGTCAAATTGGGTACTGGTACAATGAAGAATCAAAAATATGTGAGTTTCCTCATGATATCGCATTATGGCCAAAGCATTTAACTGATAAGATGGTAGAATGTTATTTAATAAATAAACCTGGCAACACTGGTGAAATCACAAAACTCAAAGTTGAATATTTGGAAACGGCATCATGGAATTTCGAGAATGGTTACTATTCTCAGAAACGAGTAAATCTGTTTACTGTTATGTGTGTAAACTTTTTTCCAAATCTCAAATTAAATTGGTAACCGGATTCAATGACTGGAAAAATTTAGCTTGAAGTTTGAAAGAACATGAATCTTCCGAAAGTCATTTCCAATCTATGTTAAGTCATAAGAAACGATTATCAATTTCTGGTCGTATCGACTCACACATGGCACAGCAAATACATGCGGATCAAAAATATTGGCGAGAAGTTTTAAAGATAATTATTGCAACAGTAAAACTTCTGGCAAGTTTGGGAATAGCATTTCGTGGCCACAGAGAAGAAACAGATTCAGATCGAAGAGGAAATTTTCTAAGTTGCATAGACTATCTCGCGGAATTCGATAGTTTTTTGAGTAATCATTTGGAAAAATTCAATAATCCCGGTAGAGGTAACGTTAATTATTTGTCGCCCACTGTGTGTGACGAGTTTATAAATTTGATGGGGAGCGAAGTTGAAAAGTTTTTAATTGCTGAAGTTCAAGAAGCATTGTATTTTTCTATAATAGTGGATTCCACCCCAGATATAACTCACATGGACCAATTGACTCTAATCATACGTTATGTAAATAAGCAAGGAGATATAAGAGAAAGATTTTTTGGATTTTTTCAAATCGAGAAGCATGATGCAGCATATTTAGAAAAGGTTATATTGGAAAAATTACAAAATCTAGGTATTGAAATAAGAAACTGTAGAGGCCAAAGTTACGATAATGCGGCTAACATGTCTGGTCAATACAATGGTTTACAAGCAAGATTGAAAGAACATGTTGGAACAGCTACCTATATACCATGTGCCAGTCACACCTTAAATTTAATAGGGAATTCTGCTGCCGAGCCATGTTCGGGGGCATTACACTACTTTGACTTTGTCCAGAATATATATGTGTATTTTTCTTCATCCACTCGACGATGGAATATTCTGATAGATAGTTTTCCGGATACGAATACCAAAAATAAAAATGTGAAGAGAGTAAGTGACACTAGATGGTCAGCTAGAGCAGACGCCGTTTCAGCCTTAAGATTAAATTATAAAAATGAAGTTAATGAATGTGTCCATAGGCTATCGTTGAAATACAGCAATGATATCGACATTAAATATTTTAAAGATGAAGTCCTACATTTCATCAAATATGCTAAGGAAGCAAACGTATCCGATCCTGTCGATATGTATAAATTATTAATTGACGGACTTCAGTCTACATTTCCTAACGTAGAAACTATTTTGAGAATATTTTTGACAATACCTATCTGCAATGCAAGCGGTGAACGGTCATTCTCCGTACTTAAACGGGTTAGGAATTATTTACGAAACTCATTAAGTCAGTTACGTTTGAACAATTTGTCAATCATGTTCATAGAAAATTATGCTGTTCAACTTTTAGATTATGAATCTCTTATTGATAAGTTCGCAAGAATGAAGGCAAGAAAAGTTCCACTTTAAACGAGCACCACTCATTTAAAGTGGAGCAATGTACATAAAACATTACTAAAATTATAATGCAGAGTTTGTACTTGAGTTTTTTTCTTTTCAGTAGGAATTGTATTTTTTTCTAATACCTGAAAATATTTTTTGCATTTCCTTATTCTAATTTTCTGTTCATTTCAAAAATAAAAAAAAACGTTGTGATACATCGTTTCTTTTAATATACTATCCCATTCTTAGCCAATAGGGGGCCTCCAGAACAGGTTGCGCCTGGGGCCACACAAAATCATGATCCGCCACTGGATTGAGAGCATGTTATAAGAAACACCACTAAAAGCACATAAGGTGTGGAAAAAAATCATGATTTGTAGTATAGGTTTCAGAAATTTCGTGTTGTTAAAGCGGGTTGTTTCTTCTGTTTTAACTAGAGAGTTTAAGAATTCAAACCGCAAACGTGTACATCGTTCCTACAAATCCTAGCTAGCTGTTGTGTCTTAAAATTTAGTGCATAAAATTATTTTTAGTGTTGCTATTGAAAATTAAGACACATTTTTTCAAAGAAATTAAAAGCAAAGAAGGTATAAATTAATTTCTATAAATAACGAAAACCTGAACATGGAAGTTGTAAAATAGCAAGAAATGTTCAACAAATAAAAGGAAAATATTCTTCCTTTTTCATTTAAGAAATAACCCAGGTGAGAGGTTGTTAAGTTGTCATTCAAGAAAAAAGAAGTTTCTGGAAAAAGACCCCCAGTATAGGTTGCGATTGTCAAATTTTTGGTACTCGTAGAAGTGAAAGAGTAGCGCCTTTGCCTGTATAAAACTTTTCGTTCGCCATTGAAAGGAATGTGAAAGGGAGAGAATTGTGGTGAAGTGACATTTTTCGTTTCTTACTTAAAAATAAGGGATAGTAAGATTTAGCTATACACTCTGCCTTTAAAATTCCTCTCACCCGTCGACAATAATGATTTCACGCTTTCAAAACCGCTCCCTATTTCAACATTCAAAGAAATCGAGGGGAATATTTAAAGCAATAGCAAGTATACTGAGGTTATTTTTAGAATGGTCTTAAGGCACTGGAATATAACAATTATAGCATAAGCAAATTTATTGAATGCTCGTGACCCCGGGAAGTGTACTAGGGTTAGGTTTGCATTGTTAATGGCTTCGTGGCGTGGGGCTACTCATTCAAGTAGTACTATTATTGAAGTATGGACTACGGGTAATAATTTGAGTATTGTTAAAGGTTGCGCATCGAGGGGCTACTCTCTCAAGTTTTCTGTTTGTGTCGCATTATTACAATTATAAAGGAGGGTTAATTATTCAAGTAAACATTATGGGTAATCATTTTAGCACAGTAAAAAAAGCGCATCGAAAGGCTAACCATTCTTTCTGTGCTTCAATTATGGGTATACTTATGCGTTACAATTAATCGTTTTATCACAGTTAATAGCTTCGCCTCATGGGGGTAATCACTCATATTTTCTATTTGTGTCGCACTTATAGAATTATAGCAGGAGTAAATAAATTGAAATTAGGATTACAAGTAATCATTTTAGCACACTTTAAGATAGCGCATCAAGGGGCTATTCACGTATATTTCCCTACGCATGTTAAGTACGGTACGATGTGGCTTGTATTATATGAACAACCCTTGGGCCAACTTGTTGAATTTTGCCTGCTTGATATTTTGCGGTTCGTGCGCACTCGGGCCACTCAAGGCGAAACATATTAACCTCAATCTTATTTTCTTAAAGGGAGGATGAAGTGGAAAATTAATTGCTTTTTATTTGACTGTAGAGTGAATTAAAAATCAATTGATTTTCGATTTCACCCTCACTTTAAACATGTTATCTATATTCAAGATGCCTTTTTTCTGGAAAATGCACTTATAAGGTAAACCCGTGGAGAATGCTGTAGGGTGTGACACCGAGGTTGGAGAGAGAAAAGTGTGACATTTCAAGATCGTGCCTAAACAAAACATTCGGGGTTTCTAATGGTTAGCAATGAACAAAGACTCCTCATCTAGCGTGGGTTCGTTAACTCTGGTTCACAATGTGGAGGCTAAAAGTTTATTAAGGATCCTCGGCAGTTCGTTAAGTCGAAGATAACAGTTTAAACAACGTTTTCGCAAGTGCAAAACTGGCCGTTTTTGTGCGAATAACACTTACATAAAAGCTTATGGTTAAATAATAAGAATTAAGACCACTAGCGCGTATCGCCCGTTTAATACTTCGGTCTATAAAACTTTTCATATTAAAGTAGATTTAATGTGAGCTTAACCGACAGTAAATGAGTTCTACATTTTTGAAATTGGTTAAAGACAATGGCGACACAAAGCATGTACCAATGCTCCATTTGCGGAACTAAAAGGACGATTTTACTAAAGTCTCTATCCCATATTAGAATTCTCCATTCACCACAAACAAGATTTCAAGTGTCCTGTCCAGTTCAAAATTGTAATAACACTTTTAAAAAATTTCAGTCTTTAAAAAAGCATGTATACAGAAAACATGCCGAACTAGTAAAGTCAAATGCTAGATTAGACTGTGGACTAATTCGCGAAAACAGTGAAGTTAATTTCCAGCCTGATTTAATCGAAAATGAAAGTATCGTTCCTAATTATAACGATAACATTTTCGAAAATGAGCAGATTATTCACGGTGCCGGGGAAACGGAATTGCATAGGCTGAGAAAAAATGTGGCACTTTTTTTTGTTAAAAATAAGGGAACAGCATCAACTTCCTACATCTGTTGCCCAGAATATAGCCAATGATTTCAATTTAATTGCTCCCTAGTTCCTGGAATTCTTGCATCCGATTACAAATAGCTTGAACACACCCGTTGATCTGATTCTCAAATTGATCCGCTAAGAGCGTAGTCCTAGTTGTACTTCGTAGGTATGGTGTGTGCTCTATCTCATTACCGTTGGGTAGTGCTTTAATATAGCGTACTCGAATTGTAATATTCCATTTAATTCCCTTTCTATTAATAAGTTGTTGCTCCAAATATTTGATGAGACTAGGAATTAGAGGTGTCATAAAACGTTCAAGGTCTGTCTGACAATCGGGTGGAGTGAATCTAGCACTTAGAATCGCATCCCCTAAGGCTAACATCTCCTCCGCATTGGAGGCAAAATCATTCTCGTCAGGGGCGGAACCTCCTGCGGGTGAAAAGGATCCCTTTTGGATGGCATGGGTTCATCTTGGCCGGTGTAGGATCGTTTTTGGACGGTGTTGATTGGCTTTCGGGAGACGTAGGTTCGCGTACGGAACAAGTAATGGGTAAATTTCCATGTATCCGAGAATGTCGTGTTAAACGTGGTTTACGGGCGACACTTTTCCCGCACGTATCACAAGTGTATTTGACACCCTCATGTTGTTCTCGAACATGTCTCGTTAACGTATCTTTTCTCCTAAATTCGAAGCCGCATACCTCACACGGAGACATATTTTATGAAGTACTAACTATTTAACTAGTTTATACTTCATAATTTAATTGTTGGTTTATTGCAAATTATTTTTTTTCGTAATCGTTTTTTTATTTTATTATTTTTTTAATCCACCTTGGGGTCGTCCATGTTCGCCTGACAGATCTGCTCTAGGGTGATTAAATGTTTTAAAGATCCGTCTCGATGACCGGTTTAGTGTTCCTACCCCTCTTTTTGGGTCCGACCTTGCCCGTCGCTTTAGACCTTTTTTAGGAGGTTAGATTGGGATGTTTCTGGTAGGGCGACCCTGGAAAACGTTTGAGGGTTGTTGTTACTTGTCTGTAGTTGTGCGTGGTCCAGAGTCGGTGACGTTGTCGGAATAGGTTCCTGGTGGGTGATTGGTATCACCGTTGGGATAGACAACTGAGTGGAGCGTGGAATTGGAAAACCCTGCTGATGGTATTGCGAATTACTATAGTAAAAACTCTGAATGTTAGTTCTAGCTCCGGGGTTATCAATCCTAGGGTGGCTGTATACAGCAGACTGCATATGGTTGGGATAGACATCGTAGAATCCATAGTTGTGATGAGAATGTGTTGATGAGAGAATGATATTTTCTATCTATTCCAACTCTTTTATACAGAATAAAAATCCTCTCCAAACCATGAATAACTGAAGTACTATATGGAGAGCTTTCTAGAAATATGGAATAACACTTGTATTAAATTTGTAAGCTTTTTATCCTAAAATTGAAAGATTGGTTATCAGCTTGGATTGAATTTTTATTATTTATATACAAACACTTTGATTTTTAAGCCGCAAATTTAATTTATAAGCTTTAATGGAGCAACACGGAGTGTTATTTTTATGGAATTTACATAGTTCAAAATCTGGTTCGAGTAGCTTGAGTGGTTCTCACGTTCGTTTCGGGCAGCCTAGAGATTCAGCATTTCCCACTTCACAACCTGAATATCTCGATAGAAAGATTGACTTCTCGAGTCCCTTCGTCCAAAACGCATTTGCCTTTTGTACAAGACCACTTATAATATTTTCGAAGTCCTTGTAATTATATTCTTGATTTCTAATCCGCCGTTGAAGCACTCCTAGGGTGCGATTCAGCAGGCATGCGTTATGGCTTTAACGCAAGAAAACTTGCGTTATGATAGCACTTTGCGTTAAATTTTAAAAAATGCGATTCACGTGTCGGCGTTACGATATCACGCGTTATCATAACGCCAAATGTCGGTGATATCGTATCGCCATCCGTTTGCTAGTGTTATAGCTTTATCACGAACGTTATAAACGGTTTTTCCGCTTTTTTCCCCGCCAAAATTCAAAATGGCTTCCTCGGTAATGATAGTACATTCGTTACGCGCGGCTGAAATTGAGGAAAAAGAAGTTTAATAGAGAAAGAGTTCTTAGGAATGACAGTCAAGCCTTTGAGCTTCCAGAAAACTCTTTCCGAGTGTTATTTAGATTAACAAAACCCCTGGCTATTGACTTAATAGAAGCTCTGCGAGAGAATTTAACAGGACCAAGGCCTACCCCTATTTCAATAGATAGCAAAGTAAGGAATTTTTTCCTACTTTTGTTGAACTTTGAGGTCAATAATAGTCAATTTAAAAATGTTGTTAACCTTGTAGGTGCTATTGCATTAAGATTTTTTGCGGTTGGCTCTTACCAGCGGGCGGTTGGTCAGGAGTTATTGCTCCGAGTGAGCCAGTCAACTGTTTCAAGGTGCGTGAAATCTGTAAGCAAATCCTTAACAAATACGCTCCTCAAAAAGACCATCAAATTCCACACAAGCGAGATGGAGCAAACTATGATTCAAGTTTGGTGCGTTATTATGATCTTTTAAGGCTAAGGACCCTTTTAATTTCTGATCTACTTCGATACGTTTTATTTTGTGTAGGTTCATGGATAAAAAAGTTTCCAGGGTGTTTAGGTGCAATTGACTGCACGCATGTGCCAATTATAGCTCCACCCAAGACCGATGAACGCTTCAGGGAGAATTTGTACCTGAACCGAAAGGGTTTTCGATCTATCAATGTGCAACTTGTAATGCGCTAATAATACACAATGATACTGTTATGCAACTCCGTAACAATAACTTGATTTGTAGATCTGTGACCACGACACCGTTATATTACATTGCAATGCTCAATATTCTGGGTCAACCCACGACTCTTTTATCTGGAATAACAGCCCAGTTTGCGATTACCTGCGTAGAGAAGAGAATAGTGGACGGGGTCGTGGCTGGTTAATCGGTACTTCTAATACGATGGTGACAGGATTAAGTAACTAATTTTCGTGGTTTGCTCAGGCGACATTGGCTATCCGCTACAACCGTGGTACCAATTTCTAACGCCCAACCAAATTCACCAGAAAGGAATTTTAACGAAAGATTTTCAAGTGCACGACAATGCGTAGAAAGATGCAACGGATTATTGATGATGCGATTTCGATGCTTATTTAGAAAACTACAATACCATCCAACACGGGTTGGATACATAATTTACGCTTGTGTAATTTTACACAACATTTGCGTAAGGGAAAAAGTCCCCGAGGAATTTGAGCCATTGGAATTAGAGGAAGAAGCATTAATTGTAGCACAAGGGGTTGGCGACGATGTTAATGGATTGAATCAGGGATTGGTGGAAGAATCAGTTCATGGACGAGGGTCACGCATCCGAAGAGATCTCGTGAGAAGATTGAACTAAAAATATCCTTCCAAAGAAAGGATTTTCTTTATTATCTTTGAATATTGTAATTTTAAACTGTACTATGGATATAAATATATATATATATATATATTTAAGGGTTAAATAAATGAAACTGGCTTCTATGCCCGAGGTTTTATAAAACGGTACTCTGGTCTGAATTATTGAATCGTCGGCAAAGCGCAACAGAGATATCGTTAATTGATGATGCGATGCTTGTCATGGCATCGGCAGATCTTTCATCAACTGTAGCTCGTCTTTCTTAGCATTCCCTGATGTCGCGCAACTCTAGCAAAATATCGGCGTGGTACTGGTTCTTGCTCTCTTGCACTTCGCCTAACAAATCGGTAACTCTATCATACGGATTGGCTCGTCTCCTAGTTTGAGGCTGATTTCTCACGCGTGCTAAATAGAAATTCACGTAAATTCGCCATGACCGGTTACCTCATTAGCATAAATGACAATCAGCTTTAAATAAGCTACAGATACTTCTGGGACTCACAAAGATTAGACTGGGTTTCTCGCAGAGTCGCAGAGGTATTTGAAAAGTATTTACAGATTTCCACTATGGAAATGAGTAACTTTGCTAGACTCATAGTTATATGCTTACCGCGGGCCTCAGCTTCTAAAGCTGCTTGCCTATTTGCAGCAGGGGCATCGTCAAGACCGGTCTCGGGTAGGTTATTATCGTGTGTTATTTCAGAGGGTTGAGGTTCCGCGTTGCTTCGAAACCGGGAACTGAAATATGAGGGAGGGTGCACCGAATTTAAGACCGATGAAGCCGTTACCGAGCTTTCCGAAGCGATTGAACGTGGAGGGCGAGGTCTAACAAAACGCGAATCGTCTAAAGTGGGTACGACCATTTCCTCGAATGTGCCGTCACGTTCATCGTATGATAAAAATTGTTGCTCGCAAGAAGTTGAGGCACGCGCCGTTGGTAATGGTCGTAACTATTTCAATGAACATAAAATATCAGCTAAATATTTTAATACTTTATTAAAATTCAGGATATATGGTTACATTTGTCTTTAGAATAGAATAAAACTATAAAAAATTAAGACAAAAAGTAATTGCAAAGCTACCTATTATTCCAACCACCACATCAACTACTACTATTCTGACACAATTTAAACATGCACCACGGCTAGCCCCTATTACTATGGCACAATTATACCATGCGCCACGACAAGGCCCCACTTTTATGACACATTAAAACCATGCACCACGACAAGGCCCCACTATTCTGACACAATTATACCATGCGCCACGGCTAGCCCCTATTATTATGACACAATTATACCATGCGCCACGACAAGGCCCCACTTTTATGACACATTAAAACCATGCATCACTTCAAGCACTCACTAATCTCTGTTTTAAACTTAAACCACCATGTATTTGTACAGTCAGCAATAAATATAGAAACACACTCATCATTACCATATTGCATGCAATGCGGTGTGCATGAAAAGACCCATGCCATACTTACATCATCTGCAGAATCAGCAATGTCTGTATTTCCTTCTGCTGCTATGTGGCCAATTACTGATAACAGTCGCTCCTCAATCTCTGCCAATTCTTCAATGAATTTTCCGCCGCCTCCAGTTCCTCGTGTGTAGTTCTTAATTCTAGCCCCTTTGGCTTTCACATTTCCTCTCCAACCTGACCATGTCTAAAATTTATGAGAAAAAAAATAGAAGCATAGATTTCTAACAAGGTAATGGGGACAATACTTAAATAATGCTATCATTATACCAACGGAGTTGATATAATGAATAACTCTGAGGGTAATAATAGGTAAGAAGCAATATAGTGAATACCATTTCCAATTACATACCTCTTTCCATTGCTGCACAGCCTTCGTGGCACCATTAGCTTGAGAGTTAAGCCTTGCTACTAGTTCATCCCATTTTGCGTCACAGTCAAGTTTTGTAAATTTAGCATCGAAGGTTCCTCTTACTACCTCTCTATTTTCCTCCATGAAGCTTAGCAACATGATCAGTTGCTCTTTCGAGACTTTTTTGCCACGCTTTCTAGGTTTTGTTGACATATTTTTACCTCTAAATATATTCGCTTAAAAATATCAAAATTTTGTTACGAAAATTATACTTTTGGAAGACACTCAAAATAGCAAATCTAAACATAAGCTAACAAAAGAAGGGGATAATTGAAGGATGACACCAAAAATGGACGAGTGGAAAAGTATGAAAATGGCCGAAAGTAGCGAGTCATCAGAGTTTCGCCGTAGTTGACCGTTTTATTGGCGTAGCTATACTGGGCCTGTTCACTCCCTTAAAATAGGTCTTGTGTTAATTCGCGGTTAAGCGGTTACCGTCGTCTGCTATTGTGTATGCTAGAACTTCCTCGATTTGTCTTTGTAGTCAGGACAGAGTAACTGGTATGTTTTAAAAGGTATTTGAAGGTATAATATGGATAAGTAAGGTTATCGAATCAATAGAAGAGGACTAAAACTAGATTCGTTTAAAACAATTCTCGGTAATTTAGCTATAGCGCGAGCAGCTTGCACGTGATGTGCGTGATCTAGTGGGCTATGGTTAAACCAAGGAGCATAAATATCTGAACTACTTTCAGTCGCGAGTTTGCAAGTCCATCAGTCACTAGTAAACTAAATAGTTATTGGCGAAACTTGTCCGCGTTTTTTAACGCAGGCTCTATGGCCATTGTCATACTTTTCCTCTTATCCACATTTGATGACACTGTATTTTTTCTAGTTATGTAAGTTCATTCTTCCCAGGCTGACCCTTTATGTTTGCTTTTCTGCTCATCAAACTTCAGGTGGGCATCACACCGTAAGATGAATTCTATAACTGTTTTTCACTAAATCCCCAGCAATCAAACCACAAACCTCGTCTTTGGGTGGGACAAAAATCCACAATCATGCCTTTGCCAAAAAATTAAACGCTAATAGGTTTATAATGAGGGTACTATTTAGCGCGTAAGTGATTTGGTTTAGTAACCTTGCTCCAAATGTATAACGATGTTGGAAAGAATGACTTTACACTTGCCCCGCTTTGTGGTATACTTCTCTCGAAGAGAAGTATTATATACTTCTGCTAACGAATAAATAGTTTTAATGATATTTCGTCCTTTTGATTTAATATTCCAATTGAAAGCTCTCAGTTGGGGATCTAAAAATTTATAATTTTTCTATAATAATCTATAATTTACTCCACTAAATAAACAAGAGTTAATAACGAAAGCACAGTTGGGACATATTGCTTTACATTGTATGACGTTACCCACTTCTTATGAGGAAGCAATCAATAGTAAAGACGCGGAAAGATGGAGAGACGCCATGAAGATGGAGCTAAAGACCATAAAAAGTAGAAATGTATACACACTAGTAAAGAAACCAGAAAATAAACGAATTATCGGAACAAAATGGGTTTATGCCATTAAAACAAACGCACAAGGAAATATAGAACGGCACAAAGCAAGACTTGTAGCACAAGGATTTAATCAGCAATATGGATCCGACTATCAAGAAACATACGCACCAGTTATAAACTTTAGTTTAGTAAGGACCTGTATATTAATGTTCATAGTATGTCTTGGCTGGTGTCATAAACAACTAGATATCAAAAGCGCTTATTTATACGGAAGCCTAAAAGAAGATATTTACGTCAAACAACCAAAAGGTTTTGAAGACACAAGAAAGCAAGATTACGTCTGGAAGTTAAAAATGGCACTATATGGTTTAAAGCAGAGCGGACGACAATGGTTCGGCGAATTGAAACAAGTATTAAAAGAACTTGGTTTCGGTACATTGGCAGGATGTAACTGTATATATAATTATGGAATGACGAGCATACTAATAGTATACGTCGACGATATTCTGTTAATGACCAAGGATGACAAGATTATGAAGGAAATAATCACAAAAATTGACTCAGTTTTTGAATTCACTGATCTTGGACAATTACATTAATTCCTTGGAATTGAGTTTACTTTCCCGAAAAGGGGCGAAGCTTTTATACATCAATCTGGTTATTTGGACAAATTGAAGGAGACCTGGAGCTTAAACCTTAACCGAACATATGAAATGCCTTTACCAATAGGAACTGTGTTCACAAAAAGAGACTGTCCACCTGAAAACCAACCAATCAACGTACCGTACAGGCCATTAATTGGGATTTTATTATACCTCGCACAGCGAACCAGACCGGACATTATTTATGCGGTGATTATTTTAGCGCGTTTTTCATCTAATCCAGCGACAATCCATTGGGAAAATCTAAAACGGATCCTGAAATATGTGTTGGACACACGGGACTATGGATTACATTATCACAGTGTCAGTTACATAACGTTTGAAGCCTTTACAGATGCGTCTTACGGAATGGATCTGGACGATGGGAAGTCAACCACGGGTCTACTAGTTAACATTGGTGACAATCCTGTACTATGGCGCACTGTCAAACAAGACTATGTGGCACAATCAAGTACAGAGGCAGAATATATTGCCCTGGCGACAACAGCAAAAGAAGTGGTTTGGTTATCAAGGGTTGCGAAGGAACTATTAGAAACATTTAAATTAGAAACTTGTCTTGAACCCCCTGTAATATATTGTGATAATCAATCCTCGATAGCGTTAGCTAAAAATAATATAGAAAATAACCGTACGAAGCACATCAATTTAAAATATCATTATATTCGAGATTTTATAGATAATAGCTTAATTAGTCTTGAATTCGTACGAACAAAGTCAAATATAGCGGATATGTTTACAAAAGTAATACCAACCAGAAAATTCAAAGAATTATGTCATTATATGAAATTAAGGTATTAATCCACATTCTCATTGTATAACTTAAATATCTAAGAAAAAGAGGATAGTGTGTTGAAATAGGTCAGTTTTTTATTAGATATTTAAATAGTGACGTCACTAAAGGACATAAAGTGATAAAGTTTTTTATGTTCCCCTCTATTGATAAGCTTTCTGATAAGCATTTTTTCGATTTAAATGAGTTAGTTGGTATACAGGTCTCAAGGTGTTAAGATGTTAACTAAACATGGTTCTATTTTTTGTAATATATAAATTAATAAGATTAACCCAGGGAAATATAGAATTCGATTAATAAATTAACTATTTTAATATGCACAATTGCGAGTTCTTGTTTTGGCAACTGATTCACGATATAAAATTCAACAAGGCCGATATTAAGTTAGCGCAGGCTGGTGATCCGTACTGGCAGGCTATTCGACAGGACTTAGAAAGGGGAAAGGCATCAAACTTATATATGACAAAAGATGATATGTTGTACCGGAAGGCCCAGGGTTTTCAGCCAGAAAAGGTAGTTATTCCACCCGCTATAGTGTCACGGATATGTCAAGCCTATCATGACCACCCGCTATCGCGGCATAGAGGTCGCACCGCTACTTATAAACGGGTGCAAGCTAAATACAAGCTAAATACTACCATCCTAAGTTGTATTCCCTGGTTCAGGATTATGTCCGGGGTTGCGAAATTTGTCAACGCTATAAGAGCCGGTATACGAAGAGATCAGGGTTAATGATTCCTTCTCATAAAATACATCCCGGGGATTTGGTAGGGATTGATATTATGGGTCCATTACCAGTAACAAAATCCCAGAACAGGTTGCTAGTGGTAATGGTAGATTATTTTTCCAAGTACGTAGAGATATTTCCGGCACGAAGTGTTACCGCCCCTATACTGTGTAAGATCTTACTACAGTATGTTTCACGTCATGGTATGATGACAGCCTTACTATCGGACAATGGGCCTCAGTTTATATCAGTATTATGGAAACGATTATGCCGAATGTGAAAATAATAAGGGTTTATGAGGACGGGCAGCTCCGGGAATGGTAGTTGTGGATTGACTTTGCTCAGGAAATGAATGAGCAGGCCAGTGCTAAACAAAAATATTTTTATGACCGGAACTATTCCGCTGGGGAACTAGAAGTAGGGCAATTAGTATGGAAAGTAGGACATAGCTTATCGAACGCTGCAGCTAAGTTCTCGGCTAAATTAGCCCCAGCGTGGGAGGGTCCGTATCGAGTAAACTGTAGAAAAGATATCACCGGATTCCTTTGTGATTATGGATTTGGAGTCAGGGGCTTTGGCCGGTACTTGGCATATAAATCAGCTGAAACTACTGCGGAACTCTGTGGTCCTCAAAACCCAGGAAACCACGGAACTTGAAAGCTCGCCGGAAATACAGGAGCTGGAGGACGTTGCGGACCCAGATGATGGGCAGGAACATGAGCTGGTTGTAACGTAGGACGAAAGATCGTTTACTGAGGCAGATTCCCGGGACGGTCAGGAGAATGTCTGGGATGTAGTGCCCGTTCGAGTGTATGACTTCCGGCCTTGTCTAAGCCAGGCAGAAGGGGTCGTTGATAGTCCGTCGACCTCGCTAGATATAGAACCGGATAGACAAGATCCGAATCCTAGCATTCCGGTAGAAAACGGCGCAGTTCCCACCCCGATACCAATGCGGGTTCGAGTTGAGGAACAGGAAGAACAAGGTGTAGACCTAGCGGTAGCAGGTCCTTCCGGGGAAAGAAGGTGGAAACGTGGGGTTCAGAGGGACCCGGTGTTGGGAGCAGCTAAGTCAGGGACTCCCACGGGGATAAGTCAAAGTCAGAGTACTCAGGAGGATTTGTTAATGGCTCCTTTTCAGTGTGGGTGGAAAAGGGAACTATTTTTCCGAAAGGATACCGGAGGTCGAATGGGGGATGTGTACTATTACACCACGGAACCAATTAAGGAGAAACTGCGATCCTACAAACAGATTTCAGCCTTTCTCGGAACGCATCGCGACCAAGTCCGCCGGTTGCGAATGCAGAATTTTAGTATGAAGCCCCAAACGATTGCGTATCCCCCGTTTGAGATTGTTCGCCACGCTCTGTGGTGATTTACGCCCGTACCTGCTAACGGTGGTCCGGCTCTCTTTTGTTTTGTTTCTTACGAATAGGAATCATGGTTAGAGCTAGAGGCGGCATCACCTGGGGGGATGCCCACTACATAAAATATCTTCAAGCAAATCGATACGAAGATGACCCTGACATTACCACATTCTTGAAGGTGAAAGCGGAAACGGAACAGGCCCCGCCTAAAAACACTACCACTCCGGGTCAAGTAGCGCGACCTAACACTCCTTCCGTGGCAACACCGGCAGTACCTACAGTCACCCTATACCAGGAACTGTCGGAATTCTCCTTCGTGGACGCTTTCTGTTCCCTCAAGTGTTATCTGTCAAGGACAGGCTTGGGCCTGGATGCCTATACTCAACATGTCTATTCGTCTCCGACTCTATTCCCAACCGGATACAAAGGCTGTATTACCCATTTAGGCGCTACCCAAGAAGAACTTGACGAGTTTTACGTAAAGAAAACCCTAAGTCTTAAGGGTTTATTGGGAACTGTAGGGGTTCCACCCTTTTCTCCAAGGCATACGTTGAGGGCGACCGGCTCGAGCAAGCGCTGAAACACGCCCTAGCTTTTTCGAAGATACGAGCGGTGGGAGCTATCGGCCTGGACTACTCCAGGCCTATTGACATTTGTCCTCAATCCATTCAACGGGTAGCGTTTCGCGATCAATTACAGATAGCCAATCATTTTGGCTATCCGGTACTGGTACATTGTCTCACCCCAAAAAGAGGTTAGGGAGTTGATTGCTGAGGATTTAGTACGAAACAGTTATAGAATTCACCCCGTGCACGGTGCGATGCCCATCTGAAGTTTGTTGAGCGGGAGATCAAACAAAAAGGGTGAGCCTGGGAAGAATGACGTTACGTAACTAATGTATTAAGATGATACAGAGTGGCATCCTTCTTCCATTATCCCCTCTGATAATAACAAAAGATGTAAAATCTATGCGGAGAAGTGTAAAAAAGTTTTATTACGGATATTTTTTAAGTGTTAAACTGTATTTAGAACGTAAATTTTGAAGTTTTAATTATTTTCTAAATTTAGGCATTTTGAGCAAGTGTTTAGTATCAATTGAGATTTATGTTTTTCTTTTCGCCGTTTTTTTACTTTTTTCTTTTTTTTTTTCTTGGGAAAGATTTCCCTCAGACCAGTTACTGGTACTGGCCGCTTCCATATCTACTCCCTTTCTTTGTTCCCGTTCTTTTTGATTTAGGGAAGGACTTGCTTCCGGCTCGGCTCCTTCTCCTCTACTTAACGGATGTTCTTCACCTAGAGTAAAATAATACGAACGTACGTAAGTTCATGATCCAGGTCTCGTGTTGGATAGTGACTCCTAGTCGAAGCTACCCAGACAAATTGATCAAATGGCCTATACTTACTATCCGAAGCGTTGTCGGATAACCCACTTTCAACTTGCTTTCCCGTTGGTGCCGGACTCTCGTAACATAATTAACGCCTAATTTAAGGTAAATGATTAATATAAAATATTCTTACTCTCCGAAGTTCTGCCCGGAGTACGCGGGACCGAGTCGCGTTCGTGGTCACTCGTAAATGGCCATTCAATTTCTTCTTCAAATTCTAAACGAAAAAAAACAGTTACTTTTTCATTACGGAATAATATTTATAATACCAACCATGAGGTGGGGATTTGACAAGCTCGCGGTCGCGGGTTCTTCATAATCTAAAAAAAATTCAAGTTATTATTGCCAGAAAATATAAGGGAAGCTTAAGCGCTTCCCCCGGCACTGTAAATTAGCGCGCGGTTGTCGGGAATGCTTAAACACTATAGAATTGGTAAATATGTCTTACCTGAATCATCGGGGCTTATAAGCCCTCTGCTAGACGCTAACTGTCGAAGCGTTGAAAAAAATCTCCTCCTGTCTTTTGCGTGATTTTTTCGACGATCGAAATGCATTTGTTAAACTCGGCTGGTGTAGAGTTGTTTGTGGCCAATCTCAGTCGCAATTGCTCCGCCTCTTTCTTTTCCACCATGAGTTTTATCAAATTTTTAATTTTCTCCTTGTGGTCGTCTATCATTTTATCTGTGGCGCGGAGGGCCACCTCAAATTTCTCTCGATTATTTTGCAAAATGGATAACCACTTTTCATAAAGATTAATCATAGTTGGAAGAGTAGAATGCTCTTCCGAGCTTTCCTCCGGAACAATTGGCAGCTCTTCGATTTCTAAGAGTCGTCAAAATTGTACAAATAATTATATTTTATTACATCATCATGATATACTTTATAATGCAATAATTACCGGCAACCGGGAACCTAGCGTGAGGAACGTTCGCGTGGGGCTCTTCAAAATATCCGCTTTCCATTTGGAACGGTTTACGCCAATTCGGATATTTTCCGGATACCTTATGGTACACCACCACAACCGCTTCCGGGAAAAGTTCCCTTAGATTTTTTTCAGGGCCTAGTTTCGCCTCTACAATGAATGAGCAATATCAAATTTTAAAATGTCATATTTGTCAACCTTAACAATGTAAGACTTACGGACTAGTTTCACAACGAAACAAACGATTAAGAACACGAAAAGGTGTTTGTGGAGCTTTCCCTCCTTTATTAGGAAAAGTTCGGAGAACTTCACAGTGTTATCCGAGATTGCTTTGTACAGTGTTCGCGTTGGCCTGTAAACGTAAACGGATGAAGTTTGTGTCTCGCTTATTGGTTGTAAACACTCACTGTTCCGATTCTCCTCTTGCGAACAAGTGCTTAAAATTTCCTTCCAAGTAATCGAAGGAGATGTCTTTCGAAATAAATCCATTTGTTCCCGGCTAGTCGGGAAAAGTTTTATTGAGCCGGCATTGATGAAATTTTTGTGAAAAACTAGGACCATGGCGTCCACCAACTGGCTAGACGTGTAAAGTTTACTTTTAGACCCCGGCATGGGACTTTTGTGGCATTTTGCTAGCTCTTCTTTAACGAACCCAATCGTAATGAAGTTCATTTTTAAGACTAAACGATAAACGGATATTCAATGAATAAACGGAAGTAGCCACCTGTACTTAACATAAGCCAATCAGCCGTATAAGTTAACGGCAATAAGTTTGCCGGTGTACCGCGACAACAGTATTAAAGGTCTTTGAATAGATCGGGGCTTCTAAAAGGTTAAGTATGGCTAAAACAATATTACCTACGCGATACTTTTTCACCCAAATAACATTCTCGGCCAAAGGGGTTTCGGCTAATCAAGAATGTTATTTGAGTCAAGCTTGACCCTGATAATGTATGGCTAATAGTGTTACCTTTATATTACCTTTTCACCCATACGACTCTTTCCCCATTAAAATTAAAACGGCAACCATCTACGTAGCTATACTAGCGTTGCCCATTCCATCCAGCTAAGAGGAATCATTCTGTAGCCTCCCCGACTCCTTTTTATAAGTCGCCAAAGATTGAGTGAGTAGCCCCTCGACCACCATTAAAAACAGGCAATGATTAAGCGAGTAGCCCCTCGACTCCCTATTAAAATCTCCAAAGATAAAGTGAGTAGCCCCTCGACACCCACTAAAACAGGCAATGATTAAGTTAGTAGCCCCTCGACACCCACTAAAACAGGCAATGATTAAGTTAGTAGCACCTCAACTCCCTTTATAAATCGGCTATGAATAAGTAGGTTGCCTCTCGACACTTTTGAAATCGAAAATGATTGAGTTAGTAGTCCCTCGAAACGCCAATCATTACTTATGAATTAGTGAATAGCTCCTCGATGCCCTTTAAATATTACCAATTATTAAGTATAGGCCACCATTGAATAAGTGAGTAGCAACTCGAGTGAGCTTAAAAATTGCCAATGATTTAGGGACCCCCCTTTTGAAATCGCCTATGGACCTTCGACGCGTAAGCGTTTGAAAGAGAACTTTTCTTAGTGTTACGAATAGGAAATACGTAAGCGATTGAAATGAATTTGGTTTAGGGTTTCGTTTTCATTCTCTAATTAAGTCTGGCTAAAATTTAAAATCAATTATAGCATTTCCTAACGGATGTCATTTAAAAAGTTTCTTCAAAAATATGTGGCATTGCGCATCCGCACCGCACTCTTATTTAAATCATGACCGCTTATTTTCCGTTTTCACTCTCCCTTTAAAAAGGCGAACGATACTTTTTCTTCTGACCAAGTGAAAGTAATAGCCCATCGTTCGATGTTCATCAAACGATGTAGCGAAAAACCATGGATAAAGAATGCGCGTCACCTTGAACTTTTATTATCACGACGCTACAGGATCGGCAACTCCCTATCTCGAACTACAGCTTAATCCGAATATACTCTGTTACAACAACGGTTGTCAGCACGCGCAAACCTAGATCTCCATGTAATTTAGCCTTGCGCGTGCTGACAAGAGGCTAAAACCCTTCGGGATATTTTAAACGATTTTAAATCCTGAAAATCCTTTGGTCTCTTGACAGCACGTACAAAGCTAGGTTAAATAGAGACCTAGGTTTACGCTCGCTGACAACTGATGTTGTAATACACGGAATAAGCTGTAGGGAGTTGCCTATCCTCTACAGTGGAAACAAATTTCACGCTCTCGGGCATTCTTTATCCATGGAAAAACTATCGCGCTACCTTTAAGATTGCTAAATTATAACCCATAAGCTGGAAAATTGAAACCAAAAGCACGCGTCTTCTATTCATCGCATTCTATTCTAAATTCTGGGCACCAGACACCAGGCCTGTGCGAAAAACTCGAAAATCGAGTCTCGAAAATCAAAATTTTGGGACTTGAAAATTATTTCGAGTCCTTAAAAATCTTCACTATTGGACTCGAGGAGGACTCGAACCGAGACTTGACGCCTTATCAAGTCTAAAATATTTACTCGGTGACCCGGAATTTGAAGTAGAGCGCCGCATCTGGTAGGGTATAATCGATTTAAAGTTTGGAATAGACAGGTGATTGGACAAAAATTTGACTTCAGCTAAAGTAGTCAAGCAAACCGAAACCAAAAGGTAAAAATTTTTGTTACTGCGCGTCATTGTCGTCGTGAAATTTATACTTTGTTAGTAAAATTTATCCTTATTAGAAACAGGGATAGATAGACTTTTTTAAGACGGAATGGGTAACAGGGTTATTCGGGTGCGCGTCCTAGTCCACGACCCCCTTACCCGTGACGGGGGGGTATGAAAGAAGAGGCGGGTCTTATTTTCATTATGGCGTTGTATGTATATCCGGGTCAAATAAACGTCGTCTGCCAAGTTGGAATGGATTGGGCTCCGATTGTAATTTTTGAAAGAACATTGTTTAAAAATGGAAGTAACACAAGACATAGGGCTTGAAACCAAAACACATTTTGAAATACGATTTATTTCTCTTTGATGAAGTTGTAGTGATGCTTTAAAAGCCTTCATAGATATTACAACACGAACAGGTTTTAACCAAACACTAAGCTCGCAAAACTCCTGGCCATTCACTAAGCCTTGGTTAACTTCATCAAATTCGCTTACAAAATTATGAGGATAGTAGAAATGATTGGATTTAGAAAGAATTAGCGAACACTTTTCACCCTTACAGATGTACTCCAAATCCAAAACACCGGCAATAAATTCCCTACCTCTTAATTGCTATTAAAAACAATTCCCAAATAATTTCCTACCCTTGCTTTGAGACGGCTTCATTTTGAACCCCTGTAAAGATGCTTATCTGTACAACCATAGCCCACTCTATCACGCGCATCACGACGCAAGCTGCTCGCGCTATATAGCGCGAGCAGCGCAGCGCCCGGGAGCGCGGATCGAGTGGGCTCTTGTACAACGCAAGAGGGGTCGTAGTCATAGCGACAGATGTAAACAGGAATTACGTATTTTTGGCCCTCCCCGTCAGCAACGTCACCAATACGTAGTTTTAGTGAGCCAATAAGAAAATTTAATTTTTTGGTTACGTGTTGAAGGAAGGGGCTATGTACTCGTCTATGAGTCGGACTGAAGTAAATATTAACCGTTGGGAATTCCGTCTTAAAAAAGTCTATCTATCCCTGTTAGAAATTAATTTATTATAATTCTTGTATTATTAATTATGTAAAATTAAACTGGATTCGCACAGGCCTACCCGACACCCTGGGAAATATGCATCTTAACCCGCGTCTAATTGCCCGTCTTTCAATTTGAGAGATTATCGGCACTTTCCAAGAAGGACAATCGCGTTTAAGATCCCACGCAATTTTATAAACCAGCTCAATACATTCAAACAATTACCATTCAATTACTAATTTTAATTTGTTGAGAAAAATAATTAACGCGCGAGTATGGCTAATCGTAATAAAAACTATATAAAAATGACGACAATCGCCGAGTCTTAGTGTTGTACTTACGGTGACGTTTCTCGAATGCGAAGTCCTGATGTTTCTTGACGAAACTTTTATTAATTGTAGGAACTAGTTAAATTTGAAGAAAGGTTTTCAAACCAACGAATAACGCAAACTAAGTTTTTAATCAAGCTAATTTTAAAAGGAAAAAATAATATTTTCACGGACGAAAAGATGACTTGCGAGCTAAACTTCTATAACTATAGTGTGATAGGTCGAATAGCCAGCGGCCTATGAGACGGAACTCGTAAGTCTATAATATGTATCGCATAAGTCTATAAGTTGTATCACGCGTCTAATAAGGAGTAATTTCAAAGGACTGTCAGATACTATTTCTCGGATCAGTTCCGCTCCACATAAACTTTGAAAACCAAGATTTTAAAACAATTTCCATTTTGAAATTTTAATTAATAACGAAATACTTCAAAGTAATACAGAATTGACTCTAACTTTAAAAGCGATACTTTCTCTTCAGAATCAATTCTTTCATACGCTAACGCTATGAAAAACCCAATACTTGAAGATGTAATAAAGCGCGAAACATCAATTCAAAAATGACATGAAAGATTGAACATTCCAAACTTACTTACTAATACTTACTAAGTATCGTTTTGTCCAGTTTACCGTCGTCATATTGGAATAGCGGTGGCTAGAAGGCCCACCAGCTTTACACGAGACCCACCTTCAAAAGCTAGTAGCGAAAGAGTCCCATGCCCCCAGTTCCAGCTTTGGACATTTTTTTGCTACAAACCCTGACTCGTAATGCTTTTTCTACGATGATCAAATTTCATAAGAGCATTTCAAAGGTATTTGCTAAATTTTACAAGACTAGTCGCGTATGTTTCAATTTCAATCTTGAGGCGAATTTCGTAATTTTACGTCCGTTATTTGGCAAATAATCAATGTTCAAAGCTGATAGAAATGCTTTGAAACCGACTCTAGCACTACCGCGAAATTTATGTTGGAAGTAGGGGCGCTTTCGTTAAAAGTTTTTTATCATGGGTCGCGAGTAAAGCTGGCAGGCCTTCTACTCAAAACTCATTGGGAACTCGGTATCTGCTTGGACTGGTATCTGGCTGGACTTTACCATCACCCCTTCAGTGGCGTCGCCACAGGTAGGGTGGGATTGGCTTAAGCCTATGTTGATATTTCCAAGGGGACTCAAAATTCTCATAATTGGGCCTCAATTTGTGAAAATATTTTGTCGTACTTATTTTTCAATGTCATTTACTTATGGCAAATCGCTTTTCTTTTTTGCAATTTCCAAAGAATGAAAGAAAGTAAGTAATCTATTGAAGATCTAGTATTTTACCTCTCGCATCCCCAACCCTCCTTAATAAAGCGAAGGGGATAGCTAAGGTATTGAACTACTGTTTGGCGACCCAGAGTCCCGGCCGTTGTCCGTCAACCGACTTGTTTTACTATAGGTAAAGCCCTGGGTGGCTGGTTAATCTATAATCGGAACAAACAGTTCTACCTGTTTTCTCGTTTTCGTTATCTGTGCAACGTTCTCTCACTTACACTCGTTTCCGGTAATTTTCTATAGGCCTAGGATATCGTAGAGCTTTAGGTTTTTGAATTTTTTCCCAAAAGTGCTTCAGAAATAGCTGAAACCGTTTTAATGACTATTCCTAATGTAAATAGTTTATCGTTAATACCTAGCAAGGTAGGGAAGCGAAAAATAACACCAAACCAAAAATTTGATACTACTGGAAATTGAATTACGGAAGCAAAAACATTAGGGGTGGAACTAAGGTAATAATAATTGATAGATTTGTCTCGGAAATGGAAAATAGACTTCTTAAAAATGTTGATTTGTTTCAAGTACTTTTAGCTGCTGACCCAAGTTCCCCAATCTTTTTAAACGTAATAGATATTCAAGATTTTGCTAAGAAATATGATAGATTGACCATAATTCGCTTGTTGGACAAGAATTTATTGAAAGCGCAGTAATTCGAAAAAATCGATGAATGTTTCAAATATTTAGCATCTTTAGAGGTTGGGTTTCCAGATTTGTTTAAGTATTTTCAAATCGTCAAGACAACTCCGGTCGCCAATACCACAGGTGAATGAAGTTTTAGCATTCTCAAAAAATTAAAAACGTACCTGCGCACTACGATGTCTGAGGACAGGTTATCAAATTTAGCTATGATTTTAGTGAATAGAGATTTATCAAACTAATTAAGGGATAATCCTGATTAGTGGTCGGCCTTTGGACAAGAGAATCCACAGAATTTTGGGTTAATCAGTTATTCATGGATAATAATCAGATAATTATTCGTGATTACATTGCATTAATCATAGACTCCCCGTGGATAATTTCAAATTATGAATAAAGATAAAACAAACAGATATTATCCAATCCAAATGCCGACCGGATTTAGTTATAAATGTATTCGGGAAAAGTAACAATAGACGGTTGAACTTTTTCGCGTACTATTATATGCTTAAGTGTATAATGTGATTAAAGAATCTAGCATCAATAATAAAAAATTAAAGACCGGGCCTGAACTGTTTTCATAGGGGGATATAAAATTGGACGACCCTGAGGGCCTGCAATTTTTCAGCCTGTGTGTGAAATAATCCTAACGACGCCACTGCACCCTTTTTTAGCAAACCTGATGTTAAATTTACGAAATAAAAATAAATACAAGTTACCCAATCGGCGTAATTAGAAGAAGCCCACCTCATGTTAACATAACCAAATAACCCTAAACCCACCTGATGTTAACGCATCCCAATAACCGTGAGTTCATAAAGTAACGCACCTGATATTAACATAACTCAATAACCATAACTATGTATGTATTAAAAGTAACTCTTATTAATCGTAAGATTTAAAGACTTAATTATAAGTGACATTGCAGCAACCCGATGCCCAACGGACTCCTATCGATTGGAGTAATTAAGCGCGAAAGTAATATCATTATTGTGAATCTCGTCTGAAATTAAACCTGGTGTTACGACTTTCAATTGCATACTTGTTCTCCTAATTCGTCAAGATATTTACGGCTCGCGGATCAGTGATAATTTTAAACTATTTGTGCCGTTAAATAAAGCCAAGTGTGTTTTTAATTGCTTTAATTTACATGATATCTGCGTTCGATTGCCCACAGTGACATTTCAAATTTGGCTCCCACGAAAGCGATTGGGCGCTCTCGACGCATGCGCTCTGATTCAGTTGCCTGGTTACAGCGTCCTTCTCTCTACACGGCAAGTGTCGTCTGCTAAAAGGCCGAGGCTTAATGAGGCAAGTTCTTAATTATGGTTCTAAATCACAATTATCGCCTTAAATTAAGCGTATTAAGTTGAAATATTACGTATTACTTACTCGGTTCGGCTCTTCTAACGGCCAGCCTTAAAATAAAAGGTCTAGAAAAGGAGGTATTCCAAGAGTCAAATATCGACCACAATGATCATTATCGAAATGCACTGCCAAAGGCTGGCTGTTCTTTAGGCGGGTTATACTCCCCAACTTCCTGTTTAAATAAATAAAAAAGATGGCTGCCTTCGAATCGTAGTAGCTCGTAGAATTAATTACAATGCAGTTTGAAGATTTTATATTTAATTCTATGCGACTAATGTTTTTCAGAACTATATGTTTCAACCTTTTATAGTTTAATTTATTCGTTTTAACGTCACCGAAGCGAGAGAAACGTAAGTATTTTGAATAACAATTCTTTTTCATGATAATCGACCAAGGCTTAGGATTGTTTTCCTTACTGTTTCGCGTTATTAAATACATATTTTGCATTTTTAATTAAGGGGAATCATTCTTAAATGCATAGTTCCATTGTTAATTTAATTAAAATTGAAAAAAACTACATAATTTCAGATTTTTCTTAACTACGGAGCACTGAAAGCCGTTGCTTATTGCAGTTTCAACGAACATCAATAATATTACGAGTTAGTCATTACACCTCCCCCTTAAACAAGTCAAATTAACTCAAATAACGGTAAATAAACGTCATAGTAATTGAAACTAATCTCATTTTACCCGAAACTCCCGTCAGAACCTACTAATCTTGCATGTTTTAAAAGATCTTCATCCCCGTTCCGGTAGGATTGCACTTTACGTGACCCACCCAACTAACAATGGTTTCTAGTTAATTAGACTGTGGGGAGTCCGAAAAAAATAGTTAAAAAATTATTTGGCCGCCGCAAGTTGGTCAAAAAAATTTTTGAAAATTTTAAAATCCATGCACTTACCGCCATTGAAGCCGCTATCCGTTTAACGCATTCTGCACTCAATCTTGCAAATAAGCCGAGGAGGTCTGTGAAAAATTGCCGGACTCGCGCCGGAAACATTTACGTACTCGCGCCGGAGATATAGCTATGGATTTTTTTAAGCTTACTGAAACTGTTCATTTCTGATAAATGGACGGAAATATGCGAGAAAACTGCTATGTTTTGGAAAAATCGTTGAATTTTTGGGGAATTCGATAAATGATAACGGTAAATTTTGGTAAATGCCGTCAAATTATTCTTGAATTTGATAAATCTGAAGGACAATATTTTGGAAAAGGTGTCAAATTATTCGGGAATTTGATAAATGTGAAGGACGATATCATGGAAAAAAGTGTCAAATTAATCTGAATTTGATAAATCTGGCGGACGTTATTTTGGAAAAGGTGTCAAATTATTTGGGTGTTTGATAAATGTGAAGGATGATATTTTGGAAAAGGTGTCAAATTATTTGGGAATTTGATAAATGTGAATGACGATATTTTGGAAAAGGTGTCAAATTATTCGGGAATTTGATAAATGTGAAGGACGATATCATGGAAAAAGGTGTCAAATTAATCTGAATTTGATAAATCTGGAGGACGTTATTTTGGAAAAGGTGTCAAATTATTTGGGTGTTTGATAAATGTGAAGGATGATATTTTGGAAAAGGTGTCAAATTAATCTGAATTTGATAAATCTGGAGGACGTTATTTTGGAAAAGGTGTCAAATTATTTGGGTGTTTGATAAATGTGAAGGATGATATTTTGGAAAAGGTGTCAAATTATTTGGGAATTTGATAAATGTGAATGACGATATTTTGGAAAAGGTATCAAATTATTTGGGAATTTGATAAATGTGAATGACGATATTTTGGAAAAGGTGCCAAATTATTCGGGAATTTGATAAATGTGAAGGACGATACTTTGGAAAAGGCATCAAATTATTCCCGAATTTGGTAAATGTAAAGGACGATATTTTGGAAAAGGTGTTTACATTTATCAAATTGCCGAAAAATAGGCACTCTTTCCAAAATATAGTTGCAATGACTTCCAAAATATTGATGTTGACGTTTGATAATTGACCAATAGTTTGTCGCCTTTTCCAAAATATTGCTGAAATAACTAGACGCCTTTTCCAAAATATTGAAATAAATTGACGCCTTTTCCAAAATATTGAAATAAATTGACGCCTTTTTCAAAATATAGTTGAAATAAATTGACGCCTTTTCCAAAATATAGTTGAAATAAATTGACGCCTTTTCCAAAATATAGTTGAAATAAATTGACGCCTTTTCCAAAATATAGTTGAAATAAATTGACGCCTTTTCCGAAATATAGTTGAAATAAATTGACCAAAATATAGTTGAAATAAATTGACGCCTTTTCCAAAATATAGTTGAAATAAATTGACGCCTTTTCCAAAATATAGTTGAAATAAATTGACCAAAATATAGTTGAAATAAATTGACGCCTTTTCCAAAATATAGTTGAAATAAATTGACCAAAATATAGTTGAAATAAATTGACCAAAATATAGTTGAAATAAATTGACCAAAATATAGTTGAAATAAATTGACCAAAATATAGTTGAAATAAATTGACCAAAATATAGTTGAAATAAATTGACCAAAATATAGTTGAAATAAATTGACCAAAATATAGTTGAAATAAATTGACGCCTTTTCCAAAATATAGTTGAAATAAATTGACGCCTTTTCCAAAATATAGTTGAAATAAATTGACGCCTTTTTCAAAATATAGTTGAAATAAATTGACGCCTTTTCCAAAATATAGTTGAAATAAATTGACGCCTTTTCCAAAATATAGTTGAAATAAATTGACGCCTTTTCCGAAATATAGTTGAAATAAATTGACCAAAATATAGTTGAAATAAATTGACCAAAATATAGTTGAAATAAATTGACGCCTTTTCCAAAATATAGTTGAAATAAATTGACCAAAATATAGTTGAAATAAATTGACCAAAATATAGTTGAAATAAATTGACCAAAATATAGTTGAAATAAATTGACCAAAATATAGTTGAAATAAATTGACCAAAATATAGTTGAAATAAATTGACGCCTTTTCCAAAATATAGTTGAAATAAATTGACGCCTTTTCCAAAATATAGTTGAAATAAATTGACGCCTTTTCCAAAATATAGTTGAAATAAATTGACGCCTTTTCCAAAATATAGTTGAAATAAATTGACGCCTTTTCCAAAATATAGTTGAAATAAATTGACGCCTTTTCCAAAATATAGTTGAAATAAATTGACGCCTTTTCCAAAATATAGTTGAAATAAATTGACGCCTTTTTCAAAATATAGTTGAAATAAATTGACGCCTTTTCCAAAATATAGTTGAAATAAATTGACCAAAATATAGTTGAAATAAATTGACCAAAATATAGTTGAAATAAATTGACCAAAATATAGTTGAAATAAATTGACCAAAATATAGTTGAAATAAATTGACGCCTTTTCCAAAATATAGTTGAAATAAATTGACGCCTTTTCCAAAATATAGTTGAAATAAATTGACGCCTTTTCCAAAATATAGTTGAAATAAATTGACGCCTTTTCCAAAATATAGTTGAAATAAATTGACGCCTTTTTCAAAATATAGTTGAAATAAATTGACGCCTTTTCCAAAATATAGTTGAAATAAATTGACGCCTTTTCCAAAATATAGTTGAAATAAATTGACGCCTTTTCCAAAATATAGTTGAAATAAATTGACGCCTTTTCCAAAATATAGTTGAAATAAATTGACGCCTTTTCCAAAATATAGTTGAAATAAATTGACGCCTTTTACAAAATATAGTTGAAATAAATTGACGCCTTTTACAAAATATAGTTGAAATAAATTGACGCCTTTTCCAAAATAAAGTTGAAATAAATTGACGCCTCATATATATTGATGTTGACATTTGCTAACTGCCCAATAATTTGCCGCCTTTTCCGAAATATTGTTGAAATAAATTGACGCCTTTTCCAAAATATTGATGTTGACATTTGGTTCTTTCTCAATAATTTGTCGCCTTTCCCAAAATATAGTTGCAAAAAACTAGACTCCTTTTCTGAAATATTGACGTTGACATTTGCTAATTTCCCTATATTTTGACACCTTTTCTCTACGCCTTTTATTTAAATTTTTTTTTTACAAAAAATCATATTTACCAAGGATTTGACACATTTTCCCAAAAATAATGTTGAGTGAATTAAAAAAAATCCCGAATAATTTGACGGTTTTTTTCAAAATTTACCGTTATCAATTATTGAATTCCCAAAAAATTCAACGATTTTCCCAAAACATTTCAGTTTTTCTCGCATTTATATTTCCCTCCTTTTATCAGAAATAAATGTTTCCGTAAGCTTAAAAAAATCCATAGCTATAAAACTCCGGCGCGAGTCCGGCAATTTTTCACAGACCTCCTCGGCTTATTTGCAAGATTGAGTGCAGAATGCGTTAAACGGATAGCGGCTTCAATGGCGGTAAGTGCATGGATTTTAAAATTTTCAAAAATTTTTTTGACCAACTTGCGGCGGCCAAATAATTTTTTAACTATTTTTTTCGGACTCCTCATGGTCCAATTAACTAGAAACCATTGTTAGTTGGGTGGGTCACGTAAAGTGCAATCCTACCCCCGTTCCGTTTCCACTGAAATTTTGTAAATAATTGTTATTATTATTGAAGCATATTGGTAGCGGCAATATTTAACACGATTGATAGCCACCATTGTCATTATGACTTGATGATAGGGGGTGGGGCGCAAGTCTTTCGCCTCAAAATCGTCTCTCAATGGCGTAGGCTGTCTATTTAGCGCAAAGAGACACGGTAGGTTCCTATTTGATGATAGACCAAGCCCCGCTCATACCTTACCTTTTGTAGTTGTAAATAGACCAAGCCCCGCCCATACCTTACCTTTTGTAGTTGTAAATAGACCAAGCCCCCATGACCCTGCCCATACCTTACCTTTTGTAGTTGTAAATAGACCAAGCCCCGCCCATACCTTACCTTTTGTAGTTGTAAATAGACCAAGCCCCGCCCATACCTTACCTTTTGTAGTTGTTAATAGACCAAGCCCCGCCTATACCTTACCTTTTGTAGTTGTAAATAGACCAAGCCCCGCCCATACTTTACCTTTTGTAGTTGTAAATAGACCAAGCCCCGCCCATACCTTACCTTTTGTAGTTGTAAATAGACCAAGCCCCGCCCATACCTTACCTTTTGTAGTTGTTAATAGACCAAGCCCCGCCCATACCTTACCTTTTGTAGTTGTAAATAGACCAAGCCCCGCCCACACCTTACCTTTGTAGTTTTAAATGCACCACGCCCCCAAGACTTCAACCCTCTTTAATTGGAAATGATGGAGCGTAATTAGTACTATGGTGGGCTTTATCTAGTTCAAGGACGCATGGGAGGTTCTTGTTTTCTGTTACACGATGAAGCCCCGCCCATAGCTTCTAGACCACGCCCCTAGATTGCCAGCCACTTTAATTGGAAACTATGAAGCGTTGTTAACGATTATTGTTTAAAAATTCCCTATTTCCCTCTTAAAGGGACACGAAATTGATTATGACACAGTCAATTAGAATAACGTCACAGACTTTTGCGAAATCATTATACTCATTTAATTCCAATTCTTGTTCTAAAGACTAAAATTGCAACCTCAAATTTTCAGAAAAGTTGCCAACTTATTGCGTTTCTCATCATTGGTATATTGCAAAAGAGACCCGAGCGTAGTTGAAGGAACACTCTAGACGAAGCCAAAAACTCTTTGAAAGGATGTAACGAGGTCGAAACGGTTGGTATTTAAAGGGACACGAAATAGCGGTGACAAATATTTTAAGAGTTATTATTTTTAGTTGTTTGTAATTATAGCGGAATTTCAAGTTAAGAATTAATGTTCAAATGTTGGAAATTAATCGAAATGAAAAAAAGCAAATCATATTTTATTTCACGCAGTTTTTTTCTGCAAACAAGGCTTCTCCGGTGAATTAGAATTATTTGAAATATGTCACAGGCACCTGACTCCAAGATACAAAGACTACCCAAGGAGTGAGATGGATAACCTAGTCCTTGTTATTCACGAGATTGCAACGCCGATTCTCCCAAGTATTAGTTTTTCGAAATAAAACTAACCAAGCTTCTTTGAACCAAGACTTTCTTTGGTCACGTCCTTATCATTGGTTTCAACTCACTGATGCCTTCTTTTCAGACCATTTAATACAAGTACGGTGAGGTTTTTATTATTTTTAAAGCGTACATAATAGCTTAACCGTTAATTTGAATATTCTTAAATTATTTCAGGTTTCCTTTTACAAAGGGTTTCACCGCAACACGATCCCAACCAGAAAATATGGGATATCCAGTTTTACCCACTAATCTTGAGATTGATAAAAATTTATGGAACATTAATCGTTATTTTAATTGTGTTTGTTTCAACCCCCATAATATGAGCCTGATTAAATGAATTTATTATTAGATTAAATTTTAAGAAATTTTAAAATCGTAGAAATTTTCCGTTTTCTTGCAAAATAATGAATCTCAGTTTTCAATAAAATATTTAGAGTGAAAAGAGAACGCTGTAATTGTTTCGAGGTAATAAATATTATTAATTTCTAGGTAATTGAGGGATTTGCTTCATTTAATAATAAGAAATCAACATTAGCTACTTGGGGGAATTAGGCAACGGAAAAGGAGTCTGTGAATAGGAGACGACTTCATGGGAGACATGGACGTCTCGTTGGTTATATCTATCAAAATAGCTAATATGAGAGGCTAAAAAACCATTTCCGCGCTAAATCAAGGTAGATTTCAAGTTTTAAAAGAGTTAAAACAGCCATAATTGGATCATGAAGCAGTACAGTAAGCAGACGACACGACAAGAGCAGCTTAGCTAGCAGCGATGATAAACTTATTTACAGCCCGCCTTAATTACAATCCGTAATTGTTGTCTGCAATGTCGTCTGCTAGCGTGGAGATTCCTTAAAAACACTTTAGTTTAATTATTTATCTATTTTAAATTAAACTGGATTTGCGAATGAAACTAATTACACTCGCGCTTGTTAATTGCTTACGTCTTTAAGGTTTATTTTTTATATTACCTCAAATTTCAATAAAATCATTTTACTGTTGAAAATCATTTTGATTTATTTACAGCCCTCTTAACTTTGATTTTTAAAATTACGCGAGTAACGCGATGTCTGAATCGTCGTCTGCTAGGAAAGTGTTTCCCGAAAAACGTTTAATATTTTTAATTAAGTGTCTAAAGTTAAAATAAAATAAATATTTCAGATTTCTAAAGTGAATTCTTTTTACAATTCGTTGATTATTAACAGATTTTGTTTTATATTTTGTCTATATTTTACAAAGGTTGTTTAACAGACCTTGACGTAATGCTATTACTGAGGTTAATGAATATTAACTAGCTCAATTTAAATTATATTTTAACTCATTTATTGAATTATTACAAATATTCGACTCATTTGTTGAATTATTACAAATATTCGACTCATTTATTGAATTATTACAAATATTCGACTCATTTATTGAATTATTACAAATATTCGACTCATTTATTGAATTACTACAAATATTCCAAGGGCCTAGTTTTGTTTTCAAAGCCTAATAGACAGCGGACGCTTAGATTTGGAGCTTTGAATGTAGAAATGTTCAAGGAAGGTGCAAATTATTAATTAACAATTGATTTTTAACTATGTACCATGTTGTAAATAAAATATTAAGCGACACTAACCTTTCTCATCCGTGTATTTTCAATGGGATCCCTTTAACTTTGAAACTCAGAAAGATGAGAATCAAATAATCAGAGTAAATAAACACAGAATGTATATAAGTTTTTTTTAATCAGGAAATAGTTCATTTTCGCAATACTTAATTGCTTTTCATTTTTGGTAGATGTTTTTCACTTTTTGGTAGATGTTTTTCACTTTTTGGTTTCAGTTTTATAAAGAACAAGATACATACATTAAATAAGAACCAATTTTATCATAAATGTTGGTCCCATTTTTACAAATCACTTCTAAGGTTCTGTAATTATAATTACAAATTTTTGTTTGTTAAGAAGTAATAATATACAGTTAACGCATTAATTCTTATATACATAGTTAACACAAAAGTGTGATATTTGAAAATCTTTACAGTTTCTTCAATGTTATCAAAATTGAAGTATTTTGTCACTTAGTATAAATTTTAATAAGATAAATATGAAAACAGGCAGTTATATTTTAAGGCAAACAAATTTTTGGTGTAAATATCAGTATTAAAATTCATAAAATAACAGTTAATTTTTAAGAACTAGAAAACATCTATCAGTATCAAAAATCATATGATAGTGCACATGCTGCTCCTTCTAACCAAAGACTTCAATGTATGAAAATATCACGTTATTTTTGGTAACTATCACAAATTAAATGTCTGAAGTGCGTGTTGAAGACTTCATTGTCTGAAGTCTAAATAGTATTTATGAATATTATACAAATTTAAGTCACTAAAATATAGCACTTAATGTACCACTCTTAATAATTTATATATATATATATATATATACATTGATTGTTAAACGAATAAAATTTCATAGTTTGGTTTTAAAATAAAGTACAAATGAGCATGGAAGCACAGTACTTTTCTTCTTCCACAATTTCAGGAAAACATTTTATAGCCTATTTTTTTGGATTCGTTGATCAACCATAAATATAACTTACAATGACGCATAAAATTTTCTTGAGTCATGTACGACAAGGAATTTTTTATTCTTTGTAAGCTGGCATTGATTTGCTCGTTAATTTGAGAGTTAATACTCTTATATTTATTGTACTTATCTAAACAATATCCTACAGAGCAGCCTAGAATTTAGTTGTGATTAGAAAATTAGTTGCAAATGAAATTTAGAAGTATAAATACCAGTATGATTTTTCCAGTGAAGCCTATCAATCAGAAATTTAGTGTTCTTAAAAAGCATTGGTTCTCTATTTAGGCAGTATTTATGCAAGGCACAAGCGTGATCATAGATAACAGCACTGGGCACTAAAATAAAATTATAAATACCACTGCGCAACTATGACAATTGAATTTTTAATTACTTTGTGCAAAACGTGTCGTTAATATGGTGAAGGGAACATCCACGGATTCACAACTTGGCATCACTTGGAAACCATAGCAGACACCTGACAAAAATGTTCCAATCATAATAATTTTAGATGGAAGTTTTAATATGTAACAGTTATTACCATGTCCACAATAGAGCGTGAAAACGCCTGGTAAAAGTATTGGGTGGCCACTAAATGTTTTATTGCAGGCACTAGGGTTTTTCCTTGTATTTTTATCCGCAGCATAGTTCTGTCTTCCGCAAAGCAACTGGAGTGATGGAAAGTGAGTCTAGATCTGTTAGGGGCTGCTGTAGACGATGAGAAACGTATTGGGTCTCAAAAGGCTTAAGGCTATAAGATATGAGAATTCGAATCAGGGGCCTCATAAATATAGGAAAATTTCCTTCAGATGATAGGTTCAAAAATTCTGCCAGTAACGGAGCGTGTTCACTTAAAATTTTCATTAGCTTCACGTCATCTTGGATTTTAACACCATCAATTGCCGATTTCAGAGCGTTTATACAGTTATTAGTTGGGAAAATAGTGGCACATATTGGGGAGTCTTTAGCTAACACACCAACAACATTTTTATAAACAGTTTTACAGTAAACTGCACCCGTTTCTTTGTCAAGAACTGTAACTGACGTAACAAAATCAAAAAGTTCAGGAGTGTTACGAATTCCATTTTTTAAATCGAGATACTGAGTCGAAACCATAGGACTTGACTTGGTTGAGTTTCCAAACAAATCCAACAACTTTCTAGTTTTAGAATTGGAAATGAATACTCTTTCTTGGAACCTAGTATAAACATTATCAAAACACTGTCAGTTAATTTGAAAGGGAAAATAAGTTAAACCAATATAAGTCATTTCCTTCAAAGCCCCTTAGGTATTTTTATCGCTACTTTTTAAGATTTTTAAAACAATGCTTCATACCTTTTTAGATAACCATAAAAAAATTTGAACTACAACTTTAATTTGGACAATCTCCATAAATCAACACTACCTTTACGGCCAAGTTGGGAACCCACAATTTAAAATACAAGCCGAACCATAAAAATTAATGAAAGTGATTATAAATGATAGGTACGTCGAGTTGGATGTCCATGGTTTATCCAGTTTATCAGTCAAAATATTTCAAAGCTATGTTTTAAAGCGAAGCGCGGGTCTAGCGGATCCCCTACAAGTTGACTTTCCCTACGAACTCCAGTTTTGGCTTGGCGAAGGCAGGAGTCATTTGTAGGCGGGATTTATAAGTTTACTTATAAATCCCGGCCACTAGCCTTTGGCAAGCCAAAACTGGAGTACAGGGGGAAAGTCGCCTTGTAGGGGACCCGCTAGACCCGCGCTTTGCTGTAATGCAAAAGGGGTCCAAAACTGAATCAAACTATCTTCTACTTAGGCATGTGTAAGTGCTCTAAAAGGTTCGAGTACTCAAAGTGATTTTTGAAAAGCTCGATAAGTTTTTGAGCCTTGGCCCAAAGCGAGATAGCTAAATTTGAGTTCCCAATACCAACAATATCTCAGAAATCCTGGATGCACAAAGTCCTACTTATTCGATCTGCGCAGGTTTTTAAGTAAGCTTAGTTCTTATTGGCTCTTGAAATGGCGTGACACTGAACTAGGTCCGATACATAAGACGACTTTTGATTGGCTCTTATAGTTTGAGTTATTCGTAGCATGCGTTATGCAAAACAAAGAAATTATTTCATCATTGTAAGTTAGCCGCGTTGTTGTAGGAAATTTGCCCCATTTTTCTTGCTGGTTTGCGATTTGGTGGTAGAAAGTCCTTTGTTGTGGGCGTAGCGGTGAAGCTTCAGGAATAATGTTGAGTTTTATCGGTTTATGAAATTTATTTCAAAGTAGAATGTAAAACTTAGCGTAAAGTAGAAATTCTAGTTTATGCTAAGTTTTAAATTCTAATTTAGTTTATTTAAAACTCAACATTAAAAAGTTAAAGATACCAGAATAATCAAAAGTCGTCTTATTTAAAAAGAATATTAAGGCTAGAAATCCGATTGGGAATTGCACAGAATAGCTTCTGGTAGCAGGTCTCTTTTGTTTTTATGTTTGATTTATGTAAAATTGGATGAAAAAATGGTGAAAAATATACTGTCGCAAACAATTATTTTAAAAGTTACGAGTGTTTAATACTTTGGCTTACGCAAAGGCTTAGAGATGCATACCGCCCGTTACAAAAGCAATAGTAAGTAGAGAAGGACCAAACACGCACTGGAGTCAGGAATTAAGATCTATGCAGACGAAGATAACGAAACGCAACCTAACCTAGTGAGATACTTTTTTCCGTGGCGCGCTAGTAGCAGACGACATGGAGCTCTAAGCATTCTCGTAAGCCAAAGTTTTAAACTCATGTAACTTTTTAAATAATTATTTGCGCTGAAAAATATTTGCACCATAATTTTTTTCATCCCATTTTACATAAAATAATCATAAAAAACAAATGTGACCTGCTACCAGGAGCTATTTCGAAATATGTCCATCCGATTTTAGAAAGCTCGATAAGGCGCAAAATCCGATTTTTCACTAACTTGAAAGCTTGATAATAAAGGAAAGTCGATTTTTGACTAAACCTGAAAGCTCGAGAGCTCGATAACATAATGAAAGGTCAGCTCAATAAGAAAACATTTTCAAGGCTCAAGCTTGGCTAGAAACTGAAAGTTCAGGGCTCGCCCACCCCTACTTCTACTATAACTAAGATACTCATCTTCCACGAACAGGTTCCGTTTTCGTCTCAGTTTCTTCCCGCAGAAAAACTTCCCAGTCAAGAAACTTCCGTCGAAAAGAAACGGTGGTCCCATCACAAAGTATAACTTCTGGTTGTGCAAGGCACACATCACAAGAGAATCCAGAGTCATAATCTATGTCCAGTAAATACAGGAAATGATGCCATCCAGATCGATATTTTTGGTATGATAATTCTTTTCTCGCTTCGGTATAACCGCTATCTTCTAACAATGCAGTGTAAATCATGTAGGAACTATAAAGGGAATTTCTAAAACGGAACAAATTTTCCTAAATATTTCGGCAATAAAAATAATGAAAAACATCATTACCGTCCAAGTTGAAATTCTCTTAAAAAACGCCGATAAATAAAATGACTAACACAATATGTGCCCATATTTAAAAATCCATCATCCCTTCCATCGTATTTTATAAACTCCCCACATGTGCATGTAACAAATGGAGCTAAAAGTTTGGAATATTATTAGTACGAAAAATCATCTAGAGTTCTTATTTTGCTACGTTTACCTGATATTTTAGCTATTTTAGTTGGCAGAAAAAGAGGCAAATCTTTAAAAACGCACGTAGCTTCTAAAACAAAATAAAATATATTTATGAATACGGATCGAATTAATAGAGTAATTTCAACAGACATGGGAGGGAACCGCGTAGAGGGCAGGGCTGGAAATAAGCACAGGACACTGCACAGTGTCCAATAAAATTTTAAAATGTCCCATAATTTTTTTTTAAACTAAGGGGGTCTTTGGACGGTTGACCAGTAAATTTTTCGTCAGTTTTGATAGCTTGACGATGAAGATGCCACACTATTTTCGCACATTCCAGTGGGCAATGTCCTATAAATTTTCAAGTCAAAGGGCGTATCACTGGACACATGTCTTATAAATTTTCAAGTCAAAGGGCGTATCACTGGACACATGTCCTATAAGTAATTTTTCTTATTTCCGGCCCTGGTAGGGGTTAGCTTTATAATAAAGAATAATATTGCAATGGTTTCGCCCTCCGACCCGTTGCAGACGACGGAGAGCTGAACTTTGCACTTTCCCATTTTTGGAAATATGTTCAGGCCATATGCTTCAGCCCTCCGCTGTCAACGTCACTTCCCCCTTCCTTTTTCTATCTCGAGTCTCGATCGAGATTACTTCTTTAGAGACGCCAATTCAAGATAGAGAGATTCTTATGACTGCCGAGGAGCACAGTCGCTCCCCGCAGATTAACATGAAATTATGAAACACGTTATATTTTTGTCGCGATCTCCCAGAGAGGAACGCGCTAGTTATTTTGAAATTTTTGCATCTTTTTGACCTCGAATAAAGAATCGTTCACTCAGTAACATGAGTACAAGCAATTTCTCTAATTAAGATTCTGAGACTGAACGAATTAGTCTGATTAGGCATAAAAATTTAGACTTAACGTTGTCACGAGGTCGCCCGAATATTTGTAGGGCTGACTAACGTCCTGTAACGGAATCCCCTAAACGACCAGCCAGGATTTAATTATAAGTGGGCATTCGGTTACAATATATAGGGGGTATGTCACCAAGGTTGCAAGATATGGAAAATTAATTATTCTATGTCTTAATAAATCCCAAAACAAATTGGTTTGGTTAAAGCCAAGTGTAACGTTATACCCGTTTTTGACTGCCTTGTTTGATTCAACAAGATTTTATACAAAATTAAGACAAGAGTTTGGCAAGATGGTATTTGAGTTGACACAACTTACCAGCTGCTACGCAACAAGGCGATGGTGATAAGGGAACGAACTTATCTTCGTTTAAATGAATGCCATCCTTGCAAAGGACTTTCTGGTGGTCTGTCAGGGCATACTTTATTTTTAGGGCACTCACTGGCTTACGAGAGTAAGGAATGCCAGGTTGTAAGACAGCATACTCCTCCTCTTCCACCATATTTCCGCAAACTTCATTTGATTCTGCCATGAGTCTCAGAGCAGCAGTGTGTTTGCATGTAGTTTTTCCAAAACGGCAGTTCATGCACGTAATTTTTCCATTCATCATAGCCACTATACCAAAACTTTTCGATTCAGCTACAACGCAAACACCTTGGCAAAATGGGACCTCAAGCACCAGGTTTAAATCCACTTCAAGTTCTGTTAAAAATTATTATTAAGAAAGTGATTGTTACAATTCCACTCAGTGCAATTATTTTCATTTAAACAGTAATATGTATAATTAAAAGGTAGTAATGAAAAATGGTTTATCTTTAATTCAATGCATCCCAGTGAACTTCAGGGGTTAAAACACTTCCAAAATTCTATCAATTAAATCTCGCTTTAAAGCATAGCGCGGCTCTATAGTGGCTCCCCTACAAGTGTACTTTCCTTGCTAACTCCTTTCTTGGCTTGGGAACGCTAGAAGCATTTGTGGGAGGGATTTATACATGCACTAGCCTTTGCCAAGCCAAACCAAATCCGTAGTTCAGGAGGAACGTCCCCCTTATAGGTGATCCACTAAAGTTGCGCTATGCTTCAAGTTATTTTTTCTTAGTTCTATAATTATGTGCTTTTCGTATTTAAAATTGTGTAAAGTTAAACAGAATTGGCCTAAATCAAGTGTCTAGCAGGGAAACCACTGAAATTGCACTGATTATTCATTGCACTAAATATTCAGCATAGATGCGTATTAACACATATACATTACTTCACTATATGAGCATCCGAAATGGCATGAAATCTATAATTACCTTGTTCAATGAAATTCTCTGCAAGTACTCCACGATCATTCAGAAACTTATTAATTAATGGTTCAGCAGCTTTCACGTGAATGCAGTAATCAATATGTGACAAAAATTCTAGAAATATTTACATATAAGTACGAACACAAATATTTTAACAATAAAACTAAAGATCTTAAATATACCATCATAGGTATTGATTGTTACTTCAGATGTTAATGTCACCAAATCTAGATCATCACCTTTACATGAACAAGTATATAGTAAGTGTGAGCAATCGGTGAAAACTTTAGGGATGATCTTTATGAAAAAGGTTTGCTTCACCTATAAGAAAGCAATGAAAAATATTTTTATTTAGGCTAATTTGTTGTTGTGAATAAGGATGATGGGGGAGGATACGAAATTAATGTTCCCAATCCGTAATGCATTGCTCCCACAAATCTGATAATCCATTATCTATAACAATAGCCTTAGGTGTTTTGCCTAACAACACGATCTAGGTGTTTACAAAAAAAATTTAATTCGACATTTGATATCCTCCCCCAACTCTTTGCTACGAGTTAGGGTTGGAAAAAAAAAATTAATCTGGGCTATACAGTTCCCTAAAATAGTAAACGTAATTAAAGTTAGAAACTTAGCTTTTTAATTAAAATTTTTATAAACCATAGATTTAAAGCCCGAAATATAATTAAAGTGCAGTTAGGCTAAGTGAGAATAGTTAAGTGGTGAAATTGAGTTACTATAAGGCAAAAGAACGGTAAGAACCCCTCAAAAGAAGGCTTACTCAAAGGATGAAAAAGTTCAGAATGCAAACTCACATTGATACACTTTAAATTGAAGTCGAAACCACCAACCACAAACACACGATAATCATTGGAACAAGGTAGGATGGCCTGTTTTCGGGCCAGTTCGGCTTGATAAACTAACACATCTTCCATCTAGAAATATGCATTGCATTAACAAATTCATTAGCGTTTTCAATGGAGAACGAAATGGGCAGACAACCACATTTCTATCGTTTTAGATTGCTAAAATAACGCCAAAACTACTAGCAAGATTTACCAAACTCAAATTAACTTGTAAAAATCGTTTAGCCAATTACCAACAACAATTCGCTTTTGCCAAATTAATTTTTGGAAAAGCCTTACGCCCTCCCTCCTGTAACGCCGGAAGGCAACGCGCTTCGCCCAAATTAAGTTCTCCGTACTGGCGGACCACCAAGGCTCACGACAAAGTCCAGAGCGTTTGGGTACCAGACCAATAATAAGGGGAACCATGTCCGTCTGAGCAGCAAGAACATGAGCCACGATGAGCTCGACTATTGTATTTACGATGGAAGCCAGGCGCACACGATACCACTCCTTGGTTAGTAGACTGTGTTCGTACAAAATTTACGAACCCAGGTAGAGCAGCCCGAAAAAGCTCGTAGTCACCGCGACCATACGCGAAACGGTCAGTAGGTAAACACCGAGTTGGCAAGACAATGTTGAGTGTTAACTCAAAGGTTACGACATCATGGTCCGCCTTACCCAAAAGGGGTAAATTGTTAAGCCCATTCGCCATATCCCATTCAAAGGTAAGGACTAAATCCTGAATTGAAGAAGAGTATATGGAACTCACCAAAAATGTTAATGTTGAGTAACTATCGGTACCGTTTCA
>JAEQBA010003649.1:0-129187 GCA_019434445.1 Phalangium opilio
GGTAGATAGTTTTGACAGGAATACCAGACGGCCATAATTCTGGTTTTAGAATATCGTTGCATCCTGACGATGATTGAAAATAAAACAGTTATATTTTGATGTAGGGTCTTTCAGATTTTCTAGAGATTTTTATGTTTATAACGTTAATGTTTCTTTTAGTGATAAAGGTTCTCATTGTCTCGACGGTTGCTGATCGAGAACAGTTACCGACGAAGTAATCATTTTGAGACAATACCCCTTTAAAACGTGAATTTTCAGTTTTGCTTTCAGGCATTCTACCTACAGGCCGTGTGGGTACTTTTCGTTTTAAGAAACCTTTATGGATTTGTGGCTGACTAGATGTGCCACACCACATCCTTGTTGGTGTTGGGTCTTTGATTTATGAATAAATCAGTATATAGTTTTTTGGAAAAGTCTGAGTCTGAAAAGTGTTTGCTAATGTTTGGTCTACTGTATATTGGTCATTGCGAACAAGTGGACAAGCTCCCGTCAGGTGGATCTCCTTATTTGCCTCCCCACGCAACGTAGTTCCAATGTTTGCATTTGTGTTTTGGTAGATTCACGAAAAGTTTTGAATTCTTCGTCCAGTATGTTAAGTTGGTTACTAATTGATTCAGTATCGAATTCATCTTTATGTTCTTTAAGGTCGTCGATACTTGTTTGCTGTATTTCAAGTTTTGAAGACAAAGTTGATATTTGTTCCGCGTAAATGTCTAGATTTTCATCAATAGATGCTTTGCTTGAGAAAACTCATCAGCAATTGTTTTAGCTTAATAGGGTTGACACCACCCCGCACACATCCAAATGCTCCAGCTACCTCGTCTTTAATGTTCAAACAAGTCAATGTGACCAAGACTATTCTATCTTCGAACGTTCTCGGGTCTTGTTTTATCCATGAACGGTGAATTATTGAGAACCAGCGAAGTAGGTGTTTTATACCCTTGCTTACCGTTCAGGCGATATCCTTGTACATGGTTACCAAACAAATAATAATGGTTGGCATGCATAAGATGCAAAGGGCTGGAGAGAGACATAACGTGGTACCAAAAGTGGATGAGAGGAAAAGTATGAAAATGGCCAAAAGTCCCGAGTCATCAGAGTTTCGCCGTAGTTGACCGTTTTATTGGCGTAGCTATACTGGGCCTGTTCACTCCCATAAAATAGGTCTTGTGTTAATTCGCGGTTACACGGTTACCGTCGTCTGCTATTTTGTATGCTAGAACTTCCTCTATTTGTGTTTGTAGTCAGGACAAAGTAGCTGGTAATATTTTAAAAGGTATTTGAAGGTATAATATGGATTTAAGTAAGGTTATCGAAGCAATAGAAGAGCACATAAAACTAGATACGTTTAAAACAAATCTTGGAAATTTAATTATAGCGCGAGCAGCTTGCGTCGTGATGCGCGTGATCGAGTGGGCTATGGTTAGACCAAGGAGCATAAATATCTGAACTACTTTCAGTCGCGAGTTTGCAAGTCCATCAGTCACTAGTAAACTAAATAGTTATTGGCGAAACTTTGATGTCCGCGTTTTTTAACACAGTCTCTATGGCCATTGTCATACTTTTCCTCTCATCCACATTTGGTGGTACCAACGATCTTGGAAGGTTACCGTTTTTCCACCAAAAACCCGTGCCTACCCTCCTCGAACTGATTGTTTGCTCGAGGGAGAAGGTTTTGTACCAGCGAATTCTGAACCTCTAATTCACCGTCCATGCTTTGTCAAATTATAAAAACTAACCCAATTATCGGCTTTAATAAAATCATTAGAATACAAGTCTACTGCTTTTGGAGGTGCGCTTAAAATGAGCGCGGTAGTTTCTAACTGCAAAGCCGAAGGGAACCATCCTCGATGTTTAGAAATTTCTTCTAGATCGGTTGGGTAGAAGAACACATCGATATCCTGTATTTTTGTGTCAGAGTAAATTTGGATCTTTAAAAATAGAGTAAACGTGTATAGTAACCTCGGATGGTTTTAAATGAGCGTTTTCGTCGAACATGTCATCCAAAATAATGTGAGTTTTCTTGATGCTGTAAAATACAGTCGTATAAATTTTTCACGAAATGGGCAGTTTGTTATGTGAACAACCTAAACGTTTTGACTAAAGGGACTTTAACCCTTTCCTTACTGTTGGGGAGCCAAGACTCAGCTCAGTTTGAAACGGTACTCGACAAACATGGCCTGACTTAGAACTCCCTATTATCTATTCATTATCCACGTTATTTTATCTTTATCCATACTCGACAATTATCCACAGAACTTACACGTTAAATCGTATTATAATCCACAACTAAACGGTTATCCACCAATTTTTGGATAATGGATAGAAAATGCCGAGTTCTAGCCTGACTACTCTACATTGAGGTTAGAACTAAGAGTTGAGGAGGAATATTCGCTCTCCACTTTTTTGAAAACTATCTATAAAAATCCCGAGATTTCAAAATGGCTGCCGATTGATTTATGGGAAAATTTCCGGGGTGAAGAGCGTTTTTCATTTTCTTTAAAGTTATTTACTTATTCGTTTTAACAAGACTGAATATTTGAGTAAAACACATTTTTTAACAGATTTTCAAATTTGCCAATATAAGACATGTAATATTGTAAAAGAATCCTGAAGTAGAGCGTTGATTGGTTAACCAGAGAAGCTAAAGGAAGCCTGGCTTTGCGTCGTTAAAGGGATAGAATCAATCTTTTGACTACAAACGAAAAGCTTTCATTTTTTTAAATCAGATAGAACCTAAAATTACGTTTTCAAAAATATATATATATTGATAGTTTTAATAACTTAACTATTTTTAATTAATGTTTAAAAGAATTAGTTTTCGGCGCCGCTCCCATCACTGCTCCCTCTACAGTCGTTCGGCAAAAACACGAGCGAACCACCTACATTACCCCGCTAGCCTCCTCTCACACGGAAATATAGTAGATTTACACCTAAAAGTAGTTTTCATACTATTGTGCATTTTGCATTTTCGCCAAATTAGTATTTTTCATGGAAGCTAAGCCTTTGCCAAAATAGCGCAAAAATGAGGTGTTTTGGCCATTACCCGTAACTATTTTGACAAATCTCTATCATCCCAACTCTACAACGTAACCAAGAGTTAAGGAAACAAAGGATAATAAACATGATAAATCAGAATTATGTTTACAAATGTCTTCTCGAATATGCGCCGCTTCCCCAGTGAAGGAGAAAAGCTACTATACAGTGATCTAGAGCTACCTATATACTCCTATTTCCAAACAACCAATGAATCAGTGGACGTTAGCAACGTCACTAGGGTAACAAAACAAGTTGGGTGGTATTCGCGGCTAGTTTGAATTTCAAAATATCTAACGTACTTTTCTTAATTTTAAACGGTTTAATTCGATTTTTTTTTTGGCACACATAATTTTAGGCACATTTTTTAACCTAAAACTGCCCTCATCTTGTACTAGTCGGAAATCCTTGATTCTATCCCTTTAACATTATACTGGGAACTACCCCAGAGCCTCACTTTATGTTTTCCAATATTACTTACGATATATTATAGACTCTTGCAATGTATGAAAATAACAAATTTTGACTGGCCTCTGGGAACTCTACGTTCTGCAATTCCTTTAGGCAAAAATTAGAGATATAAAGATTAAAAAGAGAGATGTTACACCTTTGGTACATAACAAATTTTGAAAATTTTCAAATACTGATTTGGCAATCATGTTTTTATTAACCTACCCCGCAAAGACCAACATGGAGTTCATTTGTGTTATTGCAACTTGACCTGTAACATTTATAATACATTAAACCCAGGCTAAATTCAATTAAAATTATTTTTAACTTACATTTTTTAAATATTAGAGTTGCTCCTTGAGATAATTTCGTGGGTCAGTCTTTAATACATTTCCAAGTCTTTGTCTGTCTCTCTGCTCCAACGACGTCGATAAGTTGCTATTGTTATATAACTACGTAAGATTGAGATTTATTTGGTTTCTAAGTTGGGGTCCTCGGGCCCCGTAAACCTTTCTTTTGATTATTTATTTTACTAATATGTTTCCGTAAGGTTTTTCTCTTTCTATCAACGAGAAATTTTCACACAAATGATAAAAACACCCGCAGATACAAAGACTACTACAATAGATTGCCAATATATGGTTTTTAAAGCCTTGTTTCATGAATTGGGATCAATTAAACCCCTAATATTTAATTTAATTATATTAGTATCTTATCGAAATTTATATTTTCTACCAAGATGTGGTTTTATTGAAATGACAAAATTACTGAAAGTTTTTAAAAATAAATAAGATAAAACCCTTGAAGAGATTTCTCCCCTTTCGATTCGTACAAGCACTACCAACGAGATATACAAGGCCCATGCGGGCGCCAATTTTTTTATTTTTTTCCGGACCTTTTAAGTCGCCACGATTCTCCGCTAGAGGCGCGTTTAAGTCTAAAAAAATTACGTAAACCTCACGTGACCAGCTGCCTGCTCGAAGTTTCGAACCTCGAGCGAAGGAGCGCGCGCCGGGATTTCATGTGAATTAAGCCTAATTATTAAGTGTATTAAAGAGACTAAGAAGCGCCATCTATCAACCACACATGTCAAATATAAATGTGTGACGGACCCCCACTTCGAAGTGAGCGTGCATGGGCCTTGCATATCTCGTTGGTAGTGGTACAAGTCACCAGCAACTCCATATAGCGCCCGAATGTTCGCACCAAATAATTTAAAAAGGCAGTTCGCATCTCTAATAGTGTTATATATCATTACCAAAACACATTTAGACAAGTTGGAAAAACCAAAATATTACTTCTCCGAGTCAAGAGGGCTACTATAACAAACTTATTAACCTTGATGTAGAATTATTTCTCTTTTTTTTGAAGTAAAATGTTCGAATGATTAAAGCAGTATTCCAAGCATAGCGAATATACAGTAGAGCAGAACACATTTTACACCCAATAAAGATATGTCTTGGACACATGCAACAACAGACAGACACACAGACACGTCGAAATTAGAACCTCTCAATTAGACATACGTCACTCGGAGTGGTAAAAATAAGGGTAAACACAACCTTACAAGAATAAAACATTAGAATATACAGTGGATATGCGTTGTTTCCTCAACAAACAGTAGGCATAAGCATGAACGAAATAGTGAGTTCACTATTTCGTTCATGGTTTACCTAAAGAGACAATACTTTTTATGAACAAGAAAGCCTTTGTTATCGAAGCTTGATTATTTAAAATGCGGTTTCCGGGTTGATTCACATACATTCGACTAGTTTAATGCGAAAATCGATGCGGAATCATATATTGCATTCTAAGGACAAAAGAACAGTCTAAACTAATGAATGGCTATGTTTAGTTTACTCGAAGCCTGTATGGATATTCCCATTAAATCATATATACATTTTTCAGGAAAAACATCCTTCAAAAACAAATAAACTCGCGTAGTCAAATACTAGATAGGGACAAAGAACAGTACAGTTCAGTTCAGTTCTATACACAACAATAGCTTATAAGTGTTTATGCTATAATTTAAAGAGTACATACATTAATATTATGATATGATGAAAATTTAATTAAAGAGTACATACATTAATATTATGATATGATGAAAAATTTAATTAAAGAGTGCATACATTAGCTCCAAGATAAGTGGATGAAGATTTGAAGTTATAAAAGTTGAGTTGTATGAATAAAATCTAGTTATTTCTCTATGTCATATCTCGTTTTAATTTTTGAAAAGAATAGGGGAGTGAGATGAAAAGCGTGAAACCCTTATTGTTGACGGGTGACAGGAATTTTAAAGGGAGTATTAAACCTTCCATTTAAATTAAGCCAATACTAAATTCCCCCCCCCTCTCTCTCTAGCTTTAAATATATCGAGCAAACGTAAACCACATTTCACAATAAACAAACCTTACCTGTACAATTAAATGCAATGCTTAAACTTACTATTATAATCCCCATCCTTTTAAAATACACGAACGAAAAATATCACCTCACCACAATTCTCTCACAGTCACTCTCCCTTCAATGACGAACGAAACATTTTATACTGCCAAAGGCATAAAATAACCATTTCTTCGGTTAGCTCTGACTAACCATTTCTTTGGGTAACTCTGACCACATTCCAAATCGCGAAAAACCACCACAACCACCACAGGCTCGCGGGACAAACTAATAGCCTCATCGCATATATACGATGTGGCTAAAAATGTCGAAACATTTAATTGAAAAATTATTACTTGACTCTGTGGTTATTCATTTTTTCTAATTGACCATAAATCTAATTCGTCATCGATGAACTCAGCTCTAACACAAAACTGAATCGAGCAAGTGATTGGAAATTTCTCTATTTTAAACGTTATCCTTCATTTTCCTAAAAAATAATATTGTTTGTAATTTTACCGCGATAATTGTTAATTACTGAAATTTTTTTTCTTTATAAAAAGAACCCTTTTCGTTCGAATGGAAAACGAAATTATTAGTTACCACTTGGAAAGTAATTTTTTTCTCTATGGTAGAAAGTAAAAGCTTATGACAATTACTGGTCTTGTTGCGCTATAAAACAATGTTTGCGAAATATCTTGTGTCCACTCATTTTTGACAATTAATACTGTGAGATACAACAGCTGGTTACTGTAAAGAAAGAGTTATTGAAGCAATATTAACCCAGAACTGCGTCAAACAGGTTGAGCATTGCTAAGGCGAAAATATCACCAATGTCACAGTACCTTTAAAAAAAATGAAAAAGAAAGAACACAAATAAGAAGAGCTTTACCTCTGTGCCAAGGAATAAACTATTTAATAGTTTAATGTGGGAAAACTCGGGAATCACTACTAACGCTAGTGCGCAGGCTAACCACATTAGCCTGGTTTGAACCACGAAGCCTACAATCACCAAGAACCTAAAATATTCTAACTCCATGAAGCCTCAAAAGTAGAACTATTTTCGATGGATAGAAGTGAAACATAACGTTTTATTAAAGAAGAGCGCTGATTAATTGACCAAAGATATTAAATACAAAGCAGTACCTCACCTTTATTATAGGCCTTTTCGATATAACTAAGAGTGAAAGACACGGGGGTGAAACTTTGCCTTACACCTCGCTTTTTGGCGCCTGCGCTATAGTCTCTTTGTATCATGACAGTGCGCAGAAACGGCAAGGTATGTCCCGATACTGAGGATTGCTTACCGCCTGTGTTTACATCAAAAAGGTTTATTTATATTTCGATTCGAAAGTATTAATAGATTATTTTATATTAGCAGCATTTTCTATAACCATTATTCTATCAATACTCGCGTGAATATTTCATTGTAAAGCTTGTAATTACTGTAATTGCAGAACTGAGTCTAATAACAATTAAAATGAAAATATCAGAAACTCAAGCAACACATATTGAAAACACCACCAACCCATCAAACACACCTCGTACTATTTCTTATCTTCGGAAGTCTACCTCCAAACCACCTTCCCAGTTTGTAAAGGCCCGTTTTCAATCAACTTTTTCCAAGCTTTTCGCTGTGGCTTTTTTGGGAACTTTTGACGGGCTTTCGAAGATAAAAAATCTTCAAAAAAATTAAAACGGAAAAGCTGAAACTCGTATCGTTTTCAAACAAGACTCAAATGAATAAAAAATTACAAGTGGGCGTGTTTTCATGTGTGTAGACGTCATTTTCTTTTCAAAAATAGTCCTAAACCCGTAGCACGCGCCAAAACTGTTTGAGCGGCAAAAGCTTAAAGAAAATGAGAAGCAAATATCAAACTCAATTAAGGCGCGTTTTCAATCAAGATTTTTTTGAACAAAAATTAAGCTTTTGCTTCAAAAGTAGCAGCGGAAAGCCGAAGCAAAAAATCTTGGTGTTTTCAAACAAGCTTCAAATTCAGCTTTTCGTCTTTTCAGGCTTTAAACCTTCGAGAAGCAGATATCTAAATGAGTTTGATATTTGCTTCTCATTTTCTTTAAGCTTTTGCCGCTCAAACAGTTTTGGCGCGTGCTACGGGTTTAGGACTTTTTTTTTTGAAAAGAAAATGACGTCTACACACATGAAAACACGCCCACTTGTAATTTTTTATTCATTTGAAGCTTGTTTGAAAACGATAAGAGTTTCAGCTTTTCCGTTTTAATTTTTTTGAAGATTTTTTTATCTTCGAAAGCCCGTCAAAAGTTCCCAAAAATGCCACAGCGAAAAGCTTGGAAAAAGTTGATTGAAAACGGACCTTTAGATATCTGCTTCTCGAAGGTTTAAAGCCGGAAAAGACGAAAAGCTGAATTTGAAGCTTGTTTGAAAACACCAAGATTTTTTGCTTCGGCTTTCCGCTGCTACTTTTGAAGCAAAAGCTTAATTTTTGTTCAAAAAAATCTTGATTGAAAACGCGCCTTTACACCTCAAGCTTCGACTCATCGTACTAACAACCGACAACCCCACACTAGTAACAAGTCTAAATGTGGGCTATGTGGAGGTATTTATTATCATTCAAACAATTTCCCTTGACCGGCTAAAGGGAAAACCTGTAGTAACTGTGAAAAACCAAATCATTTCCGAAAAATGTGCCGATCATGTTATAATTGGCCCCTAAAATATCAACGACAATTTATGGAAGATCCCTTCGCAACTATAAAAAAAGCACCATCTACTACACATATTGGGTTGGGTGAAAATATCTCTTCTATGAAACTGGATATTTCCCCACATAAAAATCGACACGAAACGGGCCTAGATCTTCTCGGAGGTTCAGTTCATAATATATATCGAATATATGGAAATATTTTTTGGAATTTCGATGCGTTTAGTAGTCCCGTTTTGTAACTTCTGCAATTGTTTATCAATAAAGGGCAATAATTTCTTATCTAGGAAAATAAGTTTTTAAGTATTCCTCCTCTTGACTCGGAGAGGAACATTTTGGTTTAACCAGCTTGTTTTTAAACAAATTTATTTTTTCACTAAAATCATATTCCGTTACTTAACCTTCAGTGGTGTTTTTTTTTACCTTTTGGTCCATTTTTAAATTCCCTGAGGTATAAAAAGGCTGCTTCTACTTTCAAAATCGAAGCAAACCTATTCTTAATTATATTAAAAAGACTTGGTTTGCCCAAGCCTTAAAAACAAAACGATAAGAGTTTTTCCAGTTGTCTGAAGCTGGGATATTTTTTTTTCTATTGAATTTTAAAGACAATCCGTATTTTACTACTCTTTAGAATTTAATTCAATCACCTGATTTTACTGCTAATTAATTAGTTTCCTATAAATTAATTGAAATAAAAAATTACTTATCTCAGATTTTTCAAGAACAATTCCATTTTTTTGAAACATTTTATCATGAAATTTTTTTCGTTTCAATGGAGAACGTACTTTAATTTTCAAATAATACTCTCATTAATAATGCATTATATGCGGCCTTTTCGAATACAAAAGGGGGCTGTTATCACCTTTCTTATATTTGATAAAGGTGTTTGTTTCTTCTTTAAGCACAGTCACAATTATTGAACTGTGTATATCCGTACTTGTGGGGAATATTTTAGAAGTGTTGGTTGAGTTGCTATTTAGTTGACAACATTATGAAAACTTGATGTGTTTAAAACCTTTCGAAAGGAAAATTCTCGGAAATTAAAAAAGAAAGAGTCAATTTGATTAAATTTACACGATGTCTCTCAAAATAATAAATGCATGATAAAATGTTTCAGGAAAATGGAATTGTTGTGGAAAAATCTGAGATAAGTAATTTTTTATTTCAATTAATTTATAGGAAACTAATCCATTAGCAGTAAAATCAGGTGATTGAATTAAATTCTAAAGAGTAGTAAAATACGGATTGTCTTTAAAATTCAATAGAAAAAAAAATATCCCAGCTTCAGACAACTGGAAAAACTCTTATCGTTTTGTTTTTAAGGCTTGGGCAAACCAAGTCTTTTTAATATAATATCTGTTCCTTCAGCCTTAATTTGTTTTAATCTATTATAAAAATAATAATATGATTATGCTTGTCAAACGTCATTAATTCGATGTTCCAGTAAGATGTTTGTGAGCATATTGGCTCACTCCAAGTGCCTCTCATTATTTTATGGGAAAGATTAAAATTTTAAATCATTTGGCAGGGGAGTGGTAAATTAATTCACAATTGCTAGGCGGGTGGTAACTTATTTCATATAAAAAGGCGGTTGGTGACTCAATTAAGTTTAGTTGACCTTTTTGTATAGATTTAAAAAAAAGTTATTTCTAAACCACGCGCCAGCACGCGCACATTTAATTGAAAGTTTGTTATTTAAGAATTTTCCCTTATTCTTCATCAAAAATAGACAACGAGCTTTCCAAGACTCGAACCTGCAATGTTTTGCTTCGAATGCAAACGCGTTATCCATTACGCCACAAGCCCGTACTTCGTAACTAAAAAATTATGCAAACATTGTATTTATAGGATTTTTTCATTTATGTTGAATAAAAGATCTGTAAAAATAAACACCGAGCTTGCCAGGACTCGAACCTGCAATCTTCTGCTCCGTAGGCAGACGCGTTATCCTATGCGCCACAAAGCCGATGGAGGCTGAACAAAATGCTATGAATAAAGTGTAATACATGTAACGGTTTTACCATGATTTATAAATTAATTAAAATAAAATACTTAGAATTAATTGTTCTTAATCAAACTTCAGAAGTTCAACATTCAATAGTTCCTTGATAATTCAAAAGTGTTCCGAACCTTAACTTCGCAGTTGTTTCTGAGTTATTCGATGGAGTGGACCACCAAAAATCCCATGCTTTTTCTATGGGACGCTAAGCCTAAAATCTGTGAATTATTTCTTTAACATTACGGGAGGGTGTGGGTTCTTATCTAGAAGGGCCTACCGGCCCTCTAGAATTGACTACTTTAACTGATGTACTAAAATATAAAACGACTAACCCTTATCCTTCCAGGAGTGGTTCAGCGACAGCACAAATTTCACCGAGAATAACGGCCCAAATACAATATTATATAGTTAGTTAAATAATCTTATAAAACGTTTAAGCGTTGCTTTCTTATCCCGCCTAACAAAAATTGATTTCTAGAAAACAATGTAGCGGCCTAGAACTACTAGTATTGATTTTCATTAAAGTAAAGAAACTATGTAGCTCTACTAAAGCTGAGTTCGCACGGGTGGAACTCCATACTGAAGACTATTCATACATTTAATACTAAAAACTAACCTCCAAACCCGCTTCAAGTTGGTTCTCAAAGCAACTTCAAGGAACGGTATTTGTAATTAATTTCTCCATTAATAGTTGTGTTAGAAAGTCTATTGAATCGCTTTGAAACAGTTTCCCTGTAAGTATTAACATGGCTTAAGTGACCTTTTTATCGATATTAGTTTAATGAGCCGCGTTGAAAGGGCTGGAATGCATTTAAACGCACTCTATTTATACCATTATACAATTTAAGCTTAGATTTCTCAACTGTTCGAAACGCCATCCTTTGACGTTAATGTATTGTACCAATACCTTGATCAAATACCTTATACAGCAAGGTATACCTAAATGTGCGTGTTTGCAACGTTTGCCATGGATTCAAGAAACGACTTAGAAAGCTGTAGATACGATTGTCAATACGAGAACTAGTGGTGGTTGGAAAATTGAAAATAAATCCCAAACACAATATTATTGCGGCTAAAACATTTCCACACGTGTAAACACGAAAGAGAGCTTCGAAACCTTTGAATGAAATGGCTTTTATCTCTGCTGGTGGTTCAACCCATGTAATTAAATCTAGCACATATTGGTTGACTTTTCGATGCTTGTCCAACCAATGCGTCTCCATCATAGAGTCTTGCCTATAGCAAATAGTAAACTATAAGTTTGTGTCTTACCGTAGAGGCTTACAGCATCTTTTTTCTCTTTTAGCTTTACGATTAGCGTGTCTCCTCCTTTTCAAAGTGTTTACTTTTTGCAATACTCACATCTTATCCGTAATGTCGTTAAAGTCACTGTCATTTGACATTTTGAAGGAATTAAGATGCAATATGTAGAACTGGGTAACTGGTTTTGAAACGTATAGTTTCGGAATTGTCATTTTGTCAATTAATCCCAATCCCGATATAATTCCAATAGCGTCGGCGAAAAGACTTTTTAGGAAAAAGTACACTTCGTTTTCAGACATATCCGAGTAGAAGTCGTCACTAGCCATATCGGTTTGCGTAATATATTTAACAGTTTTGTCGATGTATTTAAACGTGTCGCTAGTTGATGCCTTAAAATAAACAGTAAGATAATTAACACTACGGTATAGTAATACCGTACGGTGCTAATAGTGGGGTAAGGACTTAAAACTTTGTTAAACCACCCGCTCCTCCTTCCTCGCATTTCACACACAACGCAAAGAGATCTTTTTTCTTCGCGGATAGTCCGCTAGCTACGTCAATATCACAAAGCTACTAAGTTTAAATACTTTAGGATGGACGTCAATGGTGACGGTTTCTATTTCTCCTCCCCTTCAATTAAAGCAGAAAGGCCCAGAAAATGGCACGTTAAAGACTCCTAGAAGAAGAAATATTTGTAGACATAGTTTTCAGGCTAGGTGGACTGATACCATTTACACCAGGAGGCCAGATTACTTGGCGAACAAAGTGCAATACCAAGTAGCCTCGCCTCCTGGTGTAAATGGAATCAATCCTCCTTGTCTGAAAATTATGTATTTCTGGTAGAAGTTATCCATGCATTCCTGGTAGAAGAATTCCATGCATTCCTCTTTCAAATACATTAGGTGTGACGTCAGGGGTCACGGTTTCTACATCTCTTCCCCTTTATTCGAATTAGAAAGACTCATAAAATGGCATGTGAAAGATTCCAAGTAGACGAAATCTATGCGGCCCTGGTGGCAAGTGTTACTGTTACTTGCCTATTTCAGTCTTGTTTGTCTTGCTAAAACCACTAATACATAAATTTCACTGCCATCCCATCATCGACATTTTCTTTGGACTCGAATGCTAAAAGCGAAACGATTATTTTTCTTGATTTTAGTACTTTTCATTGTTTACTCAAGACTTTCCAATACTAGCAGCAAGGCGTCGTAAGTGTCGAAAATTATATATATATATATATATATATATATATATATATATATATATATATATATATATATATATATATATATATATATATATATATATTAAGGGAGACACATGAGTTTAGGACGGTAACGTGAGTACGACCAACCTCAAAAATACCCTGAAAATTCGCGCAACTACACAACGTAAAACCATCTTGCACAAAACGTAGTCCCTGGGTTACGCCAGTTTAACTTTGCCCTGGCGTTGTCTGCTACGGTGTGAATCACTTATTACTCTTTTCTGGTATAGAACGTAGAATCTTTTCTCGTGTGCACCCTTTATCCATGGAATAAGTGTTGGCGATACAAGAACTATTGTTTTGTACTAAACTAGAGAGTAACTTATCTTTATTACGTGGTCGTTAGTTGGTTTACATCATTTACTCAAAGTATTTCAAGTATGTATTTAATCTCAAAATTACGTGTGAAAACATTTTACTTCAAACACTAGATGCAATTACTAAATGGTAACTTTATTTAGCCCGGAGGTTAGATATCGGTGGCCTTTACTACTGAATCCTAATGATATGTGGAAGTGATATGTGAAGTGTTGATAACAATCAGTAAATATAACTGCACACGAATAAGGAGAACGAGAATCACATCATTTTCAGGTTCATTTTATTTAAAAATTAAAGAAAAAACTTTGCTTTACGTTAATATTGCCGTGACCAATGGTATATCATAATGGCCACTGATACGAGAAATAACTAAGAACACTTGAAGGTGTGAGAATATGTTCCACGTCACATTTGAAGAAGCACTGATGCAACGTAGTGCATTAACACTTATATATTACACATTATCTCTAAATATTAGCTCTATAGTAAATCTACGTTTTATGACGTTGTTCATTTGAAAGTGAAAAAAACCAAAATAAACCAGAAGCCTGTTCACCTTTGTTTAAATAAAACCCACCTTTTAATTCTTTCCTTACCCCGTGCCGTGGAAGGATATCGTGAACCTTGCATGATTCTTTTACTCATCCATACCTAAATACATTCCTAGTGCTATTATCTAGAGAATCGATTGTGCATATTATGATGGCTGTCTTTGCCAAGTGCTTTGAACATATGCTATAAGTTATAACTTAATGCTACAGGCTTGCGCGTATCCTTTGGGACACATTTTTAAATCGTTAGCTACGTTAAAATTCGCATTTCAAATAACGCTGAAATAAGAAAATTCCTATTTCAATTGAAAGTACCGCATTAGAAATGAATAATCCGTAGAAGAAGATTCGAAATGAGACTGCAACTTCCTTGAACGATATCGGTGAAATCTCTTTCACGGGTTCAGACCATTTGATCAAGTCGAACTTGTACGATGGCTTCCGAAAAACGTAATGCACTGGCTTGGTCTCGAAGAACATGGTTATTCTGTAATAAATGATGTTTTAAAACGATTTCTTGGAAAAAATTACTGGTATAGCGTGATGATATAGAGTAACAGTTTGAATTCACGAAGTTGAAGTGTGAAGGGATGGGATACTAGTGGACTCATCTATCCTCGGTAAGTTGCCAGGTATCCTAAAGTATCTTTTCAGATCGAGAGGTCTATAATTTCGATAGATGGGGTCTCGTAATTTTCACAATCTCATACATGCGATGGAGTCATGAAGATTTCAGTGAAATTAAATCTCGGGTGTTTGTCTACTATCAAGTCCCTAATGTCAGGACTAGTATTAGATGTGACACATTGCATCATAACATCGTGCACTTCTCTGAAGGTCAAAGAGAGCTTTAGTTGAAACTGGATTAGAATTAAGCTTTAATACGTGATTTATTCTTCATCAAGGAAACGTTTATGCACTCTCTGGTCACGTGATGCGCCACATTTGATTATACCTAGAGTCTTCGTAATATTCCTACCTAATTTCTATGCACAATACAGTTAACTTACTCTGAATTGACCATCTCGATAAACTTTCCCTCTTTTCTGGCTTTGTCGCTGAATGGTAGAACGCCGTTAAGGGATTTTATCAGGGATTTACTGAAATAAATTCGATTAGCTAGGCCTATTGTGTCGTCAGATTCCAGAAAAGAAAAGCAACACGATAGGAAGTAAATATCCAATATCGCAGAGTGGCGTCCTTTAGAAATGTCTTTGTAGAGCTCGATATCAATACCATCAACAGCCTCGCCATTCATGAAACGATTTTTAGTTGGCACATCGGAAACCTAAATGAAATTTCGTTTGTTTAACCCTAATGCGTTGTACATATCTATTTATTTATTTTGTAGTCTTATGGTTGCAAGGAGCTACTGGAATTTATCTTAGTGCAATAGAGTTATTTATGAAAAACATTATGGGAAAATGTCCATGTAGGGCAAACACCCATTCTAAGTCTAGAACCAGAAATATATTACCTTACATAAAGTAATATATTTCTGCTAGAAATAATGTTCGAGAAATAGTGCCCTTTTAAAAAGCCTACACCAGAGGCTTATAGGCGAGGAATCTTTCCACCACAAGTCTCTGGTGGCGTCTTTTTAATTGGGAAGATGGACTTACCCATCGATGTATAAAGGTGTAGATTGGCTGTCCTCTCATCGTCCACAAAGATACATTGGAATTGTCCTTCCACTCATTTAGGCTGTTGATGTAGATGTATCCTTTGCTGTAAGCTTCCGTTTTGAAATTGCAAGAAACCAAAATAGAAAGAATGGAAATGCCTAAAATCCACGCTCCAAAAGCCACTCGCCAATAAATGCTGTTTGACTGCCTTAGAAGGGCTAGATATAGGGAAGAATAAGATTGGAACTGGAACGAAAGTGTCGGTGTTCTCTTTACGTTCAAAGAAGAACGTCGACGCAATATCCCAAATTTGCTCAAGAAAGGAAGTTGTCCAGTCTTTCCTGAGATGTTTTCTCCATTCAGTTGTAAGAGCAGAGATAGTCAATATTGATAACAAAACCAACGAATACACCTACAAATATATATACATTTTTTTCAATTATACAATTCCCTAAAGACCAGAGAACGTCCATTCTAAGTATCTGTGAGGTCATAATTTTGTTGTTGGGCCACAAGGAACAGTAAATTTTTCCCGGAACTCGTTGAAATTCGGTAGGAGTAGGAGTTGTGTCACGTGCCGCTAGTAGCGATATTTGTGGACATATTATTCTGGTTTTATTTGTGTTAGAACTACCATATATTTTGGATATAATAAAGGTTGGGGAATCGTACGACCATACCGTCACGCTGAGGATGATGGTAGGACTTTGTGGTCGTTGATGGGGGTACAGAGGAAACGTATTAGGTAAAGAGATTGCCTTTCAACCTAACTTTCTCCTCTAACCGTCGTTATGTGCCTTGCCCATTTGATCGCCGCTTATGTCTCAAGAATCCCGCTGAGTTTTCCCCGACAAAAATCTGATCACGTGATCGGCCACCACATCCCTCCCACTCCCTCGGTTGGTCAGCCCGTTGGAGCAGAACATAAGGCCTTAATGTGGCAGAGGGAGTCCGACCCCCGTGTGCCGGTTCGGGAGGTCCTTGGGTTCGCCCTTGGTTCAGACCGTTCCTTGCCCTGGGTCGCGAACCTTATGCTTGGCCGTTTCGCCACCGCCCAGGTGTTGGCTTGGTTCGCCCACGCTATTGGCAAGCCTCTGAGCGGAGCCTCCGAAATGAACTAGGCCCATGCATGTCAAATTTTATGTGGGAAAATATCCAGTTTGTTCAGGGTTGGCAAAAATCCGGATAATTTGAATAAAATCCAGACCAGTGGTTTTTATTGGATTAAACCGGATTTTATTGGATTTATCCGGATTTTTTAAAAACACGAGTTATTTTAGGTTTTTTGGAAGGCAAAGTACTTCTGTTTAGCTCTTATTTTAGTTTTGGGGCACTCCCCGACCCCTAGCCCCGATTGCAATATAAAATAGTCTGCTAGTTTAACTTATAAAATGTTTTCATGAAATCAATTTCTTTCCTGAGTGCACGAGCCTAACACTAGCGCGGCTCCAGTGGATCCCTTACAAGGGGGCTTTCCTTCTAAACTCCGGGTTTGGCTTGGCAAAGGCTAGTGGGTGGGATTTATACATGCACGTATAAATTCCGCCCACAAATGCCTCTAGCTTTCCCAAGCCAAAACTGGAGTTCGTAAGGAAATCAACTTGTCCACTGGAACCAACGCTATGCTTTAAGTTCGAGTAATACTGGAAAAATATTGTAAGCTGTAACTGGACAGTAACCGGTAACATAACTATTAGTTTTATCATTTATAATAAATAATCTTTAGTTGTCGCTTCATGTATTTTTGCCTTGTTTCTGGTTGTATTTTAGTTATTTTTATGGCACAAAATTGATTTTTCCCCATTCATTATTAAGCCGGATATTTTAGGTGGATTTTTTAAGTGGATTAATCCGGATTAAACCAGGTGGTTTAAACCGGACTGGATAGGTAGTTGCCAACCCTGAGTTTGTTAAGGAAAATATTTTCACCATATATGTGTACGAGATAGCGCTCATATTACCGTTGTGACTGGGGTCTTCCTTAAATTATCGTTGATATTTTAGGGGTCAGTCATAAAATTTTATGATAGAGAAAAGTTTCATCTTAAAATTAACGTAAATGTTTTTGGGGATTGTATGAAACCATGATTCTTTAAATAAAATTAGATGTTAAATTATTTCAATTAAAATAATTCAGTAAGAGTTATAAAACCGTATACTTACAATCCGCGACCTTGGCCCAAATACTTAAGCAGTCGACAGGGTCACGGGGTTGAACTTTGTTTATTTTACGGTCGTGTCAGCGCCCCCAAGCGGGAAAACACGGCGAACTAAATTAGTTAAAAAAATATTCTCGCTTCGCCACACGCATGGGCCTAGTTCATTTCGGAGGCTCCGCTCTGAGGGCCGCGGATACATTCCTGGATCGTATGGCACTGCTCTGCTCGTGGCAAAATCCCCCCCCTTCTGCAGCCTTAGTCCTTCCCTGTCACCGACCTTCTCCTGGCTTGGCTCACCGCTGACGGTGCCCTGCTTCTATCACCTGCTCAAGGGCGTTTATCGGTCCCGCTGGCCGATCACGTGTGCCTAGACGGTGGTTCTGCAGGGACCATTGGGAACAATAATGAGTGACAACGGGGGGGCGTTGATAAGGCTAGGTGCAGCGCCAAATCAAATGTATTCTGAATGATCGGCCACCATGAACGGAGAGCTGATTTTGTTTTGGTATAGCTAACTCACGTCCTATTCAAAGCTCACAGTGCACCATTTTAAAATTGGCAACATCTATGCCGTATTCTCTGACTTTAAATCATTTTCTTAAACGTTTTGTTAAATGGTAGTCTGGCACGAGAGTCTGGTTACTCGGGTAGCATTGACCCGCCCGTGTGGTGGCGTTACTCCAATAGAGGCCAAGACTATTCTATCTTCGAACGTTCTCGGGTCTTGTTTATCCATGAACGGTGAATTATTGAGAACCACCGGAGTAGGTGTTTTATACCTTTGCATACCGTTCAGGCGATATCCTCGTACATGGTTATCAAACAAATATAATAATGTTGGGCGTGCATAAGATGCAAAGGGCTGGAGAGAGACATAACGTGGTACCAACGAGGTTACCGTTTTTCCACCAAAAACCCGTGCCTACCCTCCCTCGAACTGATTGTTGCTCGAGGGAGAAGGTTTTGTACCAGCGAATTCTGGTCCTCTATAATTCACCGTCCATGCTTTGTCGCATTATGAAAACTAACCCAATTATCGGCTTTAATAAAATCAATAGAATACAAGTCTACTGCTTTCGGAGGACCGCTTAAAATGAGCGCGGTACTTTCTAACTGCAAAGACGAAGGGAACCATCCTCGATGTTTAGAAATTTCCTCGAGATCCACTGGGTAGAAGAACACATCGATATCCTGTTTAAAATTTTTGTGTCAGAGTAAACATGGATCTTTAAAAATAGAGTAAACGTGTATAGTACCTCGGATGGATTTAAATGACCGTTTTCGTCGAGCATATCATCCAAAAAAACGGGAGTTTTCTTGATGCTGTAAAATACAGTCGTTTAAATAGTCCGTGTAAATTTTTCATGAAATGGGCAGTTTATGATATGAAAAATATAAACGTAAACGGACTTTAACCCTTTCCTTACGGTACTTGACAAACATGGCCTGACTACTCTACATTGAAGCAGAAGTCCATTAAATTAGCCTAGGAAGTAACCAAAAGCGGGAGTTGGGACTCCCCTCTCTTGTGTAACAATAATGAAGGGCGACACATTCGCCACCTCGCGATAATTTTTCTCAGATCTCCAGTTTAGGTGCCAAAATTTGCCCTATCGAGAGAGAAAAAACTATTGGCTGAAAATGAACACTGTATCTCTAATGGGACCGGAAAACACCCACTTCCACTCTAAAACATAGCCCTCTTTAGCATAGAATCAGGAGAAGGGATGGGGGTGTGAATTTTGGAACAGTTAAGGTCAACCTATTGAAAAAAAAATATTTAACGACCGTGACCGTTCCTTTTTTATTTTTTATACACCAAACTATCTACCCTTTAGCGATCCAGCGTTCATGGGCTGAAGAAGTCACGCCCCGCTCACTTCAAGAAAGAAAGGACCTCGAGATTTCTCTGTGTTAGGAAAGGGGGAAAAATGTAACCCCCTATCCATGGAGTTAGAAGGAGTTCTACCCAAGCAGAGACGTACGCTATATCAGCTATTGTAATTGTTTACTTCCTTGGCTAATTTAATGGACTTCTGATTGAAGTTAAAACTAAGAGTTGAGGAGGAATGTTCTCTGTCCCCTTTTTTGAAAACTATCTATAAAAATCCCGAGGTTTCAAAATGGCAACCCATTGATTTATGGGAATATTTCTGGGGTTAAAAGCGCTTTTCATTTTCTTTTAAGAAATTTACTTATTCGCGAGGCTGAATATTTGCGTAAAATGCATTTTTTAACACATTTAACAGATTTCCAAAGTTGCCGATATTAGACTTGAAATACTCTAAAAGAATCCTAAAGTAGAGCGTTGTTGGTTAACCAGAGAAGCTAGAGGAAGCCTGGCTTTCCATCGATAACATGATACTGGGAACTACCCCAGAGCCTCACTTTATGTTTTCCAATATTACTTACGATATATTATAGACTCTTGCAATGTATGAAAATAACGAATTTTGACCGGCCTCTGTGAACTCTACGTTCTGCAATTCCTGTAGGCAAAATTATAGATAAAAAGATTTAAATAGAGAGATGTTACACCTTTGGTGCGTAACAAATTTCGAAAAATTTTCAAATACTGATTTGGCAATCATGTTTTTATTAACCTACCCCGCAAAGACCAACATGGAGTTCATTTGTGTTATTGTAACTTGACCTGAAACATTTATAATACATTAAACCCAGATTATAATAAATTAAAATTATTTTCAACTTACATTTTTTAAATATTCGAGTTGTGCCTTGAGATTAAATCGAAGGTCAGTCTTTAATATGTTACCAAGTCTTTGTTAGTCTCTCTGCTCCAACGATGTTGATAAGTTGCTATTGTTATATAACTTGATTAGATTGAGGTTTATTTGTTTTTAAGTTGGGGTCCTCGGGCCCCGTAAACCTTTCTTTTGATTACATATTTTATTAATAAATTTCTGTACGGTTTTTCTCTTTCAACCAACGATATTTTTAAACAAATGATAAAACTCCCGAAGAGACAAAGGCTACTACAATAGATTGATTGACCAATATATGGTTTTTAAAGTCTTGTTTCGTGAATTCGGATCATTTAAACCCCTAGAATTTAATTAACTTTCATTTTATTAATTTCTTAACTAAGTTTTTATCTTCTACCAAAAACTGGGTTTTATTAAAATTAAAAATTACCGCAAGAGTCAAAAAAAAGTAAATAAGATAAAACTCTTAAGGAAAATTCTCCACTTTCGTATCGTACAAGTCACCAGCAACTTCATATAGCGCCCAAATGTTTGCACCAAATAATTAAAATAAGGCAGTAACATGCAAGGCTTGCATCTCTAATGGTGTTAAATATCATTACCAAAACACATTTTGAATAATAAAGGTAAACAGAACCATGAAACATTAGAATATACAGTGGATATGCGTTGTTTCCTCATCAAAACAGTAGGCATAAGTTTTCCAAAACAGTCAAATATTTTTATAAACAACAAAACCAATGTTATCGAAGTTTGGTTATTTAAAACTTGGTTTCCTGGTTGATTCACCTAAATTCGACTAGTTTAATGCGAAAAATCGTTGCGAAATCATGTATTGCATTCTAAAAACAAAACAACAGTCTAAACTAATGGTTAACAATGTTTAGTTAACTCGAAGCTAGAGCTCGGCATTTTCGATCAATTATCCACAAATTGGTGGATAACCGATTATTTATAAACAAATTTGTGGATTATAATACGATTTAACATGTAAGTTCTGTGGATAATTTTCGGGTATGGATAAAGATAAAATAAAGTGGATAATTGATCGAAAATGCCGAGCTCTACTCGAAGCCTGTATGGACTGGCGCAGTTGAATAGAGTTTTTTGGACATGTTCCCAGTAAATCATATATACATTTTCAGGAAAAAACATCCTTCAAAAACAAATAAACTCGCATAGTCAAATAGGAAGAAAGTTCACTGGAATTGAAATGCGTAACGAAGGAATGACTTGAAGTTCCTTGGGGTGATATTGCTTATTTACTCCCCTGACGTGCTGATGAATGTTTGTCGATTAGGCGTATACGTAGGTAAAGATCGCGTAAAGGTTTTCCCAAGATAAGAGTCGGTCTAGATGCGTTGAGAAAATTCGCTACACAGTGATTCCTGTTAGCTGTATGAATTCCTATTAAAACTAGTAAGGTAAAAATAATTTTGAACTGATCCCCGTGTGTGTGTGAACAACTGAACATAGCAGTTTAGATATCTTAAACAACACGATGCATTCAGTTCTGACACAACAAGGCCTAGTTAATATTTTATTATTTGCAAGCAAGTCGTCGTTACATGTAAATTCTTCTCGGATAACGCCGTCTGTGTTTATCATCACCATGCTCTTTCATGAACACAATTCTAGATAGGGACAAAGTTCACTTTACTTAGTACAGATCAGTTCTGTTAAATACACAACAAAATCTTATTAGTGTTTATGCAATAATTTAAAGAGTACGTACGTAGATATCAAGATAAGAAGATGTAACATTTAAAGTTATAAAAGTTCAGTTGTATGAATAAAAATCAAGCTATTTCTCTACTATTATATCTTGTGTTAATTTTTAAAAAGTATAAAAAGATACTTTGACAGTGGGGTCAATTTCATTAGATAGGGGCATGAACATATATAACTAGTTATATAGATTCATGATAGGGGTTAAATTTCAGTGGAGTCCAAGCTAGTCTCTAGTACATTATGTTTTCATATAAAGTGGATAAATAACTGCTATAATTATATGGTTTAAGGGTTGGGGAGTTAAAATGTTTCTATACTAATAATAGATACATCCATTAAATATTTACAGAGAAACCAGCACACATTAGGAATGCCGCGCTGTTAGCTTATTTCCCTGCGCTCCAAAAGGGAACGCCGGACGGAGCCCGAGTTCACTACACGTGGGAAACTAGCCGACTAGCACTGCCTCTAGCTGTGCTTCTGGGTGCGAGGGAAAAAAACCCAAGAAGGCGGCCCCGCCCCCGTGGTGTTTGCTTCTCTTCTGGAATTAATGGAATGGTCTATTGTGACAGTTTTTGTAAAGTCAAGAATCAATGTAAGACCAGAGATGAGATCGTTCAAAGCTTGAATAGGGTGGCCTTATTTGCACGCTTATGACGACACAGTGCTATTGTATTAGCTCCTGGAAAACAAAGGTGGCATAGGTTTCATGTGGACTTCTTGGTCAAACTCACAGTTAGATCTCGTAAATAAAGAAAAGTCTCTTTGTTCCGCGAAAGGGGATTACGGTACATGACTCGAACCCAATGAGTCCTTTTGCTCATATTGGCCTCAAAGTAGTAAGTACATCTAAGGTGCATGTAAACTCTTTTCCATTGAATCGATCATGAAAAATTTGATGGGTTCTCGGAATTTAGGTTAGACATTTTTAGGTTGACGGCTTCAAGGTGTTTTGAGTATATGTGATATGATCTTATTAAATGATAGTCTTGTGGCTATCCTTTAGGACACACATTTCAATCCTTTTAGTTGTGTTAGAAGTTGCATGTCATATAGCGTTGAAATAAGAAGATTCCTATTTCAATTGAAAGAACCGCTGCAGAAAGGCCTAATCCGTTGAATAACATTCGAAAGGAGACTGCAACTTCTTTGAACGCTATAGGTGAAATCTCCTTCACGGGTTCGGTCCACTTGATCAAGTCAATCTTGTAGGACGGCTTCCGGAATTCGTAATGCAGTGGGCTGGTCTCGAAGAACATGGTTATTCTGTAAGAAGTTTTAGCTCGACTTTAGCAAAATGAGTTGAGTATTCATTAGATATTAATTATGGTACTATGAAGATAATAGAGAATTTGATTCCCTATTTTGAATATCGAAGAATATCAAAGTGTGTAAAGGAGTTTATGTTTTCGACTTCATCTACCCTCAGTGAGACAAACGAAAATGTTACAAGTCTGTTGATTACACTACAAAAATATTCAGGTGGCAGTTCATTATTTTCACACTCTAATATATGCGAAGGAGTCAGTTGAGATTTCAGTTAAAAGAAATCTCGAGTGTTTGTCTATACGATCGAGTGTTTAGTACAGTAAATAATGACGGGAATAGTATTAGATGAAACATATTGCTTCCTCTCATCATTTTCAAACTGTATTAGAATTAATCTTTAATGTGGCTATTCTTCTCCAAGGAAACGTTTATGCACTCTACGGTCACGATGATGCTATACACTAGATTACGTCTAGACAGAAGTTTATGACTTCTTATCCTGGGAAGTATTGGACTCCAACCATATTCGAAACCATCTCTGTTAGCCAACTTCTTATTAGGTTCGATCACCGCGCCACCTACGGCGCTTCTCTCATTTTGTGCTGGCAGGCTGATTTGCGCGCCAGCAGCGGGCAAGTAACGAAACTTTAAGGTGTGTCCTGTGGTTTGAGGTAACGAATCAGAAACGGTGACAAGAACAGCTGTTAGTAGAGTTTGCTAGAAATTCCGGTCAAACTAGTGTGGGGTCCTAGGCCCACGGATTGTAATGGATTTTCATAGAGTTCTAGCCAGACGGCTTTTCAACGATTGGCGCTGAGGAAGTTTTGAACACGCCCCACAGTTTGAGTGCCACAGCCTCTCGGCGTGGGATTTTTTCAGTAGATTAGATAGTTTTCCTAGAGGGGAGGAAACTTTCGACCCTCTTTTACGATTGCCATAGGCAATTTTGTCTAGCAGGGATGGTTACTATATAAAGCCTTAGTGTCCAATACTCCCCTGGATAAGAAGTCATTAGCTTCTGGTCTAGAGTCTTCATAATATTCCTGCTAATATCAATGCACAATTTAGCTAACTTACTCTGAATTGACCATCTCAATAAACTTTCCCTCTTTTCTGGCTCTTTCGCTGAATGGTAGAATGACTTTCAGGGTTTTAATCATGGATTTACTGAAATAGATCCGATTAGCTATTTTGTCGTCAGATTCCAGAAAAGAAAAACAACACGCAAGGTAGTAAGTATCCATTATCGCGGAACGACGTCCTTCAGAAATGTCTTGATAATGTTGCTCATCAAGACCATCAATTGATTCGCCATATATAAAACGTTTTTTAGTTGACTCATCGGGCACCTATTAACGAGTTATGTTCGAGAAACAGCGCCTTTCTTTAATGGGTAGACTAAAGATAAATTATTTACCCATCGATGTATAAAGGTGTACGTTGGCTGTCCTTTCAGCGTCCATATTGAAAAATTGGAATTGTCCTTCCACTCATTGAGGCTGTTGATGTAGACGTATCCTTTGCTGTAAGCTTCCGTTTTGAAATTGCAAGACACCAAAATAGAAAGAATGGAAATGCCTAAAATCCAAGCTCCGAAAGCCACTCGCCAATAAATGCGGTGTGACTGCCTTTGAATGGCTAGATATGAAGAATAAGATTACAACTGGAACAAAAATGTCGTTGTTCTCTTTACGTTCAAAGAAAAATGTGGATGCAATATCCCAAATTTGCTCCAAAAAGGAAATTGTCCAATCCTGCATGAGATTTTTTCTCCGTTCAATTGTAAGAGCAGAGATAGCAAATATTGATATCAAAACCAGCGAATACACCTTCAAAGAATAAAAATTAATTATTATACGCTATAATGTCTTCGAACAAGATTACAAATAAAACCTCAGAACGTATAAGAAGTTATATTAGGTTTCCGTGAACTGATACTTAAGCTTTCTAAGAGAGATAATGATAGGGTAGAAAGGTTGGGGCCAGATGCGGCAATGAACGTCTCACAAATCTATGTACTAACGTAATATGGATTACTAAACTTTAACAACAGCTCTACTACAAATCTACGGTAAATCAGTGGCTCTAAATTGAGTCGGAAGTAGCCCGGTCAAGTGGGGAAAAGTAATACGTACTCTGCGAAGAGTTTGAAATTTTTTTCCACGCACAAAGAGAAAAAATGCGAATTAACCTCTCATTCTAAGGTCGGGGAGGGTAGTTACAGTCATATATTTCACTGCTAAACGGTCGTCTGAATCGAACGACCCAACAGAGACGTTGTGGATATTGGGAGGACTTCTTTGACGTTAATAAGGTACAGATTGCCTTATCTGGAAGGACGAATGAGAAGGAGGTATCAACAAACGTTGAGAAACGGGCGCGTTTTTACTTCGTTCGCGGGTCATGAACAAGAAAAGTCTACAAGTTTTAACGCGGAGGCCCGTCGTGACTTCCAGTCTCCCACTTTTCTCATACTCAAACCAAAACTACTGAAAATACTCATAGTATTCGAAGGAAGAGTTCAAATTGTTGTGTTCTAAATATAATATTTCTTGTGCATTGTTAAAGGAAATGTCGGATCGTGTGGCGCCCCTAACATGCTGGCTAATATTCTGCACAAGAATTTTACCTAGACAAAGGCAGGAACGAAATGGGTAAAGTTCCGCCACACAGCTCTAGCTACCCTAAGTTCCGAGAATTTACTAGCTCGGAGTTCTTTGTGCCTAACAGTTGTGAGGGGTCAAGTACAATTGTGACTTCTAGCCCCTTCTATGACTATGAAGTCAGAGGCAGTACAGTTCGCGACGGAATTGCGCAGTAGAGGTCTAACAAGGTGATGTTACATTTCGCCCTTAAGGATACTGTATGTATGGACAAAGCAATACTGCAGTATTCCTTTGTCCATACTGTATGCTTCTCCATCTCATTCGTTCTAACACTCTTTTCAAGCATCGTTATACGTTTTTAAATATTGCGGCGATGAAAGAAGGAACCTGAAATAGCTATTTGAGAGCACGTCACCATAGCCCAATTCTATCTTTGAACGTTCTCAGATCTTGTTGTTGTCGAATTATAGAAACTAACCCAATTATCGGCTTTGATGAAATCAACAGAATACAAGTCTACCGTTTTTGGAGGCGCACTTAAAATGTGCGAGTCACATTCGAGGTGCAAAGCCGATGGAAACCATCCTTCGTAGTTTGCAACTTCCTCGAGATCGGTTGGATAGTAGAACACATCGATATCCTGTTTTAAAAATTTAGGTTAAAATCATCATGGATCTTAGAAAATAGAGTAAATATATTAAATAACCTCGAAGGGTTTGAGATGACCGTTTTCATCAATCATTTCATCCATTGACATTAACGTGGACTTAAGGCTGTAAAATAGTTCTTGCAAATTAGACTCTAGATGGGTTTTTCTCAAAAAACGTCAAAATTTATAGTTTATGACGTGGTAGTTTTCACTAAAAGGGTTTTTGGCAGATCATTGGTGAGCAAAAAGAGAACTTAACAAAAGACTAAAAGAGAGAGAGGCTAAGCTCTGATTAAATCGGTAATTGACTAACTTGACCTGACTTCACTGCACAAAAGTTGCATGTGGGAAGGAGCTAGGTCTTTTGTGACATCTACCTAAAAAGGTTCCCGAGATTGGAAAAACTTCCGAGGTTGAGTTTATGGTATAGGGAGTTTAAAATGTGCCCGGTGTAGGGATGACAACCACTTATTATAACACGTTGGCTGAATACTGTTTATCCTTTTTAATTAGGCTGTAAACGATAAATAAAACAAGTTGGGAAAACCAAAATATTACCTCTACGTGTCGAGAAGATTATATAAACTTAAGTATCCAATGAAAACGTCGACCTTTTTGCCCTCATCCTTTCTCGCGCTTTGCGCTTCCGCATTTCATCCTTACTCTCAACATTATCTTCCTCCATTTTACATACAAAAATCAAATACTCACAAAAAGAAGCGGCAAAAACCTGCTGGCTCTTTGCAACCACTTAATTTGACTTAATATCCAATTTCCAACAACAATAATATACCGGTAGTTTAATTGACAACCTACTAGCATCGAAATTCTCATTAAGAATGGCTCTCGCAGATAAAAAAGGGCAATTTTCAACTAGGTGGGCGTTATCTCATTAGATTTGAAAAATATCATTTGTCTTTTTTACCAATGCCTAACCGTTTGGATTTTTTTAAAGCAATCTTAGCACCAATAAATATTTTTGATACAAAATAAATATTTTATATTCTTATTAAGAATAAAACAAAAGGATAAAAAAGGTCTGTCCTCTCGTAATTTTTTAAGCTTTTATCATGATTACTCTATACAACAGTAACAAGGAGTATAAACCCATTTAGTGGAAGCAGTATTTTTTTCTCCGAAACAATCTCGCTTACGTTTATCCTCTCTAGACTTCGCTAAAAACGTATTACTCCTACGTAAAATATTAATAGACAGGCAAGGATTCATACCATTAAAGAAGGACCGCAATATTATCCATATTTTCATTTCATATACAGAGAAAATAAATTATTATGTTTCTGAGAGGAGCTTCCCATTTTTGTTGTTGTTTTGAAAAATATATCGCAATGCACGGGCCTTGATAGATATAGGAGGCAATGAATGAAATATATCACAATGCACGCGCCTTGATAGATATAGGAGGCAATGAATGAAATATAATTCACAATGCACGGGCCTTGGTAGATATAGGAGACAATGATAATCTCTCTCTTTTCACGAGAGGTTTATCTTTAATATTTAAATAAATATAATTATTTTTAATTATTTTAATCTTCAATAATTAACATTAATAATAGTTAAATCGTTTAAAATAAAGTTATACCTATTATCATTCCAAACTTTGCTAATATTGACGTTTAAAGTGAAGGGTACCCCTCTTGCCCGCTTTCTTCAAATTTTGGGGTATATATAATAGTAAGGAAAAGCGCAATTGCGAAAACCTTTGGTGGCGATCCCACCTTAGGGAGGCTAGACGTTTCTCGTAACCCTAGCTGATCGCCGCGTATATCCTAAAACCAAACGATGATAATGGAGTAGAAGCCAATGATACAGATTGGTGTCTATGTGGAATAGACGGAAGACCAGTGGATGGTGGTGTTAGAAGCCAGTGTAAGTGCAGACTGGTGTCAATGTGGGATTGACAAAGAACAGAAGATGGTGGTGATTGGAAGCCAGTACGTACAGACTGGTGTCAAAGTCGTAATGGACGAAGACCAAGAAGATGGTGGTGATTAGAAGCCAGTATGTACAGACTGGTGTCCATGTGGGATGGACGAAGACCAAAAGAAGATGGTGATTAGAAGCCAGTAAGAACAGACTGGTGTCCGTGTGGGATAGACAAAGACCAGAAGATCGTGGTGTGAGAACTCAAGTAGAGGAGCCATTTCCGTGACTGTGAAAGCAGTTCGGAAATGGCGAACACGTTTGCTCCGATACACAAACTGCGAACGCTGTCACGTGGGTGTAACAACGGACAGACACACAGACACGGCCGTTACAGAACCTCTCCTGGACTACGTCACACGGAGAGGTAAAAATCCACTAACTGAAAGGGGCGTCGTCATTTTGTTAGAGCCAGCGAGAGAGCAACTAGGGGCCGGGAGTGTGGCGCGCTCCTGTAAGCCAAGCTTCTGGGCGGCAAAGTTTGAGGGAATAAGACACATGTCGGCGATCCTACCCTATAGGTGCCGACTGCCCCGTGTCCGCCGGAGGTGACTTGACGCCCACACGCCGTGCGTCACCTCCCAAGTAAACCTCATTTCCTTCCCCTGGTTACACACATACTGGAACCTGTCTATTCACATCCTTGCCGAGGTCCACTGACCCACTCGCATTGAAACCTTCCAATAAAAAAAAAAGAGCAACTAAGGAGGAAGGGGGAAAACATTCTGCTAATAATAAATAAAGAAAAAAGGCTGGGGACCTAACTAATCTCATCACGTCTTCAAATTAGAATGGGAAAATACTTTTACCCCATGTGTGCTGTACTATAAAAGTTAGCTTTCGGATAATTTTTATCGTCAATGCTTTTCACAGTAAAAGAATTATCATTGTAATTCGCATAGTCAAATGAATTTTTTCATTCTTCATTCTAACAAGAAGAACAAGGCTGAAAAACGTCAGAAATATTGAAACTTATCATAACCTTTTGATTTATTATCGATTTTTAAAATTGCCAAAAGGCCTAAAAGATACTAAAAGAATTCTGAAGTAGACCGTTTATTGGTTAACCAGAGAAGTTAGTAAACCTGAGTTTGCATCGTAAAGCTCATACTGGGCACCCCGGAGCCTCACTTTGTTCTTTTCTGTTTTTCACTAATATTACTTACGATACATTATGGACTCTTGCAATATATGAAAATAACAAAGCTACCGTGGCCTTTGCGAAATTTATGTGCTGCATTTCCTGTAGGCAAAAATATAGAAACAGAGAGACGTTAGCGCTTGAACTAGCGCCTTACACGTTAAATACATAAAAATGTTGAAAAATGACAAAAGCTGTTTTGACAATCATGTTTTCATTAACCTACCCCGCAGATACCGACATGGAGTTCATTCGTGTCATTGTAACTAGACCTGTAACATTTAAAATGCATTAAAACCAGATTAAGTTCAATTCGGATAATTGTTAACTTACATTATTTAAAAGTACACGAGTCAGTCTGATTAATATTTTCAAACGTTAGTCTGTTTATCTGCAGCAAGGGCGCTAAAATGTTTCAATTATTACATAATTACATTAGGCTATCCAAAATTTGGTTTTTAAACTTTGCAGTAAAATGAGGTTTTTCAATTACCAAAACGTTTATTTTATTTTCTTATTGGCTTAACAAGCTCAGGTTTTTACAGATACTACAGAAATGCCGAAAGAGTTGCGAGAAATGTGATGGAATCCTTCAAGAAACTCAACTTCAATTGTTACTAGTGGCTATGTTTATCACCTACACTAGCTCAGGCTGTTCACGCGGAGCCTCCGAAATGAACTAGGCCCATGCATGTCAAATTTTATGTGGGGAAATATCCAGTTTGTTAAGGAAAACATTTTCACCATATATGTGTACGAGATGGCGCTTATATTACCGTTGTGACAGGGGTCTTCCTTAAATTATCGTTGATATTTCAGGGGTCACTCATAAAATTTTTATGATAGAGAAAAGTTTCATCCTAAAATTAACGTTAATGTTTTTGGGGCTATTCACTTTTTATTGAATCTTTCGGTTAGATTGTATTGATGACAACAAAATAAATTATTTCAATTAAAATAATTCAGTAAGAGTAATAAAAACGTATACTTCCAATCTGCGACCTTGGCCCAAATACTTAAGCAGTCACGGGGTTGAACTTTGTTTATTTTACGGTAATATAAGCGCCTAAAAGCGTAAAACCACGGCGAACTAAATTGGTTAAAAAAATATTCTCGCTTCGCGACACGCTTGGGCCTATTTCATTTCGGAGGCTCCGGTTCACGCTAAAGTAGGGAAACGAAACTCCACTAGTCTTACATATTTCTACTTTGCAGATCAATAACACAAACCGTTTTAGAATAAATATGAGGCAAACAAAACTAACACATTAACTTTAACAATGAATATGCATTAATTCCTTAGTAAGGTCTAGGAATAAGTTTCGCCAAAACAGCCGGAAAACATAGACTTCTTTTACTTGGAATCCCCCTAATAAAATCTGATTGAAGGTAAGGGGAGCTGGCCTTAAAACTTTGTTAAACCACCCGCTCATCCTTGCTCACGTCTCATATATAGGACAACTGTCGACCCTAAGTTTACTCGCTCGAAACATTGAAAGATAATTTGTTTACATTCGGGTTCGACGCTCACAGGCCGCTAGCTACGCCAATACCACGTGGTTGCTAATTTCAAATACAATATGCATGATGGTTTCTACACCTCCTAATTATATAAAAAAGGACTTGGTTTGCCCAAGCCTAAAAAACAAAACGATAAGTGTTTTTTCCAGTTGACTGAAGCGCGGATATTTTATTTTTCTATATAATTTTAAAGACAATCCGTATTTTACTACTCTTTAGAATTTAATTCAATCTCCTGATTTTACTGCTAATGGATTTATTTCCTATAAATTAATTGAAATAAAAAATTACTTATCTCAGATTTTTCAACAAATCCATTTTCGTAAAATTTTATCATGAAAAATCTGAGATAAGTAATTTTTTATTTCAATTAATTTATAGGAAATAAATCCATTAGCAGTAAAATCAGGAGATTGAATTAAATTCTAAAGAGTAGTAAAATACGGATTGTCTTTAAAATTATATAGAAAAATAAAATATCCGCGCTTCAGTCAACTGGAAAAAACACTTATCGTTTTGTTTTTTAGGCTTGGGCAAACCAAGTCCTTTTTTATATAATATCTGTTCCTTCAGTCTGCATTTGTATTAATCTATTATAAAACAATTTTTTGCCTGAAATGCGAAATTTTTCACTTGTAGGACGAGGTTAAAAATGGTTCTACACTTCTACTAATTCTTATAAGATACGGCTCACAATTCGTTTTAGAACCCGAGCTTTATAGTCAACTTCAAAACCAACATCCTGCCACGATTTTTAAACTATCAAATCCGTATCTTTTACAGTCCACTCTACGATTACAATTATCCATGACATTGCGTTCACTGCCCTTGTACGTTTACAGTGAGTGGCACCGTGGCCAGTTATTTTAATTAAAATACCTAGGCCACAGATCCAGTGTTAAAAAAAATCCTTATTTCCAACACTGATCCATCTATCCTTATGCCTTAAGCTATGTTCACACTTGCACGGGAACCGGTTGAAAACTCGTCTGCCCAACCAGTTTTGAAACACTCTTAAATGGTAGTTCGGAGCGATTTCAACTGCCTCGGTTCACACTCTAAGACGATTCTGTTAGTGCTGTCTGCTTATCATTTCGTTGGTGTTGTCTGCTAAGGCCGGAGAAAATACACTTAATACTAGTCTCATCCCAGGTGAAATATCCCTGAAAACTACAAACTAGCTTCCAAAGCTGCTTTAAGTTGGTTCGCGAAGCAACTTCAAGAAACCGCGTTTGTAATTAGCTTCTCGAGTATCAGTTTTGTTCACACCTAGCTTTGGAAGCGATTTGAGTCGCTTCGAACCGGTTTCCCATGTAAGTATGAACGTGGCTTTACTGAAGGCTACAGTGAAATATCCATGAAGCGTAAGCTTCTATTATAAATCCATGGCCTAAGTAAGGCAACTTAAGCCTTGGTCGAAACTAACATCTAAAATATAAATTAAAAAGGTGTCTTAAGTATAGAATTTCAACCGAGACACATAATTAAACGAAAAATAGACCCGCCAGAGAAATTTTTAATAAATATAGTGTTTTATTTATTGAAAAATATCAAGTTAAAGTTTCAAGGCGGTGAAATGGCAAATTAGCGTCGTCTACTGTAGAGTAATGAACAATTAGCGTCGTCTGCTGTAGAATAATCTTTTGAGGTACTTTCATTTTTAATTAAATTAACATACTTAGAATTAATTAATTTTGATGAAACTTGAAAAAGGCACACCTTGAATAGTTACTTGTTAATTTGAAAGTATTCCGAAACGTAACTTCGCTTTAGTTTTTAAATGATTCGTTGTACAGGAGCACCAAAAACCCCATGTTATTCCTATGGGAAAATCGGCGAAAATCTGTGAATTTTCATTTAACATTACGGGAGGGTGTGGGATCTTATCTAGAAGGGCCTACCGGCCCTCTAGAATAAAGGCCCAGCAAATGACATCTTAATAATTCCAAGTAAAAGAAATCTATGTTTTCCTCGTAACAGTCAAATAGTTTATAAAAAATAACAAAGCCTTTGTAGTCTAAACTTTGATATTTAGAAGTATAGTTTTATGGAAAAAGGGAGTGCTTTAAGCAAATGTCGGGTTCTGTGGCCCCCCTCACATACTGCTTAACCTCATAGACACTAATTTTACCTTACCAAAGGCAGGAGCCAATTAGAACTCGTTCACGAGGACGGAGCTATATCTAGCCTTTGCTAAGCTTAGCGGGGCAGCCGAGATTTGTTTTTAGGCTTCCCTGTAAGTTCAATTATGACTTAAGTGACCTCATTATCGGCATTAGTTGATGAACCAAGTTGAAAGGGCTGGAGCTCATTTAAACACACTACATTTATACCAATATAGTTTTAATACTTAGATTTTTCAACTGATTCATTTGAAATCCTTCGGGGTTAAAGTATTGTAAAATACCGAGATTGCTTAGGTACAGCAAGTGCTACCGTGTCGCTTATCATACATATTCCCTTTTTCTATTTATTAAAAATCGTTTTATAAAATTCAAAATAAAAGAAAAAATATACTGTTTTGAATAAATTGTGATGTTCAAAAAACCGCTCTAAAATATGTTCTCAAGAAATAATGCAATATTGTTTGATTCCTTGATTTAACTACAACTCCTTTTTAAATTACCATAATATATTATTTGGATTCTAACATTTCTAACATTCAATTTTCGCACACTTTATTCCTAAAGCCCAAAAATAGTGCAAAGATAAATAAGATCAGAAGTATATGAGACAAGAAGTAAAGTTCTCTAGCATTGGTAGTAGATCCTGGCACTAGTGAACAAATTTGAGGATTTTATGCCGCTTCCATCGCGTCTACACTAGAGAGAAGAACAAGACGGCCCAAGGGCTCGTAATAGTAGCCACATCGTACGAGTGAATAGCCCCTCTATACCCTACCCTAATGAGTGGATAACCCCTCTATAACTTACCCTAATTAGTGAATAGCGCTATCTTTTACAATGCTTAAATGATTTACCGTGCATAAAATCAGAGTTAATAGCCCCTCGATGCCCTACTCTAAACAGTGATAAAATTATAACCGTATAAACTTACTTACGCTGTAATTCTAATATTCCGGCGAATCGAAGAACAGATATTTATGCCCAGAAACGTTTGAAAGCGAAAGTTTAGTTATAGTGATTATCCCCTCGAATTACCTTTAGCAATGCTAAAATGATCAAACGCGTAACGCTCATTTAACACTATGTTAGCTCTATCTAAACCCATACCCCAAAGATACAAGTTCAGAAGTATCCGACCCCAAAGATACAAGTTCAGAAGTATCCGACCCCAAAGATACAAGTTCAGAAGTATCCGACCCCAAAAATACAAGTTCAGAAGTATCCGACCCCAAAGATACAAGTTCAGAAGTATCCGACCCCAAAGATCCAAGTTCAGAAGTATCCGACCCCAAAGATCCAAGTTCAGAAGTATCCGACCCCAAAGATCCAAGTTCAGAAGTATCCGACCCCAAAGATACAAGTTCAGAAGTATCCGACCCCAAAGATACAAGTTCAGAAGTATCCGACCCCAAAGATTCAAGTTCAAGTTCAGAAGTTTCCGACCCCAAAGATTCAAGTTCAGAAGTATCCGACCCCAAAGATTCAAGTTCAGAAGTATCCGACCCCAAAGATACAAGTTCAGAAGTATTCGACCCCAAAGATTCAAGTTCAGAAGTATCCGACCCCAAAGATTCAAGTTCAGAAGTACCCGACCCCAATGATTCAAGTTCAGAAGTATCCGACCCCAAAGACACAAGTTCAGAAGTATCCGACCCCAAAGATACAAGTTCAGAAGTACCCGACCCCAAAGATACAGGTTCAGAAGTATCCGACCCCAAAGATACAGGTTCAGAAGTATCCGACCCCAAAGATAAAGTTCATTATAGTGATTACCCATTTTAGTGATTATCCCCTCGAATTACCTTTAGCAATGCTAAAATGATCAAACTCATTACGCTCATTTAACACTATGTTAGCTCTATCTAAACCCACATTTGAATTAACCGCCAAAACGATCCAGTCAATCATAACATAGATGGCGATAGCTACCGAACGAGAACGAAACGGGGAAAATCGTTATCTATTTAATTAGCACATAAATAAAAAGAAAATAAATATAAAAACCCCAAACATACAAATTCATAAGTATCCGACCCCACAGATTAAGAGGTACCCTACCCCACATCACCCCGACATTTTAGAGATAAAAATAAATAATAAAAAACTCGGGGTTTCTATCAAGTCTCTATGGCTCAATGGTAGAATCTTTGCTTACCACGCCAACGAGCCGGGTTCGATTCCCGGCTGCGATCCAAAAAAAATTTTAATTAAAATTAAATCTCTAACCAAGCCCAGTTACCCCTATGGGTGGGTTGTGGTAATGTGGAGTTCCTTTTAAGCCAAAAAATAACGATAACGAAAGCGAAAACTCCGGCCACATGTACTACTACTACTACTACTACTACTACTACTACTACTACTACTACTACGGCTCGGGTCAAACTAAGAGCCTCATCGTATACTACGATGTGGCTAAAAATTGGTCGAGTTCCAAAATATTTCCTACCATCTTCCCCTCAACCTAAAGCCGCGGAACACGTACGCGGGTGCTTGAATCTAGTTCGGTCGTCTACCGCCAAGAGCGTCTCACGTTTTGGAGGGAAAATTCAGAAACCGCTACTAGAGGGCCAACCGTTGGTGTGTTATCAAGAATATTCACTTTCGCCAAGTGAAGAATTTGGTTAGCTCAGTACTTCTGGTCTCATCTTACTTCTGATAGGATGAAACATTAAAGTTAAAAGTTAAATTGTATCAATAACATCAAGTTATTTCTCTCTTATCATGTACTGTGCTAATTTTTGAATTGCATTAAAAGATACTTTGATAGTAGGGTCAAGTTCTTAAGTTACGAGTTAAATTTCAGTGTAGTTCTAGATAATCTCTAGTACATTTTGTTTTCATAAAAATGATTTAAGTGATGAATAGTTAAAATGTTTCTATAATAATAATATTATTTGCAGAGAAACAAACACACATTTGGGACACCGCTTTCTTAGGTTATTTCCCGGGCTAAAAATGGTAGGTTCAGACGGAGCCGGAACTCACAACACGCTGGAAACTAACCGACATGCACTGAATCTAGCTGTGCTTCTGGGTGCGAGGGAAAAACCCCAAGAAGGCGACCCCGCCCCTGTGGTGTTTGCTTCTCTTCTGAAACTACGGAATGATCTATAGTGTTAAGTATTTGTGAAAATTAAGAATCCATATAAGACTTGAGATGAGAACGTAGAAAGATTGAATTGGGTCGCCTTATTTCCAGTGCTAAAGTGGCAGCTCATGGAAATCAAAGGTGGCATTGGTCTTATATGGACCTCTTGGTCAAACTCACAGTTAGACCTCGTTATTTTACGTTTCCATGACCTTTCTGCCAGGGTTATCAAAAACCAAGCGTAAAATGTTTACTTTACATTGATTTAAATAAGAAATGTCTCTTCGTTACTACTACCCTTTCAAGAAAGGGGTTTAAGATTATGACTCGCAACCCAATGAGGTAATTTTCCCATATTGGCCTCAAAACAATAAGTACATTCCCGGTGCATGGAAACTATTTTCCAGAGAATTGATCATGAAAAATTTGATGGGTTCTCGGAATTTAGGTTAGAAATTTTTAGGTTGATACGCTTTGAGTATATGTGATATCAGAAGTAAGATGAGACTAGAAGTAAAGAGCTCTACCATTGGTAGTAGATCCTGGCACTAGTGAACAAATTTTAGGATTTTAGGCCGCTTCCATCGCGCCTACACTAGAGAGGAAAAAATTGGTCGAGTTCCAAAAATATTTCCTACTCCATTCCCCTCAAACTAAAGCCGCGGAACACGGACGCCTGTACTTGAATCTAGTTCGACCGTCTACCGCCACGAGCGTCTCACGTTTTGGAGGGAAAATTCAGAAACCGCTACAAGAGGGCCAACCGTTGGTGTGTTATCAAGAATATTCATTTTCGCCGAGTGAAGAATTTGGATACCTCGATATTTAATTCTAGTCTCACCCCACTTCTGGTGATATGGTATTTATAAATGCAACAGCCTTGTGGCTATCCTTTAGGATACACATTTCAATCCTTAGTTGTGTTAGAATTTGCATTTCAAATAGCGTTTAAATAAGAAGATTCCAATTTCAATTGAGAGAACCGCTGTAGAAATACACAATCCTTTTAATAGCATTCGAAAGGAGACTGCAACTTCTTTGAACGCTATGGGTGAAATCTCTTTCACGGGTGCAGTCCACTGGATCAAGTCAATCTTGTACGATGGCTTCCGGAATTCGTAATGCAGTGGGCTGGTCCCGAAGAACATGGTTATCCTGAAAGAAGTTTTAATTCGACTTTAGCATATTAAGTTGAGTTATTCATAGAATATTATTTATGGTACTATGCGCCTAGAGTATTGTTAATATTCCTTCTAATGTCTATGCTGCAAAAAACTGTAAGCTTACTCTGAATTCACCATCTCGATAAACTTTCATTCTTTTCTGGCTCTGTCGCTGAATGGTAGAATGACTTTCAGGGTTTTAATCATGGATTTACTGAAATAGATTCGATGAGCTATTTCGTCGTCATATTCCAAGAAAGAAAAGCAACACGTTAGGTAGTAAGTATCCAATATCGCGGAACGGCGTCCTTGAGAAATGTCTTGATAATGTTGCGGATCAAGACCATCAATTGATTCGCCATACATAAAACGTCTTTTAGTTGCCTCATTGGGTACCTAAGTCAAGTTTCGTTTGTTAATGCTCTTATGCTTTCGGATCTATTTATTAAGGAGTTAGAAGGTTGCGAGGAGCTGCTGAAATTTAACTAAGTGCAGGAGAGAAATTTGTGTGAAACATCATGAGCAATTGTCCATGTAGGGAAACTAATCACTCAAAGCTGGCAACCGAAGAGACATGCGGTAAACCATGTATAGGGCAAAGTAACCACTCAATGGAGGAAACTGATAACACAGGCTGTACTACTTCAAGCCTCTGAGCTATGCACGAGAAACGAAGCCCTTCTTAAATGAGTAGACGGGAAGCCGGACTAAAGATAATTTTTTTACCCATCGATGTATAAAGGTGTACGTTGGCTGTCCTTTCAGCGTCCATAACGAAGAATTTGATTTGTCCTTCCACTCATTGAGGCTGTTTATGTAGACATATCCTTTGCTGTATGCTTCCGTTTTGAAATTGCAAGACACCAAAATAGAAAGAACGGAAATGCCTAAAATCCAAGCTCCAAAAGCCATTCGCCAATAAATGCTGTTTGACTGCCTTTGAAGGGCTAGAGAGGAAGAATAAGATTACAACTGGAACCAAAGTGTCGGTGTTCTCTTTACGTTCAAAGAAAAACGTGGACGCAATATCCCAAATTTGCTCAAAAAAGGAAGTTGTCCAGTCCTTCTTGAGATGTTTTCTCCATTCATTTGTAAGAGCAGAGACAGCAAATATTGATAAAAAAACCAGCAAATACACCTTCAAATAATAGAAATTAATTTTTATAGGCTACTATATCTTAAAAAGAAAACAAATAGAACCTCAGAACGTAAGAGAAGTTATATTTGGTTTCCGTAAACAGAAACTTAAGATTTATAAGATAATATAATGGCGTAAAAAGGTTTAGGGCTATGATCGGAAATAAATGTACATCAACGGATGTGAAGTGGCTCTAAATTGAGTGAGAAGTGGCTAGGCCCCTTCTTGGGCATCGTTATATGCTTCCCAATTGGGGCGGGGCGATGAATGAAGGAACCGGGAGTAGCAGGGGAAAAGGTTCAGAGCACTGCACCACATGCCAATTCTATTTTTGAACGTTCTCAGATCTTGTTGTATCGAATTTTAAAAACTAACCCAATTATCGGCTTTGATGAAATCAACAGAATACAAGTCTACGCCTTTTGGAGGTCCACTTAGAATGTGCGAGTCACATTCGAGGTGCAAAGCCGAAGGAAACCATCCTCGATAGTTTGCAACTTCCTCGAGATCGGTTGGATAGTAGAACACATCGATATCCTGTTTTAAAAATTTCTGTTAGATACAATTTGGATCTTGGAAAATAGAGTAGACCTATTGAATAACCTCGAACGGTTTGAGTTGACCGTTTTCGTCAATCATATCATCCATTAACATCTCCGTAGTCTTAACGCTGTAAAAAATGTCTTGTAAATTACACTCAAGAAAAAAGCTTTAAAAACAGTCAAAATTTGTAGTTTATGACGTGATATTTTTCACCGCAGACCATTGGTGAGCATAAAGAGTAACAAAAGACCAAAGAGTAAAAGGCTCATCTGATTTTGAACCGGAAATTGACTAACTTGGCCTGACTTCACTGCATTAAAGTTGTATGCAGGTGGGAAGGAGGGAGAGAATTCTCTCCCCCTCTAGTGAAATCTACCAACAAAGATTGGAAAATGGCTTCTATGAAAAGGCTAGAGAACTAATCTCATCACACAGCAAGACAACTGGGAGAAAAACATTTGGGTGACGACGAGTGGGTGTTCGACAATTGGGACAATTTTAAAATTGTTTGCAATGAAACCGACAGAGAATAGATTGGGTGAATAATAAATTGTCGTAGACCCCTCAAAAAGGTAGCTTAGCCAATGCCTGTCAGAGTGAAATATTTTTCAGTTTTTCCCTTAATCAAATGGATTTCTTCGTTTTAGCAGAACAAACCAGGCTGAAAAACTTCAGAAACAGTAAAACCAAAAGTAAATGGTAAAACGCATTAAAACATTTTGAATAGACTTATGTTATTATCAATTATTATCAATTTTTAAAATTTCCAATATTAGGCCAAAAGATACTAAATCAATTCTAAAGTAGACCGTTGATTGGTCAACCTGAGAAGGTAGATAGAAAGCTTGCAGTTTGCGTCGTTAACCTCATATTGGGAACCCCAGAACTTTGATTTTTTCTCACTGTGAATGACAATACTTACGTTATGTTATGCACTCTTGCAATATGTGAAAATAACAAAGTTGCCGTGGCCTTTGAGAACTTTATGATCTGCATTTCCTATAGTCAAAAATATAACAGAGACGTTAGACATGAATTTATTCATTAACATGAATATATATGTGTATCATTAGCCTTTCTATTATATTATTCAGGAATGGGAGGGACCTTTCTATAATATTATTCAGGGATGGGAGGGACCTTTCTATTACAAACGCGTTTAACGTCATCGCGGTAGCCAATCAAAATCGAGACACATGGAAGTTCGAACAGCAGACGACCAGTTTAACAAAATATGAGGGATACAATTTTCGGTTAGGTTTATAAAACTGCGTTAACTGAATATTAAAAATGATTGCCGATACGTGAATATATATCTCAACACGATGTCCGAAGGTGATATTGATCTTTTAAAGAAATTATATTAAGTGCGTACAATGTTTTTCCTAATCTAAAACTGAACACTGTTGGTAAAGTGCTAAGCCTTGGCCATAAAGAATATGAAACGGTTAAAAAATAACTACCAACATCTGAAATGGTGAGAATTGGTCTTGTTGGTTTTTTTCTCGGCTGTTGGAGGTAAAATTAATGCGATAGTTGATCAGTTTACATGCATAATTAGCCTTTCGCATGACAAGAGCTTTAGGTTTAAAAACAAAAGGCCGGATATTCTCTGACGTCATTCAAACTAAGCCCCTCCCATCCCTGAATATGTAGTTTAACTAGTCAATGCAGATATATATTCATTTTAAATGAATAAATTCATGGTTAGTTCTTCCACAGGTACATAACAAATTTTTAAAATTTTCAACAAAAAAAATTTACAATCTTATTTTTATTAACCTACCAAGCAGATACCGACATTGAGTTCATTTGTGTTATTGTAACTAGACCTGTAACATTTAAGATACATTAAATCCAGATTAAGTTCAATTCAGATAATTGTTAACTTACATTATTTTAAACTACACGAGTCAGTCTTTGAAATATTTCCAAACGTTTGTCTGTCTGTCTTCAGTATCGACGTTTAAATATTTCTGTTATTACATAATTACATTATGTCAACCAAAACGTTTTTTTTAATTTGGAGTTAGTTGAGGCATGGAGAAAGGGGGGGGGAGGAGTCGAATTGAGTAGCCTTTCTCGGTCACTATGCGTAGTAAGTTTCACCCCCAAGTGGGAGAAAACTGTGGGGGATGGAATGGGGAAAGATTCTTGCACACTGTAGTAAAACCACCATGATGCTTAAGTTCTTTGGCTACATTTATCACGCCCTCTCTCGACCATGTCTCGACTTAGCAAATTCAAAATATAGTGGCAGCATGGTTCCAGGCTTCCATCGTTTTAGATAATAACTTTGGCTTTTATACACGCAGTATATGCCCTTATTCAAATAATTAATACGTGAAATATTACCTAATTCACAAAAAGCTTGCCTCCGTTCCTCCGTTGAAATCTACGCGACACGAAGTACCAGAAGGCAATTAAATTAAACTCGCCACCAGCTAACTAGGTCACGTGTGTTTACCACGATGTGGATGATGCGACCCCCACTATTTCAACCCACCCCATCCTCAAGTTTTTGTGGGAAATTATATCATGGGTCGGGAAAGAGTTCTGCTCAAGATTTCGACTCCTACCCCCTTTCTCCGTGGTTGAGATTGTCGAATACTATACACGTTTTTTATTTTATTATTAGCTTAACCAAAATTATTTATCTTTCTACTGACAACAGATTTAAACAGAAATGACATAAATGCCGAAAAGTTGCGAAAAATGCTACGGAATCCTTCAAGAAAATAAAATTCAGTTCTTACTAATGGCTTTGTTTATGGGATACATTAGCTGAAGGAGGTTCACACGCGAGTAAGGCAACTCCACTAGTCTTGCGTATTTCTCCTTCGTAGATCAATAACAGAAACCGTTTTAGAAAAAAATATGAGACAAAATTAAAACATTAACATTAGCAGCAGATATGTATTGTTTTTTCGTACATTTTTGTAATAAGTTCACCGAAACTGCAGGAATATATTGATTTATTTTATTTTTAATTTTTTAGACGCCATGGACCCCATCTGATTGAAGTTAAACCGCCCGCTCCTCCTTTCTCATGTCTCACTGGCTAATCACATGTATAGGACAACCATCAACCCCACGTTTATTCGCTCAGAACATTCAAAGAAAACTTATTTACATACGGGTTCGACGCCCGAAAGTCGCGGGAACCACTTGGTTGCTAATTTCAAATACATATGCATGACTATTTCTACATCTCCTTTCTTTAATTCAAACAGATAGACGCAGAAAATGACCTGATAAAATTACGAGTCGAAGAAAGCCATGTTTTTCTGGAAACAGTCAAATGCCCTTGGAAATTTAGAAGTAGTTTTTGGAGGAGGGGGAGGTGCTTTTAGCTAATGCCAACTCCTGTGGCTCCCCTCAGATGCCGCTTAACATTCTACTAACCAATTTTACCTTACCAAAGGTAGGAGCCAATCTGAATTAGTTCGTGAGGTTCAAAATTTTATCTCTCAGACCAACTAAATTGTTTTCGTATTTGAATCGTTTAGCTTGTAATTCGTGAACTAATGTAATGAATTCTCTCGATTTCAATCATTATGTGGTTCGATACTTTTCTCCTAGCATGTATATGAAGGAATTACTCTGATGTGTCTTAAATTTTCAAGCTATATAACATACATTACATTGAATTTATATGCCAAAAATTGTCAATGTTCACTATGTAATTGAAAGAATTTTTTCTTCTGTATTCCTGTTTTTGAAAATTAGTTCTTCAGGCTATGCTTTAAAACAAATTGATTTTTCACTAAAATCATATTCGATTCCTACATCTTGACTGTGGCAATATTTTAAAAATTCAGTTGGTTTCTTCTACTTTTTTAGCCTTATTTTTAAATTCCCTGTGGTAGACGAAAAGCCAAGCTTCTACCCTCAAACTCGAAGCAAACGTATTCTTAAATGACGACTTCAATTGATGTAATAAATAATAAAATGACAAACCGTTATCTTTCCTGGAGTGGTTCAGCGACAGCACAAGTAGTACCAAAAGATAAAAAAATGAACCAAGTACAATATTATTTAAGCTAATAATAATACGACTGGGCGTGAGGTCCTTCGATGTTTCCTTTACCAGAATAACTAAAAATCACTTCACGGGAAAAATATGGGCAAACCATAAGCAATCTCCAACTACTAATATCGACTTTTCATTAGAAGCACAGAAGCGAAACAAAATGAAATTAAGAAAAAGAGCAATCTAATCTGAAATAAGCCAGCCTTAATAAAGCTAAGTTCACACAGGTGGAAGACTATTCTTACCCTTGATACTTGAAACTAACCTCCAAACCTACTTCACGTTGGTTCGCCAAGCAACTTTGAGAAACCGTATTTGCAATTAATTTCTCTATTTAGTTGTGTTTGAAAGCCTATTGAATCGCTTTGAAATAGTTTCCCTGTAAGTGTTAGCATGGCTTAAGTGACCTTTTTATCGACATTAGTTGCATAAGCCGAGTTGCAAGGGCTGGAGCTCATTTACACGCACTGCATTTATACCAGTACGCCATTAACGCTTAGATTTGTCAACTTTTCGAAACGTCATCCTTAGGCACAAAGCCTGACGGCTATACGCTTTAGTGGGCAGTAGGAAAAAAAATCTCCAACTATTAATATCAACTTTTTATTAAAAACACAGAGGCGAAACAAAATGAAATTAAGGAAAAAAGCAATCTAATCGGAAGTCAGTGAACCTTAATAAAGCTAAGTTCACACAGGTTGAAGACTACCCTTAATACTTGAAACTGACCTCCAAACGCGCTTCACGTTGATTCGCCAAGCAAGTTCAAGAAATTGCATTTGTAATTAGTTTCTCCATTGTTAGCTATGTGTGAGGACGCCTTTGGAATCACTTCGAAACAGTTTCCCTGTTAGTGTTAACGTGGCTTAAGTGACCTTTTTATCGACATTAGTTTAATTAGGCGAGTTGAAAGGACTGGAGCTCATTTACACGCACTACTTGCTATTAACGGCAACGCTTAGATTTCTCACCTGTTCGAAACGCCATCCTTCGGCGTTAATGTAGTCACTTTTGTAGTGCACCAATGCCAAGATGAAATACCTTGCTTACGTGTCGCTTATCTTATATCCTCTTTCGTTATTTATAATATCAGAAGTTTATGACTTCTTATCCGGGGAAGTATTGGACTCTAACCATATCCGGAACCATCTCTGTTAGACAACTTCTTTTTAGGTCCGATCACCGCGCCACCTACGGCGTTTCCCTCATTTTGAGCTGGCAGGCTGATTTGCGCGTCAGCAGCGGGCAAGTAACGAAACTTTAAGGTGTGTCCTGAGGTTTGAGGTAACGAATCAGAAACGGTGACAAGAACAGCTGTTAATAGAGTTTGCTAGAAATTCCGGTCAAACTAGTGTGGGGTCCTAGGCCCACGGATTGCAATGGATTTTCATAGAGTTCTAGCCAGACGGCTTTTCAACGATTGGCGCTGAAGAGGTTTTGAACACGCCCCACAGTTTGAGTGCCACAGCCTCTCGGTGTGGAATTTTTTTCAGTAGATTAGATAGTTTTCCTAGTGGGGAGGAAACTTTCAACCCTCTTTTACGATTGAAATAGGAAATTTTGACTAGCAGGGATGGATACTATAGAAAGGGTTAGTGTAGAATACTTCCCAGGATAAGAAGTCATTAACTTCTGATAATATTGGGATAAATGGCATATTTTTAACATTCAATATTAGCACACTTTATTCCTAAAGCCTAAACATAGTACATGGATAAGTAAAAGTTAAAATGTATGAATAAAATCAAGTTATTTCTCTCTTATCATTTACCGTGCAAATTTTTGATACATATAAGAAGATACTTTGATAGTGGAGTCAAGTTCATTAGTTAAAAGTTAAATTTCAGTGGAGTATATTTTGTTTTCTTATAAAGCATTGAGTAGTTAAAATGTTTCTATACTAATAATAGACAATACCGTTAAATGTTTGCAGAAAAACCAACGCACATTAGGGACACCGCAATCTCAGGTTATTTCCCTGGCTCCAAAAGGCAAAACCAGACGAAGCCCGAGCTCACTAAACGCGGGAGACTATCCGACTCGCACTACCTCTAGCTTTGTTTCTGGCGCGAGGGAAAAAAACTAAGAAGGCTAAGCCATTGAAAACTTTAGACAATGCATCTTCACGAAGAGGTTGCAACGTTTACCATGGATACAAGAAACGACTTAAAAAGCTATAGAACGATTGTCAATACCAGAACTAGTTGCGATTGGAAAATTGAAAATCAATTCCAAACACAATATTATTGCAGCTAAAACAATTCCACACGTGTAAACACGAAAGAGAGCTTCGACGCCTTTGAATGAAATGGCTTTTATCTCTGCCGGTGGTTCAACCCATGTAATTAAATCTAGCAGATATTGATTGACTTTTCGATGCTTGTCCAACCATTGCGTCTCCATTATAGAGTCTTGCCTATAGCAAATAGTAAACTATAAGTATGCGTTTTTCTTACAGTAGAGGCTTAAACAGTATCTTTTTAGTTTTACGATTAGCGTGTCTCCCCTTGGAAAGTGTTTACTTTTTGCTATACTCACATCTTATCCGTAATGTCGTTAAAGTCACTGTCATTTGACATTTTGAAGGAATTAAGATGCGTTATGCAGAACTGGGTAACTGGTTTTGAAATGAATAGCTTCGGAATTTTCATTTTATCAATTAATCCCATTCCCGATATAATTCCAATAGCGTCGGCAAACATATTTTTTAGGAAAAAATACACTTCGTTTTCAGACATATCCGAATAGAAGTCGTCAAACGCCATATCGGTTTGCGTAATATATTTCACAGTTTTGTCGATGTATTTAAACGTGTCGCTAGTTGATGCCTTAAAATCAACAGTAAGACAATTAAGAGTACGGTATAGTAATACCAGAAGTGGATCATATTACAGCTCCCTAGAAGTACTGGACGATATAACATCGCCGTGCACCAGCATTGTCTCCTAGCACTGAAGAGAAAAGGGTATATGCGAAACGCAGCGGCGAATTTGTGAACTAAACCAGAGGAATGATTTTGGCGCGAAAGTAATTTTCAATAAGCGGGCGAAGCAAACGGAAGTAAGTGGTAGGCTGTTAGCCAATGAGGAAAGGTTTGAGATAGAAGAGCGCGGAAGGAAACAAGTTGTTCCATACAAAGTGTTGGGTTGTGAATATAATAGTAGAAGTCCACTTTATTTTTCCGATTTTAAAAAATAATTGGCGGTCTATAGGTATTTTTTAAACGCTTGTGTTGAAAAGGAAATTAATATGAATTCAAATTATCAAAATAGCCTTCATCATGCTAGAATATTTCTAATGTATCCCTAGTGCTGTACAGCACTGAGCTAAGCTTCCACCGATCGATTTAAAGGTTTTTAGCGGAGATAGTTGGGCCGGTTTATTACTAATTAAAGGTTATGTGCGTCGACATAGAAATTTGTTTTCGTATTTTTAAGTGTGACGAATTTTTTCAATGCTTTGACTTTTTCCGTTTTCGAAAGATGCTGGTCAATATTTTTCAGTTTTACAAAACGTTTTTTTAGTTGCATACGGTTAAGTGCTTTTAATATCACATAGATCGTGTTCAGAGGTCTCTTTAATGTGGGCATGCAACCATTGCAATTAGTTACATTGATCCTAACATAAGTCATTCTAAATCAAAATTATAACGCGATAATAAACTTCACACTAATCTCGACACTGACGGCGGTCAGACAGCCATTATCATCAACCGGAACTTCCGTAGGTTAACCTAACTCAAGATCCGGGTTAATGGGAAAACTATACTTGTAAAACTGAACTATAGATGGCGGGCTCGGATGTCTTGGAAGAAAACGCTGTTTACAAAAGCATAACCTACGTCCAGTACTTATAGGGAGCTGATATATGATTCACTTATGGTAATACCGTACGGTGCTAATAGTGTTTGGTATTTCTCTATCTTTAACATTGCAGGTTTATATTACAAAAGGAAACATTTTATACACTTCTGATATTCGTTAACGGTATTTAAACTTAATTTACAGTAATTTAGACTATTTTTCGTGTTTTCGCTGTCTTTTGGTGTTACCTACTGGCAGCGGTTTGCCATAGTTGTGGAAAGATTGTATTGTTTGTTCCGCGGGACTCATGACGGGGCATTTTCTATAACTGTGTCTCAGACCTCACTAAAGATACCTCCAATTTGCCTCCAGTTTGCTAATTATCTTAAATTTTACGAGTTCTTGGTATTTGACGGTATTTTACTAACTGACGACATTATGCCTGCGGCTAAGGATCCGTGCCTCCTTTGTCAAGGCCAGATTTGGGGTTCGCAGAAACTTATTCGATGTCCTACTCCTGACTGCTCTGGGAGAGCTCATGCCAAATGCTGCACCGGTTCACCCACTGCTTGCCCAACTTGCACATCTGGTTCCTTTATCAAATCTGGTAACATTACTTTTGCCGCTGACTGCTCGTCACTGACAGACCATCGTGAGACTCTTACTTTGGATGACGTTCATGACGCTTTTCACAACCTTCTCAAGCGAGATAGTCTCACACGTGAGCCTGATTCTGTCATAGACCTCATTCTTCGCAAACTAGACGAACACCAGACCATTATTGCGGGTCTTGACGCCAAAGTTATGGCCTTGGAAAAAGAGAATCGAGAGTTACGCGAAGCTAACTTAATGCATCAACGGGCGTCTCGCCCTACCGTTCTTCCACATCACTCGTTGGCTTTTCCGCCTTTGATACCGACAACACGTGATGTTGATCACGCTCAGCCTCCAACTAATAGTACCCTATTCTCGCGAATGCTATCCGGTGCTCCAACGACTAATCACTTGCAACAGTCTTCCGGTCTGTCATTAGTCACCACACAGCCTAAACAGCGTCCTAGGCAAGATATTCAAATTGGCTCAGGCGTTACACACTCCAGGATTAAAACGGTTGCTTCTGCCGCGCGTACATCAGCACCAGCTTTAAAGGCTATCTTTGTTAGTCGCCTAGACAAGAATTTCACATCAGCCGATTTGACTGAGGCTTTAGTTGAGGACTGCGGGATTAAGTCCGCATATTGCATCCGTCTACGGCCCAAGGAACCCAAGGCGAACCACTCGTCTTTCTACGTCACGTGTCGTGACCAAGCGGAATTTGACAAGCTCAGCGATCCAGACACATGGCCTTGTAACTCCATCATTGCCAAGTTTCGTGGTGAACCACGTAAAGAATTCTACCATGAATCCGAATTGACGTCCGCAGAAATTAACGCGGCACCACCATCTACACACTCAACTCCTGCACAATGAAGTCGATATCCATAGCTTATCAAAATGTGCGCGGACTACGGACAAAGGCTTCCGAGTTTATGGACAACGCTATTTCACTCGACTTTGACATTGTATGTATAACAGAAACTTGGTTCAACCAAGAACACTTCAATTCAAACTACTTTCCCAATACGTACACTGTTTATCGCGCTGATAGACCTGATTTGGATTACAAAAACATTCGGGGTGGTGGCGCTCTAATTGCCATTAAAAAGTCTATTGTTAGTACAAGGCGCCATGATCTGGAGGGCGTCGCTGAGTGCGTCTTTGTGGAAGTTAAGCTGCGCTCTGACGAGTCCCTCCTGATAGGCAACGTCTATTTTCCCCCTTCGTCCACTGACGTTCGTTACCGTACGTTTAAACAACGCCTTCTCCAGGACTTACCAGCCCAGGACACCAACATACTGCTCATTGGGGACTTCAATTTACCCGGTGTTCACTGGCTTACTAATGACTCTTTGGGCTGTACCACCCTTACTGTAAATAAGGCTCGTCACATCTTTGAAGTCTGCTTTTATTACAACCTTGTTCAATTTAATGATTTAAAAAATTCCTGTGATAATATTTTGGATTTATGTTTAGCCAATGTTAACACCTTAGACATTTTACATCTCTCTGAGCCTTACGTTAATCCGGATCCTTATCACCCTCCCTTTATCATTAATTATCCCATTCCTTATTATCCTCCCCCACCTGTTGCAAACCCAACCTTTAAGTTCAAGCAAGGGAATTATCACCTCCTTTATACTACGCTACGCGATTCTGACTGGCAGGCATTACTGAACTCCCGGGATGTTAACTCATGCGCGGAACTACTGACCTTGTATATTCAAGGCGCCATGGAAGCTGCCATTCCTCTCAGGGCTGGCAAAGGTACCGTTGCATTCCCTAATTGGTATTCTTCTGACTTGCGCTATGCGATACGAAGAAAGAAATACTACTTTAACAAACATAAACGTACCAATCTCATGGCAGATTTTATCAACTATAAAAAACAAAGAGCGTTAGTTAGGAAATACACAAAGCGTGATAAAAACATGGAGGGCAAACGCGTCTGTCAGGATGCCTTGACACGTCCTAAGAAATTCTGGAGCTTTGTGAACGGGAACATCAAAGCTGCTTCCCCTCGCATCTCTCTAAAATTTGGCCAAGAAATGGTTACGGATCCTCAGAAACTCGCAGCTCACTTCGGGGACCATTTTTCCCGTATTTCAGTTGATAAGCGCCCTTCCTGTGGCCGTTATGATTACGATTCGTCTTCTACGGAACACCGCCCTTTATCCTCCATGTTTTTCACAGAACAAGAAATCTACCGTGCTATTTTAAAACTACCTAATAAGCAATCTACTGGTACGGATAAGATTCCGGCCTTTATTATTAAGGGTTGCGGTGACCTATTACTGTCCTCAATTGCCCATATTTACAACTTATCTTTAAAAACCCAAACATTCCCTACCATTTGGAAACAAGCTGTGGTAGCCCCCATTTATAAATCGGGTGCAGCATGTGATGTGAAAAATTATCGGCCTATTTCCTTATTATGCACCCTGGCCAAATTATTTGACATGTTGGTGCATGCTAGGTTACAGGCTTGGTTTTCCACCTTCCCATACGATTGTCAACATGGCTTCGTGCCGGGAAGGAGTGTTGACACTAACCTCGCGACATTCATGAACTACGTAGCGCCGGAGGTGGAAAGTCGTGGCCAGGTCGATGTTGTTTACCTCGACTTGGCCAAGGCTTTTGATCGGGTTTCCCATTCATATTTACTAGATAAGATGCGTATTTTGGGTGTGGGGGACCAACTGTTAGGGTGGTTTCGCTCCTATTTGGAAATGAGAACCAACCGGATTAAATGTAATGGCGTACTTAGCTCTAATATTTACCAAATGAACTGCGGTGTTCCCCAGGGTTCATCTCTTGGCCCTTTATTATTCAATTTGTATATATATGATTTGCAATTTTCAATTAAGTACTCGAAATTAATAGCTTTTGCTGATGATCATAAAATCTGTAAAATTATCAACTCACGTGACGACTGCCGCAAGCTCCAAGCTGACTTAACCGCACTGTCCTTGTGGTGTGACAAAAACAATTTACCGATTAATCCCACCAAGTCATTACAAGTGGCCTTCACCAGGCGCATTAGTAGAGAAATTTGTGTCTCTTACACCATAGGGAATTCAATTATTCCTACACGTTTGGACGTAACTGATCTCGGTGTTACCTTCGATCGCGCTCTGCTCTTCCGAGCACACGTAACGCAAGCAGTAAATCGTTGTCGTAGGACACTGGGGGTGGCGTTAAAGCTATGTCGCTCGCTCAGATCTTTCAAACACTTTCGAATGCTATATCTCAGTCTTGTGCGATCGAGACTTCTCTACGGTTCAGTGGCTTGGAGTGGCTGCAGCTCGTACTTAAGAGAGCGTATAGAGGCCGTACAGCGGAAATTCATATCTTACAGTCACACTTTCTTTTTACGTCATGAGAATTACGATTACACACTTTTGTTAGCTCGCTTGGACCTTCCGTCCATTGAATACCAATTAGAATTATTAGATATAAAATTTCTGCATAAATTAATAAATAGTCAAATAACGCTTAGCGACCTATTGGCTAATTTAAACTATCTAGTTCCTCATACTTTTCGAAATAATGTCACCTTTTATGTGCCATGTCAATTTTTAAATCCAATCTACCGCATTCAAAGAACGTATAATAAGTACTCATTAGTTTTTGATATTTTTTCCATTTCTATAAAACAAATTCGTTAGCTTACAAATGTTATTTATTGCACTGGACTAAAGTTATATGTTTATCCTTTACTTGTATTCCTGAAAATTAATGTGTATATTCTCGTGAACTATATGTATAGTTTTTTATATGCACAATAAACATCCTATTCATTCATTCATTATTGATGGACCCTTAGTTTCAATTTCAATGAAAATGAAAATGAAAATGATCGATTAATCTCTAGAAGTACTTTCCTCGGGCTGTGAAACTTTTCAGATAAGAATCTGTCAGCTCCTGTGGCGCCCATAACATACTGGCTAATCTAATACGCACCAATTTATCTCAACAAAGGCAGGAACCAATCAAAATTTGTCCACGAGGGCGGAGCTAAAATTGGCCTTAGCTAAGCTTTACGACTAAGCTCCCTCGACTATGGGAGCATCTAGTGTCATTTGTTTAAACTAAACCACAGGCGTCGGCGATTAGTGAGAGGTACTCTTATTTTTTTCATGAGGCGAGCTTCTGATTGTCCTCCAACGCACACAGCCTTCCATTTACTTTTCGGACCAAATTCTTCCACAGATTTAATGTATTTGTGCGAGACGAAGGAAAACTCAGATTTCATGACGCTCTGTATTTGCATTACCATCAGAAATGTCGTCCACACCCATATGGCGAAAACTATTCGTAAGGTAGGGCTTCTTGGCATTGTTGCGTAAGCTGCAACAAAAGTGTATGGTATCCATAACTTTTCCCGAAATTCCTATCTGTAACGCCTAGTTTTGGCTTCATTGTTCAAACACCTCGGTTTCCGACTGCTTTATTCGAGAAAAATCTCCCCTTTCACGCAGAACTTATATTCTTGATACTTTTTGATAATTAACTTTGAAACAAGGGTCAAGATTCAAGACTTACTGTCGTGTAAAAATGCCATTAGCGCTTTCCAAATTTCTTTGCAGAAGTGTGTAAAGAAGCTTTGTTTCATTTTTGAATCGATTTTTCTAAATTGTTTTCCGTAATATGAGTTGATGGATAACAATAACGCTATTGAAATAATTGACAATATCGTTCCCATAAATACCTGAATATAAAAAACGTTTTATACTTGAAATGAAATACGCAGGCCTGCAATCATGTGAGCAATACTTGAAAGGTAGCAACGTTTAAGTATTATTTAATTATTTATTAAATAATTGTGAAAAATTTTGTTTTGATATTAGTAAACCAAAATTATTTTGAAAACGAAAAAAAAATTTAAAGACGGAGTCCGACTTCATAACAGTGTCGCCTTTCGTTATTACAATTATTCTAGTAAATTACCAATTTGAAATAGAAAATATTTCATATTTTATCTTAATTTGCTCAGCTTGACCATAAGCAAATCAAACTACCCGTAAGCGTGAATTCACAATAAGACCACGGGTAATCACCATTGTACAAGGGCGCCAGAGAGTAATTTGAGGTTCTACGCCACCTAGATGGAAAACAAAGCAATTTTCTCCTTCCCGATTCCCCCTTCCACCTTATAACCCGGAAATCTAAGCAGTCGTCTGCTTCTGCAATAAATGGCAGCGGTAATCGGTTTAGTACGGACTTTTAAGATTTAAGTTGTTACTTTAAGATTAGGAACAGTAAATTATTTCGAATTTTTAAAGAAAATGGGAAAAACTCTTAGTGATAAGAGTACACAGGACAACTGGTTTCTTATGAATTGGATAAGTACAAAGGAGAAAAGTGTAGGTTTCCGCATGCCTTTATTACGCGAACTTCAAAATCCACGTTTTAGCCCCACTAGCAGACGGCAATGTTTGTTGTGATTACAAGTATTAATAGAGGTAGAGCTTATAATAGGTAAGTTTAAGATATATATTAATCCTTGTATTTATTCCCAAGCTTCCGGTAGCATCCCTTGCGCGATTTGAATAAAATTGCCCTTTTGTGCCACCAGGAAGACTTGTGTCGCGAGTTTTACCTAGACAATGCCTGTGGCTAATTTCCCGTCGATTCACGCTTACGGGTACTGAGGAAATGTGTCTGGCTGCATAGACCATTTCGATGTAATTAAGAAGTAAAGACACGGGGGTTAAACTTCATCTTCCATATTAATTTTTGTATTATGAGAGTGAGCAGAGACGGCAATGGATGAACCCCCTTGCATGTCCCGATACTGAGGGTCGACATCCCTTTTTTTACGTCAAAAAGGTCTATTGCACCTCCACGAATGGTGCTAAGTTTTGCGACGGCGTTAGTCCAATATAGACCATGACTCTAGTAGATTTAAAATAACCTTGTTTATAATACTTACATATGGGAGCTCATCCGTTAAATTTAAATCAGCTAATTCATCTTCTGTTAAGCCTTCATAAGTAACACTAGAAATTAAATTTACATGAAAACGTATTTAGACGGCCGTTCTAGAATATTGACATAAGACTAAATTCCAAAAGGTTATTAAACATTTCTAAAATACTTTCTCGTGAAATAAAATGAATTTCTCTTTACCCTTCATAAAACAATTCAAAGTAATCCTTTATTAAATTCATGACAGGTGCAAAAAAATCTGTGTGTAGCGTTAAAGGCCGGGAAACAGCGAGAAGGGTTCTTGTCAAACTGAAAACCGTGCATCGAACTAACAATGGGCGACCGTGCTTCAAACTTTTTAGGGGTTCTTGTCAAACTGAAAGCCGTGCAAAGCGGTTCTTGTCAAACTGAAGATAAACAATGGACAACCTCTTAAATTTTGTTTCCCTGACTTTTTGCATCCCCATTAAGAGAAAAATATGAAATATAATTAACAAATAAATTCTTGGTTGATAAAGAGTGTTTCCTATTTACATCATGAACTCCAAATTTTAATGTGCTGTTAAACCTGGAAAAATTGTGAAACAATTAATAGATGCGTACAACATAGACTAATGGAGTTTCTTATTTAGATAAAACAACTAAAGATCTTTAGGGGTTAATAATGAAGCTACAATGTTACGGTTATATAATAGGAAATCTTACAAGTTGGGAAAACCAAAATAAACCTCTCCGAGCCGAGACGGATTTACTTTCTAATCTAAACACAGGTCCACCACCCAGTGAGAAAAACCGGAAATACGTAGTTCAAATTGTCGGGATATTGCGAAGGTCATTTGTAAAGGTTTATTCGTTTAACATTTCCCTGTGTATCCTCATAATTCTAATGAGGACCTTATATCTATCACTTAAAGTAACAGGCGGCTCCATTATCCCCTAGCATGCTGGCTAATCTTCTGGACACGAATTTTACCTTACCAAAGACAGGAACCAATCAGACCTAATGCACTAGGTCCCATTGGTTCCTACCTTTGGTTTAACTAGCCTTTGCCAAGCTTAGCCAACGTGTACACTATATATAAATGTAATAAAGCTGCAAAAAGGAAATGTTATCGTTTTGTAAGAGATCTTATCATGCTACTCGCTTTATATTAACTTTGATATCCGTGTAGTGTTTCGATTCGGATGCAATCTTCATTACTCGTTCTATATAAACTCTCAGTTGTGTCATTACATAGAAATAAGTTTATCTTAAATAATTAATTAAATATAACTGATATTAATTATTTTAATCGTCAGTATTTTACGTTAATTATAGCAGGGGTAAATAACGAAAGGAGTTAGAGACGCTAGCTTCCGTAGTGTAGAATACAGTGGGACCTTGAAACGTCATAGAATTTGTAACTAACGTAGTGCCATCTTTGGAACTGTATTGTAAATAAGACCAGAACCTTAAAAGTTTTGCCTTAAAATCTCGCGCCGCAAGGTATTCTGGGTAAAGTAAAATGGTGGGTGTCGATGTTGTGAAGTCGTCTCATAAATCAACCCAACATAATTATAATATTCAATCGCGAGTAAACAGCGATTTAAAGAAGAAAGATAAGTCAACAATTTGCAATTTGAAGCCGGGGAAATCCTCAAAATGTGTTCAAACTTGTTTTGCCATAAGTGCGCGGTTACAGAGTTGGCCCAGTGAGCCAAGGCTTAGTGATTTTTCCGAGTCAGTGCCAGTGGGAACTGTGGGATCAGGATCATCGACTGTATCTGTGACTAAAAAAATTAAAACAACTAAAACTGTATTGAAGGATGCAAAAACGACATTTAATTCCATTTCATTGTCGAATGAGGAATTTACCAACTTTAAAGTTGCATGTTTCTAATTCAAGTGCACCTTAATGAATAAACTTTTTTTTTTTATTAGAGGGAACTGAGCCAGGTGGGAAAGATTCCGCGGGCTCGTCTAAGTATACAAGAGTAGATCTTTAAGACAGAATAAACTATACATATATTTTTATATATATATATATATATTTTTTTTTATTTTTTTTTATTTTTTTTTTATTTCCCGGTTTAAGTTCCAAAGCATTCCCGCAAGAGCTTTCTCTTGGGGGGAGGTATCTGCTGGAGGACGTCCTGGCATTGAAGAGTCGTTTTGAGGACACGGTTGAGAAGCAAGGTGAACAGGGAGATAATTTCTTCAAAGGTGGGCGTGGTAGGTTTGGCAAGAACCAAGGCGGTTTCATATAACATGCTGAGAAGGTCGTCGGTTGATTGTTGAGGCGGTCGGGGTCCGGCGGATGGCCACGGCGCGTGTGGAGTAGCGGCGACGCCTGTCGGAAGAGGGGGGAAGTTGCTGAGTGTCGGTTGCGGGGCGGATGGCGGATGGGATTTTCGGTGGGCTTTGATAGCGTCATGTCGGGAAAGATTGTGTCGGTCTTGGAGACGGAGGATATGGATTTCGGTCTGGCGGTGAGGGCACTTGGCGGCTGTGGCAATATGGTCAAGGGCGCCGCAGTTAGCGCACTGCGTCGGGCCCTTACAATCCTGAGCATCCGCGTGGCTGACCCCACACGTGACACAGCGGAAAGGGCCCGTACAGTACTTGAGAGGATGTCCAAAACGGCGGCAGTTTTTGCATTGGAGCGGTTGGCGTTGATACGGGGAGACTTTGTAGTGGCGGTAGTACATTCGGATTTCGGAAGGAATCTCTGCTGGTCCAAAGTTGATCAAGTAGGTGGTGGTGGTCCCTAAGCGGGACACTTGGGCGCATGGAATGTTCTGGCGGTTTAGTGCATCGCTAATGAGGGCTTCATCGAGATTATCGGGGACCCGATATATAACCCCTTTGTTGCCTGGTTCGTGGTTCGGTCCCGGGGAGGAAATCGAAAAGTCGACACCGTCGAACGTACCCCAGTTGAGGATTTCATCATGTTGCGTTTGCGAAACGGGCACCACCAGTAGAGCGCCTCCTTTCAAGACCCGGAGGTCTTTCACTTCGCCGATGGAGTCTTCGAAATACTTACATAGGTAAATAAAGTCGACATCATGGAAGGTAAGTACATTGCTGCCTTGTGTATCCGTGGCGATCGGCCCTTCGCGGGTAACGGCGGGTTGTAAGATCAACGGTTTGACCCGAGCAGAGGCGACCGAAGGTTCCAAGTCGTCGGTGGTGTGTCCTCGTTCCGTGTCAGAGTGGGAATCATCGTCGGTTTGGGGAGAGGCCGAGGCTTCGCGTTGCTTTTTTTTCCGTTTTCTGGTCATAAGGGGGAAAGGGGAGGTGGGAAGAGAAAGAGCTAGAGGAGCGTGGTTGTGAACGGCAGTTTAGCGGAGCGCAAGAAGAGCGACCGATCGTCTCGCTGTCTAAAAACCGAATGAATGAATAAACTTTACTCTAAGCCTAATTCTCACTCAGTCGTAAGCAGACGAACACTAGCAGACAGGAGAAAATGGATATCCCAGCATGACTTTCGAAACTTTGCTGCCACGCTATTGGTTGGAAAATATCATACTTATTTTGAATTATAGACGGCGCGACCGAGGCGTTATCTCTTTTCTGTGTCTACGTTTGAAAGTCCCACTGTATTCTACACTATGGAAGCTAGCGTCTCTAACTCCTTTCGTTATTTACCCCTGATTATAGTTAAGTCGGTTTAAGAAACTTAATTCCTAAAATAATTTTAAACATAGCTATATTTAACGTTATACCTCTAGGGAACACCTATATCAGAACTTTCGTAAATTTAGGGTATATAAGGCGATTGATTCACATTAAGTGATAAGAAAATACGCAATTGCGTGAACCTTTGGTGGAAGCCCTGCCTTAGGGAGGCTAGACGTTTCTCGTAACCCTAGCCGCTCGCCGCGTACATCTTAAGCCTAACGACGATGATGGAGTAGAAGCCAATGTTAAAGATTGGTGTCTATGTGGTATAGACGAAAGACCAGTAGATGGTGGTGTTAGAAGCCAATGTTGCGGATTGGTGTCTATGTGGTATAGACGGAAGACCAGGAGATGGTGGTGGCTAGAAGCCAGTAAGGATAGATTGGTGTGCATGTGGGATACACGAAAGACTAGCGCATGGTGTTGTTGTTGGTAGCCAATAAATACTGAGGGTGTTGAATGAAAGAATTGGCGGTTAGTCAGCAGGTGAAGGCGTAACAACTAGTCAATGATTGGCGTTAAATAAGATAGATAAAGCTTTTCGGAATTTCTGTGTACTGCGAACGCGGTCCGGAAATTGCGAACACGTTTGCTCCGATTTGCCAACTGCGAACGCGGTGACAGACAGACAGACAGACAGACACACACACAGACACGGTCAGTGTATTACCTCTCCGTGACGTCATCGTCACTCGGAGAGGTAAAAATGCTTAATGGTTAGGGGTTTGCCACTATACCAACCTTGAGAACCAAATCACTTCTTAAACATTTTTCTAGCGTTATTCATATCAACCATGGAGGTTTATGAAATTCGATAAAAAATATTTCTGACAACTAATGCACAAAGAAACCACTTTCTCAAATCAGAGATAATTTATAATAAGAAGTGGAAGCTCTTGCCCTTGACAGTGCTAAATACAATGTAGCTCAAACAAGTAGGCTGCGACGCTAAAACTGGCCAGGTAAATTTCCCGTCACATGACTCTCCTTTAATTTTAAAGTTTGTCCGCATTCACTGTTGGTTGTACAATTACCCAATGAGGGTTCGAGATTTCGAGTGCGACTGGCGCCATTTGGAGTTATTTAAATCAGATGTTTCTCTTTCCCTAAAAAGGTAGTGTCCATCTCTCCTGGAGATCCTCCCACAACATTCTAGACCCACCCTAGAGAGAGGGGCCACAAAAAATAGTACCGGAAATAGACCTGGCCAGTTTTGTTGATCACGTGATTTTTGAGCTACATAATATTCCTCAGTTTTCACTCCCTATTATAAAATCTCTCTGCTCAAATAAAGATAAGATTGTTGAAATGTTTTACAAGCCCAGTAGCCCATCGTAATTGAAAAAATTTTCGAAACATTTAATTAAAAAATTATTACTTGACTCTGTTGTTATTCATTTTTTCTAATTGACCACAAATCTAATTCGTCATCGATGCTCCCTCTAACAGAAAACTGAATCGAGCAAATGATTTCTCTATTTTAAACGTTATCCTTCATTTTCCTAAAAATGAATATCGTTTATAATTTTACCGCGATAATTGTTAATTACTGAAATATTTTCTCTTTATAAAAAAGAACCCTTTTCGTTCGAATGGAAACCGAAATTGTTAGTTGCAACAAACTTGGAAAGTATTTTTTCCAAGTAAATGGTAGAAAGTAAAAGCTTAAGATAATTACTGGTCTTGTTACGACATAAAACAATGTTTACAAAATATCTTGTGTCCATCCATTTTCGACATTTAATACTGTGAGATTCAAAAACTTTGTGTGTGAATCTTATCGGCTTTTGATAAAACCAACCTCTTCTTTCCAACTCCGTCCCATTGGAATTGTATTGTGAACCGTGTGACTTTCAGATATTTATGGAGGTTTGAAAGGGCTACATTCCTGGTACGGTATACCTCTTTAATATAAATTCATGGTTGAGAATTGAGTATTTAGATTTATATGGATGCCCTATTTGCCATGTGCTTTGAACATATGTGATAAGTTATAATTAAATTCTACATTATTTGTGTATCCTTTAGGACAACAACTTTGAATCCTTAAATCTGTTTGAATTCCTAACTAAAACTACGTTGAAATAAAAAGATTCCAATCTCAATTAAAGGAATGGGTCACCCTAGAATTTTTTTATTTTTTATTGGAAAGATCATATAAAAATATGGATATTTAAAATTGGAACCATGTATTTATCCACAATATTAAGGAAGATATGAGCATGTAACGTAATACACTGGCCCCTTTGCGCTAGGCCATACTATGAGTTGCCTTTCTGTATTTTCATAAATTTCGCCAATTTCCTAGTCTAAAACTTATTGGCTTTTGCTCACCCTCTGTTGGCCAATAATATAACTTTAAAAAGAGTGAGACGATCCAGAAAACGAAATTTGAGGGAACGTTTCTAGCAGCAGACAGTACGTGTTAAACGAGCTATCTTACTGGCGGAGTGTATGAGCCAATCATCGTTTGGACTAACACGCCACACAACATACAGAGAAGCTTCATTACAGGGGTTAATGGCGGCGCCCATATAAGTTAATTAATGGTATTTAATTGAATAGCTGGAATCGTAATTAAAAAATAAAAACCCGGATCGTTGCACTTACGCTACTTATAAATATATCAAGGAGAAAAAAAGTAGGCTTGTCTATTCCTTTAAGTAAACTGCCTAGGCCTTCTAATTTTTGGGCCTATTTTTATACTCGTCGAGGTATAAAGCTCCTTTTGCTCTCATCGAAGCCAACCTTTTTTTAATTTACAACTTTAAGGAGTGTAATAAATAATGAAATGACGAACCCTTATATTTCAAGGACTGGTTCAGCGACAGCTCAAATAGTACCAAGAAAAATGAGTCAAATACAATATTATTTCAGCTAATAATACTACGACTGAGGCGTGAGGTTCACAAATGCTTCCTTTTCCCGTAAAACAAAAATGACTTCGCGGGAAAAATATGGGCAATCTCCAACTACTGACATGGACTTTTGATTAAAAGCATAGAAGCGAAACAAAATGAAATTAAGGGACCGCAAACATCAATCTAGTCAGAAATCAGCGAGCCTTAAAAAAGTTAAGTTCACACAGGTGGAACTCCATACTGAAGACTATTCATACCCTTAAAAATTAAAACTAACCTCCAAACCCGCTTCACGTTGGTTCGCCAAGCAACTTCAAGAAACCGTATTTGCAATTAATTTCTCCTTTTAGTTGTGTTTGAAAGCCTATTGAATCGCTTTGAAATAGTTTCTCTGTAAGTGTTAACATGGCTTAAGTGACCTGTTTATCGACAACTTATTTGAAAACTTCAAAAAAAAAAATATGCTGCTTTGAATAAATAGCGATCCCTCTGCAAGTTACGTTTTCAAGAAATAATGCAATATTGTTCGTTTCCTTTAATTGTCTAAAACACCTTTTTAAATTAATTACTTTATCAAGACGTATTATTTAACAATAGAAGTTGAACAACGGAGTGAGGCACTGTTTTGAAAATATATTTGTTTCTAGCAGCAAGAAACTCGGTGTTGCCTGTTATAGGACATTTTTGAATTACTTTTCGAGCTGTTATTTCAAAAAACGTGGCATATTCAACCGAGAAAATAACCCGAATATAACGCCCGAGTGTAATAAATATTATTGTATTAATTTAAAAGCTTGAGACTTTATTACAGCCACGTTTCAAGATCATCTTTCCATACACATTTGAACTCCAATTGCCTATTTTTTATGTTAAAAAATTGTTTTCAATTGCACAAAACTATACAAGCTTTGAGTAACCTAACACAGTTCTCCATTAGTTTAAACCGTGGGGTTTCACAATAATTTCAACCAATCAGCGCTCTTTTAAAATTACCTTATCTTTTAGTTCTAGGCGGTGAATTTATACTTTTGAGGCTTAGGGGAGCTAAAATATTTTTGGTTCTTGGTGATACAAATCTGGAAATTGTAATGCGCTACTAGTGATTCACGAGTTTTACCGTATTAAACCATTAAGTATTTTATTCCTTGACTTACACCCTCACTTCTTGTTTTTAAAATATGCATTTGATGAATCTGTCTTGATCTGGTACTGTGAAATTGGTGCTATTTTCGCCTTAGCAATGTTCAACATGTTTGGCGCAATTCTGGGTTAATGTTTTATTGTTTCAATAACTCTTGCTTTACAGTAACCAGCTGTTGTATCTCACAGCATTATTTATCGAATATGAGTGGACACAGAAATTTCTTACTAATGGTTTTAGGACCTAAAAAAGCCAGTAATTCTCATAAGGGTCTACTTTCTACGATTTATATAGAAAATATACTTTCCGCGTGGCAACTAACAATTACGGTTTCATTCGAACGGAACGGGCTCTTTTCCAACCCGCGTCACGTTACATAATTTCAGTAATTAACATTTATCGCGTTAAAACTGAAAACGATACTAAATTTTTTGGAAATGAAGGATAACGTTTAAATCGGAGAAATTTCCAATCATTTGTTCAATTTAGTTTTCTGTTAGAGCTGACTTCATCGATGACGAATTAGATTTGCAGTCTGATAGAAAAAATGAAAAAGTACGAAGTCGAGTAATCAATTTTTAATTAAAATTTTCGTATAGCTCTAATTATTTTTCAATTCAAAAAGATAATCTTCGGTGGGTAATATAGGGATGCTATCTGGTGACATGTACTCTAAACTATCGGTATCCATGTCAAAACCGAGGTCACCTACCATCTAAATATGTTTTAGTAGATGAAGGCGGGCCATAGTCGTAGTATAGCAAACTATAACGATATTAGAATGTTTATTGGCTATCTCATTCTCTGTGATGTCTGATGACTAAAATGGTGTTTGTCATTTAAAGTCCAGAGACTTTTTATCTCTTTGTCAGGGTTAAGCAGTAATTCATATGAGTTTTAGCGTCCTATATGATATTGGTGGAGGCGTGTTTAGCATTTTGTACAAATTTATTCCAACGTCTTAAACCTTGGTTTTTTCTATTTCATTTATATCTAGAATTCTAGCTCCATTCTCCCAACGACTTTGTAGTTCCTAATGTAATTTTCTTTATCATCTTGTGTTACTAAATGGGCAGGGAAGCCACTAGCAAAGGTTTTATACTCTAAAATGGCATTTAAAAATACTGCCTTGTTTAGTCTTGTCTATAGGACTCTTCATTGGATGTCGAGAACAATTTTGCTGAAAATAATTTTTTTCTATGTTTTTATGGTAATGTATCCTAAAAATACTTTTCAATCGCACCAAACTATACAGCCCTTGAGTAAACTAAACATAGCTCTCCATTAGTTTAAGCTGGGGATTTCATTAGAAAAGGAGGTTTCATGAATTAAGGCTAGCTACTCAAATGTAGGTGCATCAACCAGGAAACTGAACTTTTGAACTTTAGCAAGCTAGGGTTACATAGGCTTTGTTGTTTAAAAATGATCTGACTTGTAAGGTAATCATATTTCTACAATATGTGAAGAAAATAATGCATTTCCACTGTAAGTGTTAATGTTTTTATCATGTTTGGGTTTTATGGCCTCATGTTTATCTTAAATCGTTTTTGGTAATGAACTGAAGCGTAGGAATATCTAACACAATCGGAGATGCTAGTCTTGCTTGGGAACTGATTCATTTGGTGCTTATTTTACGGGATTATTTGAAGTTACTGGTGAGTGAGCCAGCTCCGCGTTTGAACTGCTTAACCTTGTTCAATATAGAGCCACTAGTACTATAGGAAACTCAAAAAATTATTTTTCTTTCAAAACAGGATTCCATCTTATTTACTGATACTTTTTCGGAAATTTTGTTATTTCTGTACAAACGAGCCGATAATAGAAACAAGAGCAACCTATTCTTTAAAAAATGTGAGTTATCGATTATTTATCCACATTTAACCTGAATTCACTGAATTGAAAATGTTACAGGTCTAGTTACAATAACTCAAATGAACTCAATGTCGGGTTTTGCGAGGTAGGTTAATTAAACACGATTTGAATTTTTTTAAATTTGTTTCGAACCAGACGAGTAAGGCGATAAAACATCTGGTGGTCAAAAACCTTTTTATCTATTTTTTGTGTATAGGAAATGTTAAACGTAAAGTTCATAGACGCCATGTTAGTTTTGTTATTTGCATATATTGCAAGAGTCTATAATATATCGTAAGTATTATCGGATACCATAAAGTGAATCTATTTCCTTTGTGTTGATTATGTTAACGACACAGATTCTCTGGTGAACCAGTGAATTTTTAGAGTTCAACTGTGATTGTGAATGACTATTTTACAGCATTAAGACTACGCCAATTGCATTGGATAATATGTTTGACGAAAACGGTCATCTATTGCCGTCCGAGGTTAATACGTAATGCCAGAAGTTTATGATTTCTTATCCTGGGAAGTATTGGACTCTAACCATATCCGGAACCATCTCTGTTAGCCAACTTCTTATTAGGTCCGATCACCGCGCCACCTACGGCGTTTCCATCATTTTGAGCTGGCAGGCTGATTTGCGCACCAGCAGCGGGCAAGTAACGAAACTTTAAGGCGTGTCCTGTGGTTTGAGGTAACGAATCAGAAACGGTGACAAGAACAGCTGTTAATAGAGTTTGCTAGAAATTCCGGTCAAACAAGTGTGGGGTAATAGGCCCACGGATTTCAATGGATTTTCATAGAGTTCTAGCCAGACGGCTTTTCAACGATTGGCGCTGAAGAAGTTTTGAACACTCCCCACAGTTTGAGTGCCACAGCCTCTCGGTGTGGGATTTTTTTCAGTAGATTAGATAGTTTTCCTAGTGGGGAGGAAACTTTCGACCCTCTTTTACGATTGCCATAGGCAATTTTGACTAGCAGGGATGGATACTATATAAAGCCTTAGTGTCCAATACTTCCCAGGATAAGAAGTCATTAACTTCTGGTAATGCGTATACTATACTTTCCTAGATCCTTACAAAAAATGTATAAACAGGAAATCGATGTTTTTTTCTTTCCAACTGATATTGAAGAAGTTGCGAACCATCGAGGATGGTTCCCCTCTGCTTTGTACATGGAAAGTAACACACACATTTTAAGTGGACCTCCAAAGGCGTTAGACTTGTATTCTCTTGATTTTATCAAAGCCGATAATTGGGTTAGTCTTTTATAATCCGACACGGCAAGACCCGAGAACGTTTGCAGAAGTGAAGTGGGTCTTACCTTTCCCCCGGTTTTATTCCGGGTTTTTTTAATCCTTCTTGCATCGCCGCCACATTGGCGAGTATTTAACTATCCTTTGGAAAAGTAACAGTTCACGTAAACCTATTAAAACGTTCCCTAATCTTACATGTGTTTTCGCTTGAAAGGATTGCGTAAAATCGTTAATTTCTATTATTTGAAGGTGTATTCGTTGGTTTTGTTATCAATATTTGCTATCTCTGCTCTTACAAATGAATGGAGAAAATATCTCATGAAGGACTGGACAACTTCCTTTTTTGAGCAAATTTGGGATATTTCGTCGACATTTTTCTTTGAACGTAAGGGAACGAACACTGACACTTTCGTTTTAGTTGTAATCTTATTCTTCCTATCTAGCCCTTCAAAGGCAATCAAACCGCATTTATTGGCGAATGGCCTTCGGATCTTGGATTTTAGGGATTTCCGTTCTTTCTATTTTGGTGTCTTGCAATTTCAAAACGGAAGCTTACAGCAAAGGATACGTCTACATCAACAGCCTCAATGAGTGGAAGGACAGTTCCAATTTTTCATTATGGACTCTGAAAGGACAGCCAATCTACACCTTTTTACATCGATGGGTAAATAATTTATCTTCAGGGCATCTTCCCACTTAAGAACTCTAACTTGGCTCGAACATAGGTTCGAGACTAGAAAATTTATATCGGCTTTTTCCAAAAGGAAGGTGCTTATTATATTTACACAAATTTCTCAAACGCGCTATGTTAAATTTCAGCTGCTCCTTGTAACCTCCTAACAACTTAATGAATTATCCCTATATATCCGTACGGATTAACAAACGAAATTTCATTTAGGTTTCCGATGTGTCAACTAAAAAACGTTTAATAAATGGTGAGGCAATTGATGGTGTGGATCAGCAACTTTATGAAAACATTTCTGAAGGACGCATTTCCGCGATACTGGATACTTACTACCTAGCATGTGCTTACAGTTTACTCGACTTTGACGACACCATGACTAATCGAATCTACTTCAGTAATTCCATGATAAAATCCATAAAATTCACTCTACCATTCAGCGACAAAGCCAGGAAAGAGGGAAAGTTTATTGAGATGGTCAATTCAAAGTAAGTTAACTGTATTGTGCATAATTAGTGACTCTTAGAGTACTCGATTTTAACTCTAGTGACCTCAGTGCAGAAATTGCCTAACATGGGTTTAAAATCGACTTCCGGTTTTATTACCTTAACCCCTCTCCACAGCCACTACAAACCCGTGTTCACATTTCTTAATGGTTGGGTAGGAAATGTTATTGGGGATCTTGAAACCATGCATGGACTAAAGCTGATCGCACCGCAGTTGATGTTTTCAAACAAAGACATGTTTATCTTACCTCGCCTAGTGGAGATGGTGCCACTGCGAATTGAAACACTTTCTCTTTGTGTCTTTAGTTTGCTGAGCTCGAGTAAAATCGTTTTTGTTTATGCATTGCAGATTATCAATGTTCTTCGAGACCCAGCCACTGCATTACGAATATCGAAAGCCATCCTACAAGCTTGACTTGATCAAATGGACTGAGCCAGTGAAAGAGATATCACCGATATCGGTCAAAGAGATTGCAGTCTCATTTCGAATCTTCTTCTACGGATTATGCATTTCTAAAGCAGTTTTCTTAATTGAACTTGGAATCTTTTTACTTCAACGTTGTTTCAATTGTGAATTCTAACAGAACTAAGAATTCAAAGTAGTTGTCCCAAAGGCTGTAGGATTTAATTATAGCTAATCATATATGTTCAAAGCACATGGCAAACAAGGCAGCCATATAAATATTCATACTCAATTCTCAACCAGAAATTTATTTTAAAAAGGCATAGCCAGAAGTAAATGAACCGAAGTTACTGGAGTCCCATTGCTTCTTCGTTAAACACAAGTTACTTATAATCCCCCTTATTTAACCCCCATTCCTGCACCCCATTCTCAAGCGCCGTTATTCTAAAAACGCCACCAAACGGTCGCTGTGTGGAAACGGAAGTCGGTTGTCGGAAATTTGTATATTTTAAAATGGCGGATTCCTTCGGAGAAGATTTATTCTTTATCGATGAAGAATTGAAATAAGATATGGTTTTGTCGTTCAAAAATGTTAGCACCCAGTGCAATTTTTACTTAGAAGCGAAAGTTCAACAAAAAAAAATTGGTAATGTGTCATATAGAAACAAATAGAGTCGAATCTCGCCAAAAAATCAAAGTTCAAGATAAGCCTTTGCATAGTGTAAACACAGCCACCGTTGCCACGCAATGTTTCTTAAGAGATTTATCTTTGACTAAAAAAACGGTGAAATCTAATTCTAATAATGACGATTCCGAGGGAAATTCATCTAAGCACAATGCCGGATTACCTTTAAAACCAATAGGGAAAGACATTTGCAAAGTATACAGTTCCGAAACGGCAAGTAATCAACAGGTACTAGGCCTAAGCCTTGGACGTCAAGATCAATTTGATCAAGCAGACGACTTTTTCAAAACAACTGAAATACCGGAACAAAGACTATATAGTCGGGCTTAAATGGCACAGTCACTTATAGTCTTTGGTCCCAGAATCCTCTGCAATAAATCTGCGAAGGACGAGGGGGGGGGGGATGAAAGGTTCTGCTTTTTTAAAGCCCCGCGTTATGTCAAATGTGTTGGACAGTTTTTAGAGTCTTAAGTAACTTCGGTTCATTTACTTCTGGCATAGCGTACATCGGTCACGAGTCACGCGTTTCACAGTTCCCTTCCAATGGGACGGGGTGGGAAAGAAGAGGTTGGTTTTATCAGAAGCCGATAAGCCTTCACACATAAAGTGGTGTAGGTCTAACGTTTCCATAGCTTTCGCCACGGAAAGACTTTCCCGAAGTATAAACTAAGCAGCGGTTAACCAATCATAAGCCTTTAACTATAGATAACCTCTTTAATGCCAGGCCAATCGGCGAGGGCTCCAAAACTATTTTCTCGCGTCGGAGCCTGAGTCAATCAAACCGGAAAACTCAGGAGAGTTGAAATGAATTACATTATCTTATCAGCTTAGGCACACTTCTACCTATAATGGTACAGTAGTGCTAAATAAAGGCTCATTAACGTTCTTAGATTGGAGCGAGGCTCCGATTGGAGGCTATTGAATTTGTTTAAACAAGATGGGTATGTTTATATATCTACTCCTCATGTTTGCCGACTTTCTTGTTTTACGGGAAAATGTTTGGGGCCGTACCTAGAAAACAAAATTTTTTAGACCCAATATTCTTTGAAACTTTTCACTTAGTCTGACCCAAAGGAAATAGCTTTTTATTTATGGCAGACTTATCAGACTCACCCTGTATAACAAAACGTATGTAATACATTTTTAGTTTCTAGGGGTGCACTTACATTGAAATCACTTTATTTATTAAATGGTTGTGAAACTTTAATAATAATAAACTTATGTAGAGGCTTTATTTTTGCCTCAACGACTACAAAGTTTGGTGCAATTAAAAATATTTCTATTTCATATCTATTCTATAGAGTGTAATTATACATTTAAAATAACATATATATTTTTAGAGTGTAATTATACATTTAAAATAGCATATCTGTTCTATAGAGTGTAATTATACATTTAAAATAACTTATCTATTTTAGAGTGCAATTATAAAATAGCATATCCACAATTTAGAGTGCAATTAGACATTTAAAATATCAAATCTATATTTAAGAGTGCAATTATACATTTAAAATAGCAAATCTATATTTAAGAGTGCAATTATACATTTAGCAAATCTATAATTAAGAGTGCAATTATACATTTAGCAAATCTATATTTAAGAGTGCAATTATACATTTAGCAAATCTATATTTAAGAGTGCAATTATACATTTAAAATAGCCTATCCATATTGCAGCGGTAGAAAATTTGAGCGCCACTGCCGAACTGAGGTAGGCGTCAGATGCGTACTTCGAGGGGATTAAACACTTCTGATTACGGGTACTCCCTTAAGGAAAGTAGTGACGTCTTGGCATTTTGCACTTAGGGGAGGGTTGCAGTCGTATGTATTGTTTCCACAATTAGTCAGGTCGCAGGAAATCTGCACCCTCTCGCAGAATGCAAAGCTACACCGTAAGTAGTCACAGCCTTAATGAAACAAAAAGTGGATTTAGCCAAAGCCATTTGTCACCTCGGTTGCCTCTATATAATTTTCGGTTGGTTCTAATATAACAGAAGAACGCACACCCTTACCTACTGAGGGTCCACCTAATTTGGGATCGCAATTATAACTCGATCTGCTAGCGCATTTGGAAGAGTCGCAACTTATATTACCAGCTGTAATATCGCAAACTTGAATAGAACAACCAAGGTAATTGCATGCTATAAAAAGAAGTAAATGAGTTTAGTCTTAGTAAACTGAAATAGAATAATAACATGACCAACCTTCCAAAAATGGTTGCTGGGCATTTTAAGATGTAATATAAAAGTAACAACTGACGATGGTAAGACTGATGTAGAATGTATTTGCAAACATATTTCTGAAACATTTAAAATTATTTAATTTCTTTCAACTCTTTTTGTACAAGTGGAAAATATACTTATGAGTAAAATAAAGTATATTTTCAAGTTTGGAAAACAATACAGGGTGTTACAAAAAGATGTGCCACAAATTCAGGGGCGCATTGTACGGGTCAAAACAAGACTAAGTCACCAAAGAATTATGGTCCAAAACTGAACACCCGCGGAGATACGGGCCATCAAAGTATCACGTAAAGTGCGATGAATTTTCCCTTCAAGTGAAACGACGAATATGGCTTGACCATATTGTTTTCAATTAATTGGTCATAACTGAAAAAGACTCGATATTTAAGAAACGATCGATACTGGAGGCAGAGCTAAAAGCATTTTAGACCAAAAAATTAAACATTTAATTTGGTAAAGTGTTTTAATGTGGCCTAAAGTTACAACGGCGTTTTCAGATAGCTGTAGTTGCTGAGTGGCTTGGTTTTTCATTCATTAAAACGATGGCCCATTCAACTTCTTTGTCAAGCCAACGAGTAAAGCGCTTTTACGTGTAAGCAAGAGCGCCGAGTTATTGGAAAGATTACGTGACAACGGCATGAACCTAGTAAAATCGGCGTTTTTAACCAGACCGTGGTATTATTACCCAATCTCGCATGTCTGTTATCGAACCCCTGTGGAAGTTACGTTTGCCATCGAACATTCGTGGATATCTGTGTCGTGGGACATTCTTCTAAGACAGATTCACTATCGGCCACGTATGCAAAAAATGACGCATACGGCGACAAACGACCAATGATATTTCTCACGTGATTGTAATACTGTATGACGCGTAATCCTTCGAAAAGTAGTCGCTTAAGTACATTGCTGCTAGTAATGATTGGTAACTACACCTGCTAGATCAAATGTCAACTAGTACATTACAATGTTTTTTAAAGGGTCTTAAAGTAGACCAATTAAGAAACATTTGTTTTGCTATAAGAAGGGACTGTGCTAGTTTCAAATCACTTCAGAAAAAACTTACAGTCCTAAAAGTTATGGAAAATTATTCATTTATATAATAAATATGCACCTTATGTATGGACGAGCATTCGGGAATGCTCTGGAAGCCAGGCGCCTTTACCAAGAGATGTTTCCTCAACGACGATTGCCGTGTCGTCAAACTTTCGAGGCGGTAGATCGACGTTTGCGAGAGACAGGGCAACTACGGCGAAGGGGTGGAGCTGGAAGACCGCAAGATGTACCCGAAAACTTAGAAAACCAAGTCCTGCAAATCGTACAAAATGATCCCGGAACCAGTACTCGCAAGGTGGCAGATCAAAGGTTTTTAGAATCCTAAACAATCACGGATTTCACCAGTACCACTACCAGAAGGTTCAGGCTTTAAATCCAGATGACTATCCAAGGAGGCTACAGTTTTCAAACTGGTTTATCCACCAATGTGTTGCGAACCCCCAATTTCCAGGCATGGTCTTAGTGACCGACGAGGCCACGTTTGCCCAGGACGGAATCATCAACTCTCACAACATGCATCAATGGAGCCAAGAGAACCGGCACGCCATCGTGGTAGCAAGTCATCAAGTCAAATTTGGTTTAAATGTTTGGTGCGGTATTGTTGGTAATCTTTTAATCGGACCGCACTTCCTCCCACAAAGACTTAACGGTCAATTCTAACTGAAACGCTACCGGAGCTCTTAGAAGATGTGCCCTTGGCTCAGGTTCGCGACATGTGGTTTATGCACGATGGCGCTCCCGCTCATTTCAGGCGCGACGTTCGGGCACATTTGGACGCCACCTATCCTGGAAGGTGGATCGGTTGTGGAGGACCTGTTGCTTGGCCAGCTCGTTCGCCCGACCTCAACCCTTTGGATTTCTTTCTTTGGGGTCATTTGAAGAACATGGTTTACCAAACGGAAGTTCCAAACATCGAAGAGTTACGTCGAAGGATCATTAAGGCATGCGAAACCATCAGAAATACACCAGGAACGAGTTCGTGGGTCTTCCGTCAAAAGGGCCGAAGCTTGCGTAAGAGCTCAAGGACAACATTTTGAACCAATTTTGTAAAATTTAAATAATAAAATACGATCTCGATGCTAATTGCACCCTTTAAAAAACATTGTAATGTACTAGTTGACATTTGATCTAGCAGGTGTAGTTATCAATCATTACTAGCAGCAATGTACTTAAGCGACTTCTTTTCGAAGGATTACGCGTCATACAGTATTACAATCACGTGAGAAATATCATTGGTCGTTTGTCGCCGTATGCGTCATTTATTGCATACGTGGCCGATAGTGAATCTGTCTTAGAAAAATGTCCCACGACACAGAAATCCACGAATTTTCGATGGCAAACGTAACTTCCACAGGAGTTCGATAACAGACATGCGAGATTGGGTAATAATACCACGGTCTGGTTAAAAACGCCGGTTTTACTAGGTTCATGCCGTTGTCACGACATCTTTCCAATAACTAGGCGCTCTTGCTTACACGTAAAAGCGCTTTACTCGTTGGCTTGACAAAGAAGTTGAATGGGCCATCGTTTTAATCAATGAAAAACCAAGCCACTCAGCAACTACAGCTATCTGAAAACGCCGTTGTAACTTTAGGCCACATTAAAACACTTCACCAAATTAAATGTTTAATTTTTTGGTCTATAATGCTTTAAGCTCTGCCCCCAGAATCGATCGTTTCTTAAATATCGAGTCTTTTCAATTATGACCAATTAATTGAAAACAATATGGTCAAGCCATATTCGTCGCTTCACTTGAAGGGAAAATTCATCGCATTTTACGTGATACTTTGATGGTCCGTATCTCCGCGGGTGTTCAGTTTTGGACCATAGTTCTTTGGTGACTTAGTCTTGTTTTGACCCGTAGAATACGCCCCTGAATTTGTGACACATCTTTTTGTAACACCCTGTATTTTACTGTTATTTTATAGTTACCATATCGCCTCGATCGTTGGTTCCTATCGACTTCGATCCTATGCAGAGTTGGAAAACGATGGCAAGAAGTATATAGTTCAAAACATCAACAACAAAATGATATGTGTCATTGCCATCTACTAAATTCGGTGTCATAAATGGGACATGGAGCCAATTTTTTGGTTAGGATATGTAAATGTATAAAACCGCAACGTTCCCATTTTATGTTGTTTATTAAAGTTCTTTATAAGTGTGTCAAAAGCGAAAACAGCGACATTTCGGGATTTTGTTATACAACGTAGAAACCTACGTCAACGACCAGTTGAGATAAAGACAGTTTTCTTGCTTTTTAAACATTTTTCTTAGACATTTATTCAGTTTCATTAAAGATTTCCCGGTTTTTTTAAGGGAAGAGTTTCTTGTTCTTGTAGACACTTAACGCGGGATTGTATTATACATTAAAACTCGTTTTTATTATACAATGCAATTCATTTTTATTATGAATTAAAATTATTTTTATTTTACATTAATATTAATTTTTATTGTACATTAATATTATTTTTTATTGCACATTAATATTAATTTTTATTGTACATTAATATTAATTTTTATTGTACATTAATATTAATTTTTATTGAACATTAATATTAATTTTTATTGAAAATTAATATTAATTTTTATTGAACATTAATATTAATTTTTATTGAACATTAATATTAATTTTTATTGAACATTAATATTAATTTTTATTGAACATTAAAATTAATTTTTATTGAACATTAATATTAATTTTTATTGAACATTAATATTAATTTTTATTGAACATTAATATTAATTTTTATTATACAATAAAATAGATTTTTTTATACAATAAAATACATTTCTGTTATACAATAAAATACATTTCTGTTATACAATAAAATACATTTCTGTTATACAATAAAATACATTTCTGTTATACAATAAAATACATTTCTGTTATACAATAAAATACATTTCTGTTATACAATAAAATACATTTCTGTTATACAATAAAATACATTTCTGTTATACAATAAAATACATTTTTGTGTACAGTAAAATTTTTTTAAATTATACAATAAAATTCCTTTTTGTATACATTAAAGTTCGTTTATGTTATGCAATAATATTAATTTTTTATTATAGAATAAAATTAATTTTTATTATACCTTTAGAACGCAGATATAAGACATTTAAAATAAACATTTTCGTATGCTGCACTTAAAAATTAATAATTCTTTTCTTTTCTGTTTTTTGGCTAGGAACTAGGGCTTGTTAAGCCATTACAGCTCCGTTTGATAGGGTGGAATATTAAAAATTATTTGTTTTAAGGGAGAATATGATGGATAATGTCCTTTAGGTTTGTTTATCGAAAAGAAATTAAATGATTTTAAATTTACGTGGATATTAAATGAGTTTTAAGTTTAGTTTTAAAAATATTGATGTTTGGATAATCTACTATTTCTGGGGGCAAGGAGTTCCATAGGGGAACTACCCGATAAAAAAATGAGTTTTTGACTACATTGAGACGAGGGCGCCTAACGAATAATTTTCGTGAGTGGCCGCGCGTGGAGGAAGGGTTAGCGGTAAAATAGGTCTGAGAGGGATTTGACAAAATATTGTAAAGAAGTAATAGGTCCACCACGTCCCAGCGGCACGTTAAGGTGGGCCAACCTAAATCTTCCAGGCGCAAGGCACGAGAAACCCCCCTCAAAGACGGGATAATCTTGGTAGCTCGAGATTGTATAGCCACTAAGCTAGAAGAGTCCTTAACTTGATACGGACGCCATATAGGCGAGCAATACTCTAGGATGGGCCTGACAAATTGATTGTATAATAGAGTGAGTGTGGCGTGGTCCAAAAAAGAGAAATGATTGATGAAATTGGAAACAGATCAATTTCTAGTTATTGATATTTTGTTCAATGCCTTGACCATTACTGCGCCCAGTATTACCAGGGTCAGAACCATCACTAGTACCGAGAGCATCGCTGCACTTTTGATTAAGGGCCGGTGAACATTCATAAGTTTCCTCGCAGTTGGTAGTGTCACAATTCAACTCCACATCGCTCTCACAATAGTTAATGCTACACCGTATGTAATCGCAAGGCCCTGAACAAATAAAAAACATTTAAACCATCTATAATAACGACATACTTATTTTTGAACGGTTAGGTACAATTATTGGTGTGAATATTTTCGTCAGGCTGTATGGTAAATACAAATTAATCAATTAATTATGTTCATACCTTGTACTTGTGGTTGACAGGTATAACTTCCCTCGTTGCATTTCGAAGCATCACAACTTAAAGAACCAGAAGCCAGATCACACTGATTAATGGCACACCCGAGGTAATTGCAGGCTATAAAAATTTGTAAACGTAGTTATAGATCGTTCACAGTTTGTACTATAATTAAAATATCTAACAATAATTATCTAGCACAAAACCTCCTCGATGAGAATATTTTCATTTCGGTATAATTTTATAATCATCATTTTACATACCTTCGCGCTGATCTTGTGCATTTGAATAAACAATACAACAAACGATGCTAAGACTGAGGAAGATCATTTTTCCGATCATGGTTCTAAAAGGGTTTATAAGTAAAGAAAATATCAATTTTTTGGGTTTTAATTGATTTTGCCTTATGATTTTACTAATAGATACTCTACTGTAAATTAATCCCAATGTTAATTCAATGGGAATCTATGTTAATTCAATCGGGAATTTATGTTCATTCACTCGGGAATTTATGTTAATTTAATGGGAATTTATGTTAATTCAATGAGAAATAATGTTAATTCAATGAGAAATAGTGTTAATTCAATGGAGAATTATGTTAATTCAATGGGGAATCATGTTAATACATTGAGAAATTATGTTAATACAATGGTAAATTAACCCCTGTGTTCATTTAATGAGAAACTGACCCTATTTAAACTCGGTTTGAAATTAACCCCTATATTAATTCAACGGAAAATTAATCCCCTGGTTAATTCTGTTGGAAATTAACTCCATAGAAAATTAATTCCTATGTTAATACTATGGGAAATTAATCCCTTTGTAAAGTAATATGGGTAAATTAATCCTTATGTTAAATTTATGGTAATTTAATCCCTATGTTAATTTTATGGGAAATTAATCCCCGTTTTAATTTTTTGTGAAATTATTCCTTAAGTTCACTGTATCAAATGTGATTTTTGCGTAGTTAATTTTTTATCTATTTTACCTAGTTATTTCTATAATCTAATTTACCTAGTTAATTCTATGATCTATTTCACCTAGATAATTCTAAGGGGATTTTTCTTATTATTTATTAAGCAGGTGATATTTTCCAAGTGTTAATTCTACGAGAGATAATTCTTTTAGTGCGTTGGACGGTTTTCACTTACGTATAGTTAGTGCTTATCTCGTCTAAAAATAGTTAACGATTATGGTGAAGTAGTCAACTATAGTAAAGTATCATTGCTAGTATAAAGGTTTATATATTATTAATTTAGGCCGACTAGGTACGTTTGAAATGGATGTCAAAACACCGACTACTGCCTCGAAAATCTATTTACGTGTCAGTGCCATTATATTTGATCTCATTACAAGTAACATAACAACGGTAAGTATGTCCAAAAGTAGATAGATATAAAAATAAAAAGTACACTTCATTAACCATTCCCTGCCTTTGGCTGTAGACGCCATCTAAACTGGGAAGCAATCTACCCTTCTCTCAACCCTCTACACGAACTAACCAATCAGGGAAGAGCTTCTTGACGTCTTAGGGCTTTTGAAAATAGTACATAATTCTGGCGATCCAAACGTTAATTTTTGGTACTAGAGAAGCATCTGCCACATTATGAGCCTATTCACGACTTGTTCCCTGTGCCACGGTCGGGAAGATAATCATACGCAGAGGGGGGTTGACACTGTTCTGGGATAAAGGAAGGCCTCTCATATTACACGGCGCGCGCAAGTTTCAACGAAATGTACTTTTTGTATGTCTCGGTGTTTTTAGGAGTCAAAAACTATTTCCGCTAACTAGCTTCCTACTTGATAAAACTTTCAAAGAGGTGACTATTGATGAGAAGTTACTTATTGTTATTATTATTACTCATGATGAAATTGATAAAAATGGAACATTAAAGTTTCTCTTTCTGGGTCATGAAAACAACCTTGCAAGTAATGAGCGAGGACGCGATCAGTCAACCACCAAATAATTTGACCTGAAAATATAACCAGGGATAAGGGAGGTGAGATGGATTGGAAATGATGAAGGGCGACCTGCGGCACCGTATCTCTCCCAGTGTACCTCGCGCACGCCCCTACCCTTCGGTAGGCGATTGCCAAGTGCTGCCGCGTAGCGCCATTTTATATGTACGAGAACTAGCTTCTATTTTTAAGATAGAGGGAGCGTCCTTTACAATTTCGTCCGGTACGACCCTACCTAACCGCTGAGGATGCTGGGAGAACTACGGTGCCGTAGGTGGGGGTACAGAGGCAACGCTATAGGTATGGGGGTTTCCACTCCATTCCTCTCTCCTTCAAGATATAACTCTGGAGCTTTGGGCTCAGGCCTGTCTAATTCTTTATAAAAATTTATTGAAATAAAATTTTGTTTCTCTGGGTTATAAGATCATGGTTCATGAATAACAACCTTACAAGCAATGAGTGAGGGCACGACCACTCGACATCCCAATCGTTTGACCTAAAAATATAGGTCTGGGGAAGGTCACAGGTCTGCCTCATTAATAAAAAAAAATTAAAAATTATAACTCTGATCAATATTTTTCATTAACTTACTTGTGAAATGTTACGATCTCTACCATGTACGTGCCCATAATTTCTAGTTTTATTGAATCAGAGAGAAGTAGTTAAGGAGACGTATTTGAAGTCCTTTTTTGTACAGACAACCGCGCCCTCCTTTTCCTTAGCGGCCCCATTTCTTCCAGTGTTATAGATAAATCTCGAGGCGAAGATTATTGTTTCATGCAACCATGGATATTTGTTAATGCTAACGGACGTATTATTGGTTCCCATCTGATACCTTCCACAAGACATTTCCCCTAGGTGCCCGTTTAGCATAGAAAAACCTACGACTTCCAACTCCTCCCGCATCGCCGAGCCTTGTGATTGAGAGGAAAAAAATATTTTTTTTTCATTCTCTGCGCATGGGCAAAATTTCAAACCCACCAGTCAAGACTCTCCGGAGAGTTATAGTTCCTTCCCCCTCACCGTAACCTAGCTACTTCCGACTCGATTAAGAGGCGAATCACACCCGCGGGTGTAACGCATATTCGGTGACCATCTTTTTGACTAGCTCGGAATCCATATTATGATAATATTTTTAGATATCTATCATATGATATATTGATTACTTTATGTTAGTTCGAATAACAAAGGAAACTTCTAGCGTGTACCTTTCAATTAATAAAAGTTACGCGTCACTAATTATAAGCTTTATTATATTCCCAACAGAGTAATTCATTGTTAAGTTGCACAATATTTCGTGAGTTTCAACCGACGTTAGAAAGAAATACATGTTTGGTGCTTTATATTGTTATTAGACTCGGCTCTGTAATTACAGTAATCACAAGCTTTACAATGCAATATTCACGTGAGAATTGCTAGGAGGACGATTAGAGAAAATGCTGCAAATATACTATATTAATCTATTAATACGTTCAAAAAGGAAATATAAATAGACCTTTTTGATGTAAAAACAGTATCGGGACATACAAGGGGTTGATATACTTTGCTGTCTCTGCGCACTCGCATGATACAAAAAGTCTATAGTGCATGCGCCAAAAAGCGAAGTGGAAGGCAAAGTGTCTTTCCCTCTAAGTTACATCGAAATGGTCTATAACAGAAAGTAAGGCTTTGTGGAGGTTAATGAAATTTTTCTGTAGTACCATCTATGAGATTTATACGCCAAGTACCGGTTTATCTTTAATTTCTTTGGTCTACCAATCAGCGCTCTTCTTTAATAAAACGTTATGTTTCACTTCTATCCAGCGAAAATAGTTCTACTTTTGAAAGCTTCAGGAAAATACAATATTTTTCGATCTTGGTGATCATAGGCTTCGTAGTTGAAAACATATTAAATATAATGCGGTTTGCCTGCTCACTAGCGTTAGTAGTGATTCGCGAGTTTTCCCATATTAAACTATTAAATATTTTTTCTTACGAACAGAGGTAAAGCTCTTCTTATTCTTGTTCTTTCTTTTTCCTTTTTATTAAGGTACTGTGAAATTGGTGATATTTTTGCCTTAGCAATGTTCAACCTGCTTGACGCAATTCTGAGTTAATATTGTTTCAATAACTCTTGCTTCACAGTAACCAGCTGTTGTATCTCACAGTATTAATTGTCGAAAATGAGTGGACACAAGATATTTCGTAAACATTGTTTTATGGCTTAACAAGACCAGTAATTATCATAAGCTTTTACTTTCTACCATTTATAGAGAAAAAAAAATTTCAAGTGGCAACTAACAATTTCGGTTTCCACTGGAACGAAAAGGGTTCTTTTTTATAAAGATAAAATATTTCAGTAATTAATTACCGCGGTAAAATTGTAAACGATATTAATTCTGAGGAAAATGAAGGATAACGTTTAAAATAAAGAACTTTCCTATCATTTGTTCAATTCAGTTTTCTGTTAGAGCAGAGTTCATTGATGATGAATTAGATTTGTGGTCTAATAGAAAAAATGAATAACAACAGAGTCAAGTAATCACTTTTTATTAAAATTCTTCGATACTTTTTTCAATTACGATAGGGCTACTGGGTTAGAAAAATATTTCAAAAATCTTATCTATATTTGAAGAAGTGGTTTGTTTGTGTATTAGTTGGCACAATTGTTTTTATCAAATTTCACAAAACTCTATGGTTGATATGAGTAACACTGGAAGAATGTTTTAGAAGTGGTTGGGTTGAGATCTTCTCAAGGTGGCGAACCCCTAACCATTAAGCATTTTAAGATTTCCTACTATAAAAACCGTAACATTGTTTCTTTATTATTAACCCTTAAATAAGCATTGTTTTATTGATGTTGAAGGTTGTCAAACAAATATTTCTAAGAAACAACATCATATAGATTTTTTATATAGTCGTCACTAGTACTATTTAGTGTCTAGATAGACAGGTAACTCTTTTCAGTTTCAAATTCCTAAAAACACCCAGGTAACGCTGGCTAGCTTAGCTAATTTAGTGGTGAATTAACCTTGAAATAAAGAGAAATAGAGTGGTAACCTCCATACCTACAACGTTGTCTCTGTAACCCACCTACGGCACCGAATTGATCCCATCATTCTCAGCGTTTAGGTAGGGTCGTACAGTATGAAGTCTTAAAAGTAGAAGCTAGTTTTCATACAAATACATTGGCGCTATGCCGCAGCACTTAACAATCACCTACCGCAGGGTAGAGGCGTGCAAGAGGTACACTGCGAGAATTTCAGTGCCACAGGTCGGCTATCATCATTTCCTCTCCATCTTACCTCATTACTCCCTGATTTAACGGTGTAATTTCAGGATATGTTTCAAAATGTTGAAACTTGCGTTACGTTCAGAAGCCACGTTTTTTATTAGACATTTAGTTGTTTTAACTAAATATGAAACTCCGTTAGTCTATGTTGTATGTATCTATTAATTGTTTCACAATTTTTCCAGGTTTAACAGGACTTTAAAATTTGGAGTTCTTGATGTAAATAAGAAGCACTCTTTATTAACCGTAAGAATTTATTTGTTAATTATATTTCATATTTTTCTAGTTAACGCAACAGTCAGATTTTTTTGCACCGGTCTACAATTTAATAAAAGATTACTTTGAATTGTTTTATGAAGGGTAAAGAGAAATTTAATTTATTTTACGAGAAAGTATTTTAGAAATGTTTAATAACCTTTTGGAATTTAGTCTTAAGTTAATATTCTTGAATGGCCGTCTAAATACGTTTTCATGTAAAATTTAAATTCTAGTGTTACTTATGAAGGCGTACCAGAAGATGAATTAGCTGATTTAAATTTAACGGATGAGCTCCCTTATGTAAGTATAACAAAGAAGATTATTTTAAATCTACTGGTTTATATTGGACAACGTGGTTACATCGAAATGGTCCATGCAGCCAGTCACATTTCTTCAGTATATTTTGAACTCATTGTTACCTATTAACCTTTTCTTATTTAAAATTCCCTTTCAAAGAATCTTGACGCGATCTGGTACCCAACGGCTATGGACCTTCTATCAGTTCGAATTAGAAATGGCATCGCTGCTTTTGCCAGACCTTCCCATGATACGCCTCTCGTCATGATATCTACTACTCCTAAGTCCAACTCCGTAACAAAGTTAGAGGTTGAGGTTGTTGACAAATGGGTAAGAGATACTAAATCGATCACTAAATTTTTGGATCAAACATCTTATATAAGTCAAGCTGGCTCTATGTACAAATTAAGACAAAATTTTAAATATTTTCTATTAAGTCAAACTATATTTATGTACATATTGGAACATTTCAAATTTACTAAAACCTCGTAACTCTTACATTTACTATACGGTCACAACGAGTCTTATGACTTCCTGTCAAAGAAAATAAAAATAAATGAATTTATAATCAGTGTAAAAAGATAAAATAAGTTTTCAAATTGGTATTTTACCAGAGTAATTGAAATAACGAAAGGCGACACTGCTATGAATAATTTTGCTTTACAAATATTAAAACAAACCTATTAGATTCAATTTTCATATTTATTTAATAAATAATTATATAATACTTAAACGCTGCTACCTTTTAAATATTGCACATATTTGGTTGCAGACCTGTGTATTTCATTTCAAGTATAAAATGTTTTTATATTCAGGTATTTATGGGAACGATATTGTCAATTATTTCAATAGCGTTATTGTTATCCATCAATTCATATTACGGAAAACACTTTAGAAAAATCGATTCAAAAATGAAACAAAGCTTCTTTACACACTTCTGCGAAGAAATTTGGAAAGCGTTAATGGCATTTTTACATGACAGTAAGTCTTGAGCCTTTACCCTTGTTTCAAAATTAATTATCAAAACGTATCAAGAATATAAGTTCTGCGTGAAAGGGGAGATTTTTCTCGTAAAAAGCAGTCGGAAACCGAGGTGTTTGAACAATGAAGCCAAAATTAGGCTTTACAGATAGGAATTTCGGGGAGTGTTATGGATACCATACACTTTTCTTGCAGCTTACGCAACAATGCCAAGAAGCCCTATCTTACGAATAGTTTGCGCCATATGGGTGTGGACAACATTTCTGATGGTAATACAAATACAGAGCGTCATGAAATCTGAGTTTTCCTTCGTCTCGCACAAATACATTAAATCTGTGGAAGAATTTGGTCCCAAAAGTAAATGGAAGGCTGTGTGCGTTGGAGGACAATCAGAAGCTCGTCTCATGAAAATCATGGTTCGAATTTCTTTCTTAAATTTGTAAGAGTACCTCTCACTGATCGCCGACGCCTGTGGTTTAGTTTTAACAAATGCCACTAGATGCTCCCATAGTCGAGGGAGCTTAGTCGTAAAGCTTATCAGTTATCAAAGGCCAGTTTTAGCTCCGCCCTCGTGGACAAGTTTTGATTGGTTCCTGCCTTTGGTGAGGTAAATTGGTGGTTAGAAGATAAGCCAACATGCTAGGGGCGCCACAGAAGCCAACAGATTCTTATCTGAAAAGTTTTGCAGCCCGAAGAAAGTACTTTTGGAGATTATTCGATCATTTTTATTGAAATAATAATATCAGAAGTGTGTAAAATGTTTCCCTTTGTAATATACAAGTGAAATGTTAAGTTAGAGAAAGACACTATTAGCACCATACGGTATTACTATACCGTACTCTTAATTGTCTTACTGTTGATTTTAAGGCATCAACTAGCGACACGTTTAAATACATCGACAAAACTGTCAAGTATATTACGCAAACCGATATGGCTAGTGACGACTTCTATTCGGATATGTCTGAAAACGAAGTGTACTTTTTCCTAAAAAATCTTTTCGCCGACGCCATTGGAATTATATCGGGAATGGGATTAATTGATAAAATGAAAATTCCGAAGCTATACGTTTCAAAACCAGCTACCCAGTTCTACATAACGCATTATAATTCCTTCATAATGTCAGCTGACAGAGACTTTAACGACATTACGGATAAGATGTGAGTGTTGCAAAAAGTAAACGCTTTCCAAGGGGAGACACGCTAATCGTAAAACTAAAAGAGAAAAAAGATACTGTAAGCCTCTTACATATAGTTTACTATTTGCTATAGGCAAGACTCAATGATGGAGACGCATTGGTTGGACAAGCATCGAAAAGTCAACCAATATCTGCTAGATTTAATTACATGGGTTGAACCACCGGCAGAGATAAAACCCATTTCATTCAAAGGCTTCGAAGCTCTCTTTCGTGTTTACACGTGTGGAAATGTTTTAGCTGCAATAATATCGTTTTTGGAATTGATTTTCAATTTTCTAACCAGAGGTTCTCGTATTGACAATCGTTCTATAGCTTTTTAAGTCGTTTCTTGAATTCATGGTAAACGTTGCAACCTTTTCGTGAAGGTTCATTCTGTAAAGTTTTCAATGGCTTAGCAAATATCATTGAAAACATTATCAGTGTCGTTTTATGTCATTTAAAACAGTATAAACGTTAATCTAGGCAGGGCCGGATTAACCACTAGGCAAGTTAGGCAATTGCCTAGGGCCCGGATATCTGAGGGGCCCGTAATCAGCTAGTTTTCCAAAATTGAGAAAATGAAAAACCAAAAAATATATTCCCCCTCTTTCTCTACCAAAACATAACGTCACTGACACCATGGAAAAGCCAGGTGAGATGTATAGAGATGGGCCGATACCAGTTTAAACCGATACCGATATGATCCGATACTTGGGAAACCGATACGTACCGATACCGATATTTTACCCGATCCTTCGATTAAACCGATATCAAACCGATACCGATATGGTATCGGTATCGGCCCATCTCTATTGATGATTCTCGATCCAATTTTGGTACTTGAAACTATAAAACTGGCTTATCATACGAAAAACCCATTTTAGACACTAGTTACGTTATCCAAAAATAGATGAAAAACTGTGCTGTCTCAGAGTTTAGGTCTTATGGCGTCATCTACTCTCAACATAAGTATTTATTTTCTTCAAAAAATATCGGGTAGAAATATCGGTTCATTTTTAACCGATACCGATATATCGGTTAAGGCCAAATATCGGTACCGATACCGATATGGCATCGGTATCGGCCCATCTCTAGAGATGTAACGGCAGCGTAATGTTGGAAAAACCATTACCCAAAAACATTATGGCAATTTATGAAGGAAGAAAGAAAAAGACGAAAAGAAACTTAAAAATTCAATGGAAATGTATTTTGAGAAGTCGTAATCCTCGGAGAAAGAAATTTCATTTTGAATCGTGTTGTTACTGACCGTCATTAAACACTGGGGTTGCATTGTATGATTCCTTGAGAAGCTTTATTCGGGGTGGTCGTGATAATTTGAAATATTTTAAATAATTGCTCAGCTCACAAAAGAGATAATTTACAAAAGTAACGAAGAAAGGGGAAAAAAATACGTAAATATGTTAAAGGCGCAGGAAAGAACAAGGCGACCCAAGGGTTGGGCTCGTAATAGTAGCCACATCGTACAGTACTTGACAGGCGTACAGAAAATTTAAGTGAATAGCCCTCGATGCGCTACCTGAACTGTTTTAAAATGATTACTTCATTTTTTACTTCTGTTATAATTATAATAGTGTGACACGAACGAAAAACGTGAGTACCCCCACGATGAGCATCCTTTAACAGTGTTTAAACGAAATACCCGTAAATGCCCATTAAAAGAAGTACAGAAAATGAGAGTGAATAACCCCTCGTTGCCCTAACAAAAATAATAACCCTTAATCCTTACTTCAATAAATTTACTTACATTATAATTGTAATATTTAGGGCCACAAGTTAGTGCTTTTTTTAAATTCTTCTCGATTTGTGGAGAAATACACGTAACTTCTAATAATTAACATCTCCTTAAGGCCATTCTAAATTTAACGTCGGAATATACTTCTTTTTGCTTTTGAAAATTCTCTCGATTTCTTTGAATTTTGATATAGGGGAGCGGGATTGAAAGCGTGAAACCCTTATTGTCAACTGGTGACAGGAATTTTAAAGGGAGTATTAAACCTTCCATTTTAATTAAGGTAACACCATAATCCTTTATCTCGCTTTAAATATGTCGAGCAATCGTAAAACACAATTCAAAATGCTAACCCTTACTGATACAATTAAATGCAGGGGCGTCGGAAGTGTTTTGAAGTTGGGGGGCTCGGGCTCCGATGAAGACCAGGGAGGATGTATGGGATAACGCCCCAAACCTGCTCCGGAGCGTCTTTTGAAAGCTGTTGTCGTAATTTACACAAGTATTATTTTAAATTTAAAAGTGATATACACCGGGGATGAGGCATGAGACTGTAAGACGATATTAACCTGGAATGAGACTATGCATAAGGTATTCAGGGGTGATACTCACTCATACGCTCAATTTTAGTTGAATAAGTGACTAATTAATTTAGAAATAGAAAGCAAAAAGGGACTAAATAGGGGTAAATCAAGCTATAAAAAGGGCCACTTGAAATGAAATGTTTTCAGAGATGACCGATTTAAAAGATATTTTAAAGGTCGGAGTCGTAATTAAGCCCAATCTATGGTCTTAGATATTTCCAGTCAAAAGAAAGGTCACCTCATAAAAGGTCTACGGCGAAATTCAATTACAGAATGCAAAGCATTCAAAAATAAAACAAACATTCATTTGAATTGGATTAATTTTAAATAATAAGTTAAAAATTTGCTGAGCGAGCGAAGCGAGCTCCACGATTTTGGACTTTGATCAACTGTGATCTCGCTATTTTTTCGTTTAAACCGTCATAAGACAAATATATTACGTTTAACTTTGTGGTCGAGAAGATAAATAACACCGAAAGAATCAAAAATCCAAAAAAAAAATGGCAAATAGTAACTAATTTTTGGAAAAGTGACTTTTAGTAACCGAATTTGAAAAAAGTGACTTAGTATCAGCCCTGGACCGTATTTCTCAAGGGGTGAGACTACTATTAAAGAAATTCAGAAAGTATAGCTAAAATATGCTTTACAATTTTTTGTAATGCAGTAGGTCTTAAAATATAGCAATTTTTTATTTTTAATCTAAAATTTAATACCTAAATGAATACAAAGTAAGAAAATTAAAAACCAAATGTGAGGGGGCTTTCCAAGAATTGGCAGAAACGATTGTATACCAAAATCCCCCCAGCCAAAATCCCCCCGGCCAAAATCCCCCATTTAACCCAATGCGACAAAATCCCCCCAATGTAGGACAAAATCCCCCCAAATCATTATAACAAGACAAAATCCCCCCAAATCATTATAACAAGACAAAATCCCCCCAAATCATTATAACAAGACAAAATCCCCCCAAATCATTATAACAATACAATCCAGCGTTGCACCTGGAATCCCCCCAAATCATTATAACAAGACAAAATGCCCCAAATCATTATAACAAGACAAAATGCCCCCAAATCATTATAACAAGACAAAATCCCCCAACGAAAATCCTCTGAGAAATATATAACAGTAGTTTCAAATATAAGTAGTTTGTTTTATTTCACATTTCACATTTTTCGGCGACACAGCTTGCGGTGTCGCATTCAACCGAACGTAGCCAAAAGGTGCGATTTTATTATAGTCCCATTGGACCGAAATTCTATTGAACTGGAAGAAGACATACTGTATGGTTTTACATTAAATATATTTTTAATTAATAGGAAAATCTTTTGGAAAAGGTGGCAGCTAATTAATAGGAGAATATTTTAGAAAAGGTGGTAGCTAATTAAAAGGAGAATATTTTGGAAAAGGTGGTAGCTAATTAAAAGGAGAATATTTTGGAAAATGTGGCAGCTAATTAGTAGGAGAATGTTTTGGAAAAGGTTGCAGCTAATTAAAAGGAGAATATTTTGGAAAAGGTGGTAGCTAATTAAAAGGAGAATGTTTTTGAAAAGGTGGTAGCTAATTAAAAGGAGAATGTTTTGGAAAAGGTGGTAGCTAATTAAAAGGAGAATATTTTGGAAAATGTGGCAGCTAATTAGTAGGAGAATATTTTGGAAAAGGTTGCAGCTAATTAGTAGGAGAATATTTTGGAAAAGGTTGCAGCTAATTAATAGGAGAATGGTTTGGAAAAGGTGGTAGCTAATTAAAAGGAGAATGTTTTGGAAAATGTGGTAGCTAATTAAAAGGAGAATATTTTGGAAAAGGTGGTAGCTAATTAAAAGGAGAATATTTTGGAAAATGTGGCAGCTAACTAGGAGAATATTTTGGAAAAAGTTGCAGCTAATTAATAGGAGAATATTTTAGAAAAGGTGGCAGCTAATTAATAGAAAAGTCTTTTGGAAAAGGTGGCAGCTAATTGATAGGAGAATGTTTTGGAAAAGGTGGTAGCTATTTAAAGGGAGAATATTTTGGAAAAGGTGGTAGCTAATTAAAAGGAGCATATTTTGGAAAAAGGTGTCAACGAATTATTTGAACCTAACCTAACCTAACCTAACCTAACCTAAACTAAACTAAACTAAACTATCCTAACCTAACCTAACCTAACCGTTAAACATAATTTGGAGGATTTTGTCCATTAAATATGATTTGGGGGGATTTTGTCCATTATATATGATTTGGGGGGATTTTGTCCATTAAATATGATTTGGGAGGATTTTTTTCATTAAATATGATTTGGGGGGATTTTGTCCATTAAATATGATTTGGGGGGATTTTGTCCATTATATATGATTTGGGGGGATTTTGTCCATTAAATATGATTTGGGGGGATTTTGTCCATCAAGTAGGAGTTTTGGGGGGATTTTGTCCGTTACTTATGATTTGGGGGGATTTTGTCCGGGGGGATTTTGTCTGGGGGGATTTTGGGTCACACCCGCAGAAACGTATTGCAATGATTTAAATTTTGAAGAGCTTGAAAACGAACTGCTACATTTCAAGCATTTCGTGAAGAATGAAGAAAGCAAAAACCCAGAATTCTTTCATTCCTTCATTCGTACCAATAATATCATTTCAACTTTTCCAAACTTAGAAATTGTTTTGAGAATTTAGTTGTGTTTGCAATGCAAGTGGCGAAAGATCCTTTTCAGCTTTAAAAAGAGTGAAAAACTACCTAAGAACCACATTAGCCCAGTAAAAATTAAATTCTTTATCTTATATATATTGAAAAGGATTTACTAAACAACTTCATAGACTATGAAGAGATAATTGATAAATTTCTTGAGTTAGAATGAAAGAAATTTAACTATTGAGTTCAAAAAGAAATTTAAATAAGCAGTTAAGTGTTAAGTCAATTAAAGGTATAGAAAATAGTATGTCTCTTAGATTCTCTTAAACTGTGGTCTGTTGGGGGGCTGGGGGCCCGGGTCTAAGGCCTTGCCTAGGGCCCAAAATATTGTTAATCCGGCCCTGAATCTAGGAACCATTATAAATAACAAAATACTGAATGCACTCAATGAAATGCGTAAATGGAGGTGTGTTCGCTGGTAAATGTAATTTCCACCAAACCAACCCCTTACGTTTTAAAATAGTGGTGGAAAGGGCCCTGATTCCCCTGAATAGGTAGGGTCAATTGGTATAAACACCAAGGATTAATATCGCCTAACTTACTAACGTTCGTTACCAAGTAAAAACACCAATTTATAGCGTGGGAACAATTATTTATTATGAAATTTTGCATTAGGGAAACGGGGAGTACCGCATTTATTGATATTAAGCTACCACCAATACAATTTCACTTTCATTGTAAATAGACCTAAACTTCAACTGTTTTTTCATTGCATTAAAAATTTGAAAATATTATTCCATACTTATATGGAAATATTCTTACAATTTGAGGGTAGAAAGAAACTAAAATAGCACTATTGTGGAAAAAGTGAAAAAAAAAGAACCTTAATTAGCAAAAAGGTTCCAATAATTTGCGGTTAAAAATATAATATTTAGTAATTTTTTTGGAAAATTTGTCAATTTATTCGGTTGATTTAATAAGGAAACACGAGCACATTTAGCCTCGCACAAAAAATCTACTTTATGAATTTTGGTCGTTCGATGTTAGTTCTTAAAAATAAGCCCACCTGTTATTTCCCAACGTATTTATTGTCGCCACTGCCATAACGTTATAATTCGTGTAAGTTAAATTTGTACAGTAGCACCTCAAACATAACCTCCTGTTATTGGGTGTTTCTTTTTGAAAAAAGAAATAAATCTGAAAAAATCTATTAAAAAATTAATCTTGTAATAATTAAGTGAAATTTATTGTTAACAAGCCCACAAAAACGTACGACGTCAAAACTTTTGTTATCGAATGGAAACGAGCTAGACTGAATGTTGGTATATTGTTTTGACTAGAAATAGGATGAGGACTATAACTTAACATTATCAACTTTTGTTGTAGATAACATAACCACATTTGGTCAGGAATATGTTGACGCCTTGCGTATTTGGGTTCTTGTCAATTATTTTACTTTTGCCGAATAAAATTGATTTTTTGAAGCAAACCTGTTAAAAACGCACTCCATTTTTCGACTGGGAACGTAAAATTGCTTTAGCAGTTGCGTTTCCAAATACAAATATTTATTATAATTGCTAGGAACAGCGCACACATATTTGAAATTCACACGACTAGAGAAAAATATCGGTTTCGAAAATAGGAAAACATCACGAAACTTTTGCAATAGACTGAGAAAACCAAGGGAAAGAGTGCGGTACCAGAGAATTTTTAGATTCAGACATTCTATGAAATTCAAGAGATCTAGAACGCAATTTGCGTTAGTGTTAATTGCAGGCTATTAAATACCTTGACTTTCCCAATTATAAAATTCTTAGAATTTTAATTTTTGTTTTCTAATTTCCTGAGTTCATAAAAATTTGAAATTCCTAATTTTTCCACAACTCTGAAAATTTTAAAATTTTCATTGATATTACATAAATACTACCTTAGCACAGAGCTACTTCTCAAAATTCTGAAGGAATTTTGCACTAATTTAAATTTTAAAGGTGACCTATATAGTATCAACTATTAAAATTCTAGGGTGACCTCGTAGAATCTTTAAAAATTCACGGGAGACTATGTACTAAAACCGCAATTCCCAAGAGATTTAATACTAATTTTAAAATTGTCTCCTGTCAGTATTAAACTTTCATCAAACGTGAATTTTGCAAAAAAAGAGATGGACCCCAACAACAACGAAAAGTAATCACTTTTTATGTATTTATAAAACAAGCTCTAAAACTAACACACATTTGTGTGTAGTTAAAGCCAGTTGTCGGTTAGATGTAACATACCTATTGTTGAACTTCATTTTATCTTTTTCAGGTTCAACAAAACCCTGAAGTTTGGAGCTCTTGATGTAAATGTGAAAATAGTTTTTAGAAAGAAATATATTTGACAGGCCTCCAAAATTTCTCGTTTTAGCTAACACTTGAAATGGAATTTTATGAGGTGGTCTATAAGCAAATGAAGACGTACTTTGAAAAATATTACAAAAGGTTTGATATTGTCCTAAAACCGTCATAAGAGTTTAGATAAACTAAAATATACGTGAGTTAAAACATATATACAAGTATAATTCTAATTATAGCGTTGAATACGTCGAGGTATCAGAAGAGGAAATCACGGCAATAAATTTAGCGGACGAACTCCCCCGAGTACGTAAAATTTTAGTGTAGCCAAAATTTTCTACTGGAGCGGGGGCAAAATGGCGGCCTAATGTTAAAGTCCCATAGAGTTGAAAATTTGAGCGGGGGCCTTCGCCCCCGCTGCCCCCGTAGTTGGCATCACTCAAAATCGTTACATTTTTCGTATAATATCTTTTCAAGGACCTTGATTCTTTATGGTACCCAACGATTCTGGACCTTCTATCAGTTCGTTTTCGAGACGGTGTTGCTGCATTTGCCAAGCCATCGCACGCTACACCTCTTGTAATGATATCAACTACCCCTAAATCCAATTCCGAAACAAATCTAGATCTTAATGTTCTAGACGAATGGGTAAGACCGCAAGCTAAAAACCCCAAAGCCTAGCGTCCCAATAATCCAGCTTCGGCAATGCAGTTTTCATTGGCTACGACAATAGCGCCTTATGCAGAATTTTCAAGGCCAGTCCGCCGGGAAGTTATTCCAGTGTAGTTAAAGGGGCTGACCGACCCCCTCTCCTTTTTTACCCACCCGCTATGCTAAGCTCTATGAGGAAGATCGTCGTTTGTCCCACGGTCCGAACAGCCCCTTTAATCATCTATTGAAAAATGCTTCCCCAATGTCATCATCCTAAGCGAGAATATTTACTCTCATGTGTATTTAAAAGGGATTTTTTTTAATATTTTCATCGCTAGCCATGGTTTAAGTAGAAGCATAGCTGATAGTAACTCCCCATACTGGTACAACATACACAGTTTTCATTAAAGGGGAATTTTGCCGTTCCTCAATGTTTGCAGAATGTTGAACAGCCTAGAGACTGCAAAGAGAAGGGTAGCAGTTTAGTTTGAATCGATATTTGAGAAACTAGCTTCAAATAGGGACTAACAACACTGAACTGAGAGAGAGGGGTTAGCTCCATTAGTGAATACGATCTTTATTTGCACCTGCATCAAAATGTCAGGATAATTTATACTTTGATACCAATAATCAGGTACTTTTGGGAACACTATCATCAATTTTATCGATATCCTCTTTACTCTCAATATACTATTTGGTCGGATCGAAAAAGAAACAAAGTATCGTTGCACGTTTTTACGAGGAGATTTGGAAAGCGTTGATGGCATTTTTTCATGACAGTAAGTATGTAGGCCTAACATCGCGAATTTTGAAGATGAATTTTCAGTTCTACTATGTAAGAATAGTAGAACCGAAAATTGTTAACAATAAATCTTCGAAAATGCTGTCTGTTTGCTTGCGAAACACAGGGCTCGCATTATTCATTTTAACAAATTAAATACGTGAGGAACAAAATTAGTTTTTAATATTCATCGGTTTAACTTTGCTTGTAGCTTACGAAACTATGCCAAGGAACTTATTTTTGCGACTTATTTGCGTCATTTGGGTGTGGACGACATTTCTTCTCGTAATTCAAATACAGAGCGTCATGAAATCCGACTTTTCGTTTGTTACGTACAATTATATCAAATCCGTGGAAGAATTTGGTCCTGGAAGTGTATGGAAGCCAAAGTGCATCGAGGGACAATCTGAAGATCGCCTCTTGAGTTTAATGGTTTGTAAATATCCTATAAATTCCAACTGATGACAATGTCAACAAAATAAGTAGTGACAACCTTGAATGAATTTGTGGCCCAAGTTGAGAAAATTTATGATTTTACTCTTTATTTTAAGGCATCAACCAGTGAGAAGTTCAAATACATCGAGAAAACCCTTGATCGTTTTTACCAAAGCACCATGGGATCAGACGCATTTTACTTTGATATGACGACAAACGAGGTCTACCTTTTTTTGAAAGTGCTTTTCGTCGATGCTTTTGGAATTACGGTCGATATGGGAGTCGTCACTAAAGAACTAATTCCCAAGCTCTACATTTCCAAACCAGTTAGCGAAGTCTATTTAACACACTTGAATTCCTTTAATATGTCAACTGACAGAGAATTCAACAGGATTACTGACAAGTTGTGAGTATTTTCTAGTGGACTACATTTTCCAAAATAAAAAAACCATAATCTTGCCACCGTAGATAAAGCTACCCATCTTGGTCTGTGGTACATTGTCTAGGCACACTAAGGGTGGGACTTAACGCGTTAAGAGGTAAACCGTACTTTTACAGACAGTGTTCCTTCAAGTCTCCAGAAAATTCCTGAATAGAATCCTGAGCTCAAAACCTATTTAATCAAAGGTTTCTAACATAAACGACAATTTAAACATGACCTGCAGATATTAACCATGGATACTCTACAAGCCAGGCTTAACAGAATATTGCTAGTTTAGTTGTATGGACAATGCCCTGCCTATTCTACTCCAAGAGATTATATTTAAAGTTAAAAGTTCTAGTTTTTGGTAAAATTTGAAATTTTTCTGTATTTTGTACTACTTTAGCCAAGACTCGATTATGGAGACACACTGGTTTGACAAGCACAGGGAAGTGAATAATTTCTTATTGGATTTGATTGAATGGGTTCAACCGGAATCAGAAACAAGCCCTGTATCGTTCAAAGGCACGATGGCGGTGTTCCGACTGTACGCTTACGGAAATATGCTGGCGACAATAATACTAATTATCGAAGCGGCTATATTCTTAGTAACAAACAAATCTTGCCACTAAGATTGTTTTAAAAGGAAATGGGATAACTGATCTTTGAAGCAAACAAATCTGAGTGATTTAAATTATATCGGTTTCACATAATCAAATTTTAGCAAATTTTTGCTCGGATCAGGTTTAATACATATTAGATATTAGTGGATCAGTCGCGGTTTTCAATTATGTAAAAAACACAATGTCATTTCACACAAGAAATAGGGTTGAAGTTATTATATGAAAATAACTTGGTCAAGTTGTGAACTGAAAAAAAAAAAAAAAAATATTAGAAAAAATTATCACCTTCACTATACCCGGACTAGAAAAAATGCTCACTAACAATAAGATTTCATTTCATATCACACCAAAATAAATAACAATAAAGAACTAGCAGATTATAACATATAAAATGTGGCTGAATTTAATGTTGACTTGGTATCTAAATTACCACTAAAACGGTGTAACCTTTGAAACCTTACTTCTAAATTTTGAATGTACGTAAAAAGGTTTAAGCACTTCTAGAAGCGTTCGACTCAGTACAGACTACTTGAATTCAAACCTAATTAATTTTGATTTTTCACCAAAATGTTCCTGTTAATCACTATTGTACATACATGTATATCAAGAACATTATAAGGCGATTGTACACGCTCCTATTTCTCTAAGTAGCCTGAGTTTTTCCCCTAAACCCCTAAAACGTATCTCTTGTACATTCCTCTATACATGCTGCCTATCGTCCCTAAAACACATAATTTCCCATGCATTCCCCATGGATCTAATTCTATACCTAAAAACATATGAACGCTTTGGTTCTAATTCTATACCTAAAACATATGAACCCTTTTTCCTATCTCTAAAACATGTTATGCCTTTGGACCTGTCCCTAAAACATATGAACCCATAAAGGGGCTGACCGACCCCTCTCCTATTCTACCCACCCGCTATGTTAAGCTCTATGAGGAAGATCGTCGTTTTTGTCCCATGGTCCGAACAGCCCTTTTAAGTTTTGCCCTATCCCTAAAACCATAAGTTCTTAAGATATGTTCCATACCTTACAAACTTATGCTAAAACCATCCGAATCCTTTTGCCCTATTCATAAAACCCTGGAATCCTTATGTCCCATCCCCTAAAAATGCCCTATTCTAGATTACAGGCGCCGCTAGAGCTGTCTCAAACAAGTGGGAAATAGGAATATTTTTTAAACTAGTCCTTTGGTATAGCGACCACCATAGTGTCCAAAATAATAAACTGGTCTTCTGCATGACTGGTCCCCGCCTTTGTTCTCCTATGGATTTGCAATTAATTTACAATAAACTGGTCCCGAGGACCATTCTTCAATTAAAAAAAAAACTAGCCTAAACAATTAATAAATTGGTTTTGGACCAGAAGAAGCGCGCTATTTCCCAGACTGGTGTCAAATGACCTTATTGTGGCTTCACACTATGTAATATACTCAAGTTCAAGTATGTGTTCAAATAAACTATTTATCACTTCACACTATATAAATAAACTCAAGTTCAAGTACGTGGTCAAATAAACAATCTTATGATATTAACCTTGCGTATTCATGTGAAACCGCTTTGCTAATAAAGAAGATTAAATTTATTGACGAATTTATAGCAAAAGTGCATGGACATAACAACATAGTAAACCGCTTTAGTTAATCCATGACTCTCTTGTCACTGGAGTAGTCTGGGCCGGAAATAAGAAAAATTTCTTATAGGACATGTGTCCAATGACCCCCGTTTGAATTGAAAATTTACAGGACATTGCCCACTGCATAGTGCTAAAATAGTGTCGAATCTCCATAGTCAAGCTATCAAAACTTCGTAAAATTTCTTGGTCAAACTATCCTGTGACAATGTCCAGTGTCCAGTGTCCTGTGCTTATTTCCGGCACCGTAAATTGCTCCTGAAGCACAATCGGCATTTCGGCGAATTATGAAACCGGCGCTAAAGATGGTGATTTTAACAACTAGTCGTTAATTAACTATAATGTTACATTCTTCCACAGTCAAATAATTTTTTAAATAATTAACATTAACTTGATTACCGTGTCACGCCTTTCAGCAAACACCAAACTTTTGAAATGTACTCTTAGAAATAGACCATTTCGGTAATTACGTAGGGACGACACCGCCATTGGGGTATTCTGCCTCTCGCCAAGAATCACCGCCAGAGACAACTGCGAGTTGGCTAGCATCCCTCGTTTATTGAACTCGGGCTCCATCTGGCGTTGCTTCTTGGCACGAGGGGGAATACCCCAATGGCGGCCCCGCCCCTTTGTGTTGGTTTCTCTGCATGTAATTACCGGAATGGTCTTTAGTAGAAAATTTATTTCGAAATTCAACTTTCAAAAATCATCCAAAATAAATGCATATAAAAGTTCACTCCCTTTTTCAATGGTGCTTTAGATCGACTTGAAGTGGGGAAAGCACCTTCACTCTATGATTACCAAAACTTCAGAAATTTACCAGGTCGAAGTCCTTTGCGCGTATAACAGGTGTGCGAGGTCAAGTACAACGGCAACTTTTAACCCCGAGGGGCAGCGCGGTACCTCTATTGTTAAGAAAGATAACCGGTTCTATTGTTCGCTTTGTTCAAGTACTTGAACTTTGATAGTAAATACACTAACTCGGCCTTAGCGATAAAGTGTAGCAACGAAATGATAATTATTTACAAACTATATCGGACCGCCATTTATTCATAGATATATTATCTATGATTTATTTTCTTCGCAAACTTAACTCAAGTCGCACGGTTATTTTTTGCTCCACAGTATTCAGTTTGCGTTTTTGGAAGTAGTTTAAAATACTTTCAAGTTCAACACTAATAAAAGAGTGAAATGGATTCGGTTGTTAATGTTCCATCGCTGCAGAGATTATGCCAGTTTAATATCGCGCAAACATTATGGGCTGCTAATGGCGAAAAGGCAATCAAAACCCCGGAGAGTGAAGACAGCGATTCAAACCACGATTTTGAGCTTCGCCACGACGCTAGTGACTTCTTTGCTAAACTGGTTAACAATTTACCACTTCCGTCCCTGATGAAACCGTCAATCCTCGAGCTTGTCTTTAAAACCAGAATGAGTAATTCCGAATGGTTACGGTTCTATTTGAGCTGCTACTTAATGCGGAATAAAGCTGATAGCGGTTTCAAGATTGAAAAATATTTCGACAAATTCGTCTACAAATTAAATGGTGATGTGGATAAGGAGGCAATGGGAGCTTTAATGACCAAGGATATAAGTCTAGATAAATTTCATCGATTTCGATTGGCCTGCTATTGGAACTTGACTAATGACATCGCTGAACTGTGGAAAGAGTGTCGTCCTAGCCAATTTGCATCTGAAAAAGTTAGAAAACTTGAAGTGGATGAATCATTGTTGGTCACTTACTGGATATATCACTTGGAAGGGAAGTTAGAGGAGCTGGAACGAGGGAAGAACCGAAGATCTCTACATCTACGAGTGTTTGCCGAAGTGCGCGAAAACGGAAATTATGTTAATGTCACTTATTTTAAAGATAAGTTAACACCGGAACAATGTGATATGATAGTTAATAGTCGAGTAGCAATTCAAACACTTTCATTCGCGCGGCAATTAATGGCGAGTTTCGGTACGTCTACCGATTTTACAGTGTTAAAAGTAAACCGGTTTCCTAGAAGTAAACTGTACGCGTAATAGAAATGAAGAAAAAAACTGATTTCGCTGATTACATTAAGCAATTTGTGCGCGTTCATTTTATTTAAAACGTGAAATGAAAATTTTCAGCAAATATGTGTAATTTTATAATGATTTTACAGTGTTGAAATAGTCGCGTTTCCTAGATGTAATTGAAATGAAAAAATTTTGATTTTCAACTTTTTACATATTTCAAGTTTTGTATTTATTTTATTTAAAATAACAAATGATATTTTTAAGTAAATTAGAAAGAAAAACCAAATTTATGTAATTTTACCATGCTATTAATAAAGTACGAGATAAAATAAAATTTCGGTTTGAATTTATTTATTATCGATAGGCAAACTAATTTCATATCTAGCTAATGATGTAGTTTTTGAGTTTAAAATTATGACAGAGATAAGATTAGATTTCAATGGGAATAAAATCAGTTTAGTCAACTTCAATGTATGGGAGCCTCATCTTATTCTCCAATAGGGACCATGCATGATGCATATCCTCCAACTTTATTTCAGATCCATGCTTTACATTAACAAAACTTAGGCCCCACACTTTCTGGGGATTAGTAGAGCCTTCTTAGAATCCCTAAAAATGTTTCCTCCATATAGATTCTTAGTATATGTGCTTATGTCTATGGTTTCCTCAATAAATAATTTCGAGTTAACAGAAAATTTACACCTCAGTTAGTTTTATAGGGTGGTATTGATGGTAGATGGAAGTTCATGGAACAGCTTCATAATTCCCGCCTTTTGAAACTTAAATAGTATCGGCAGGGACGGAAATAAGCACAGGACACTGGACATTATCCAATAAAATTTTAAAAAGTCCCATAAAAGTTTTTGAAACCAGGCTAGGAAATAAGGCAGGTTTACAGGTCAAAAACCAGTTTATTAATAGCTTGGACCACTTTTTTTATTCAAAACGTGAGGGTCACTGGTCCCAATGACTAGTTTATTAATTCCTACTTTTATTAATAATTGATATGGGGACCTCTTTAATTATTTTCATTTTAACATAAATTTCGACTCCATGTGTCCAGTTGTGTATACAACCCTAAGCCGAGAGAGATTTTTTTTAGAAGAGAGAACGACAACAAGTCCTGGGACCAGTAGAAAAATAAATAGGGGAAGGGTCACTGGTCCCGGGACCAGTTTCATATTTAAGACATCAGGGGTCACTTGTCCGGAGGACTAGTTCAGAAATAAACCTTATTTCCAAGCCTGTTTGAAACTAAGGGGGTCGTAGGACGGTTGACCAGTAAATTTTTCCGAAGTTTTGATAGCTTAACTATGAAGACGAGACTCAGTTTTTGCGCAGTCCAGTGGACAATGTCCTATAAATTTTCCATTTAAACGGTGGGTCATTGGACATATATCCTATAAAAAATTTTCTTATCTCCTGCCCTGTCCATGAATGGTTGCTGAAAGCATAGCCCACTCGATCCACGCTCGTGGTCCCGTGGACGCAAGCTGCTCGACGTCGTGTTGCGCGTGATCGAGTTGGCTATGTCATTAGGAAACAAGACTGCCCACGCGAGCAGCTTGCAAAAAAAAATTAAGAAGATGATGTTAATATTTTATAGGTATCTGCTGTGCTCTTATTATGGGAGCCTCCTTTTTCTAAATGGAGTATTTTAGAAATGGCCCTATTAAACCTAAGACGGGTGGCTATAGGCTAGGCACCACCGATTTGCTTATTTCTATTCCTGAATTGATTCACTATCATGTGCAAAACGATAGCTACCTGGATCCCGCGAATCATCCTATATTATGACAGGCTTCTATAGGGCGAACCATAGATATAGTAAAACTATAAAGGGTCTAGATCCACTTCGCTGGCTTAGGCTTAACGAAAAAACGCGGAAGGGGCAACGAGCAGACAGCCGCTATTTTCTGGGGGTAGCCGTATAAAACGCCATCTATCGGAAAATTTCGAAACTAAATTAAGGGATGAGCTTAGAGTAGTGGCACTCTATGTTAACCCCCTATAGGGCATAATAAGTCAAACCCTCGGAGATGCCATTACTCCATTTTATACGAGCTAAGAGCAGAAAAACGTATTTTATAAATTTTACACCTGTAAAATCTTTTAAAAGACACTTGGAACTTGTATTTCTACTTACTTTCGAGGAAATACCACCGTTTTCTGAAGGTAAGAGTCTTTTTTATACATTTATTAGTAATGAAAACATTTAAGGCGAGCTAAGCCTTGGTCTTGTAAAACACGGCAGGACGGCAGGTTAGTGATTAGCATCGTTTTCAAATTCAAAATCACTAATCTGCCGTGTTTTACAAGACCAAGGCTTAGCTCGCCTTAAATGTTTTCATTACTAATAAATGTATAAAAAAGACTATTACCTTCAGAAAACGGTGGTATTTCCTCGAAAGTAAGTAGAAATACAAGTTCCAAGTGTCTTTTAAAAGATTTTACAGGTGTAAAATTTATAAAATACGTTTTTCTGCTCTTAGCTCGTATAAAATGGAGTAATGGCATCTCCGAGGGTTTGACTTATTATGCCCTATAGGGGGTTAACATAGAGTGCCACTACTCTAAGCTCATCCCTTAATTTAGTTTCGAAAGTTCCCGATAGATGGCGTTTTATACGGCTACCCCCAGAAAATAGCGGCTGTCTGCTCGTTGCCCCTTCCGCGTCGACCTCCCATTGAATTGTGTATCTACCCTTTTAATATATCTATGAGGGCGAACAGCCTGCATCCTCTGAGTCGCATGATCCAGGACGCTACGGGAAAACGATCTTACTTTTTTTTGTATATAAAAGTACTAGTTACAGTCTTGCGCTGCTTCCCTGTGCTCACTGCTCATTGATTAATTGTCCTGTGATTTACTCGAAATATATTTACCGATAACTAGGTTATTGAATTTAAAATTAATTCTAATTTACTAGTGCAATAAGTACTTGATCTTAATGTTCCCAGTTTCATTGTAACGTTTCGGGATTACCTAGCGTTATTTACAATGTCCTAGTTGACCAAGGCTTAAGAAGAACCCGAAGACCTTTTATGAATGATGAGTGATGACTCAACTCTACTTGCTATTATGAATGAAATTAATTCAAAGACAATGTTATGAAATTTCGGAAAAGCAACGTAAAGTTCATGTCAGTATTTTACCGAACTTTTGTGGACGAAATTTAGCTTATTAACTATTTATTTTCAAAATTGTACTTCATCAGCAAGGTATGTACTACTTCCGTTCACATAAATTAAGTCTTCCAACGTGAGTACCTATTCAAATGGTAGGAAATCCCCATTTCTAGACAATTGGGTGTTTTCTTGGAGGATCCAGGTACTTTATAAAGTTTTCCACACTTTAGACTAAATCACTTATTTATTCGTTTAATTTATAATGCTTAAAGATATTGTAAGCTGAGTTTACGGCTGGTACGTGTAATCCATATGTAAACACCCCCTCCTCCCCATCATATTCGTTGTGTTTTAGATTCAGCTGTAGCTTAGGTTTCGTTTTATACAAGGAATTGCCAGGTTTCCGTCTTTTAGCCTCCGTTAATCTTAACTGCATTTCAATGAATCTAAACTTAAGCGAGTTCTCCTTGACAAAGGTGGTCTTATTAACGTATAATGAATTTTGTTGACCTTAAATGAGCTTTTATTGTAATTAGATGAACCTTTTCATTGCTTAGGCGCTTGAATTAAGATCTTCAGTTTGTCTGATGTCTTATGCAAAGACCAGTATGCGGTAGGGGTTCAAGCAAGTCTCGCCTATGATTTAGTTGACCTGCTTAGTTTAGTATAAGGCTATTTTTAACTCCACAGTCCTTACACATGAACCTAACATTAGCTGGGAGTCCATCAAAACTTGGCCACTTTTTCCTTATACATAGTTTTCAGACTAGGAGGATTGATACCATACACACCAGTAGACCAGGCTACTTGGTACAGCACTTTCTCTGCCAAGTAGCCTGGCCTCCTGGTGTAAATGGTATCAAACCTCCTAGTCTGAAACTTATGTATAGCAGGGTGGGAAATAAGGATTTTTTTAAACTGGACATTAGGCCAGCAAACCCCCTGGAATAAATAAACCTTATTCCCTATCCCCGGAAGTTAGGCTTATCTTGGGATTCGTGGAGGAGAGCAGTCTGGGAAATAGCACACTTCCTCTGGTCCAAAACCAGTTTATTAATTGCTTGGGCTAGTTTTTTAATTCAAAAAGTGGGGGTTCCTGGTCCTCGGGACCAGTTTATTAATTGCAAATTTATAGGAGAACAAAGGCTGGGACCAGTTTATTATTTAGGACCCTAGGGGTTCACTGGTCTCAAGGACTAGTTTAAAAAATATCCTTATTTCCCAGACTGGAGGGGAGTAATGGGAAGCAGGCTGGGAAATAGCACACTTCCTCTGGTCCAAAACCAGTTTATTAATTGCTTGGACTAGTTTTTTAATTCAAGAAGTGGGGGTTACTGGTCCTCGGGACCAGTTTATTAATTGCAAATCTATTGGAGAGCAAAGGCTGGGACCAGTCCGGAGACCAGTAAATGATTTCAGACACTAGGGGGTCACTGGTCCAAAGGACTAGTTTAAAAAATATCCTTATTTCCCAGCCTGATGGGAAGAAAGTCGTCTGTCGTCTGCTGCAGTACATATTTTTGGCCTTTGTAGCAGACGACAGGCGAGTTACTTCCCATTACTACCCTCCACGACAGTCTGGGAAATAGCATATTTTTTCAAACTAGTCCTGGGGACCAGTGACCCCCTAGTGTCCTAAATTATAAGCTAGTCTCCGGACTGGTCCCCGCCTTTGTTCTCCAATAGATTTGCAATTAATAAACTGGTCCCGAGGACCAGTAACCCCTACTTTTTGAATTAAAAAACAAGTCCAAGCAATTAATAAACTGGTTTTGGACCAAAGGAAGTGTGCTATTTCCCAGACTGCGAGTCCACGAATCCCGTGATAAGCCTAACTTCCGGCGATAGGGAATAAGGTGGATTAACTGGTCCATGACCATTGACCAGGGCATGTCATCTGCTAAACTAAAGAAGTGGATATTTAAATTATTTGAGTTAATTTCTGGACTCTGGTTACCATTGAATTTTCTTAGTGGCCCTTTGGACCAGTAATCCCCCTCCTATTTAATTTTTAAACTGGTCATTTGCCCTGTGCCACCACCTTATTTCTCAAGCTGATGTATAGTTATTCTGATTGTATAAAAGTTGTCCTTGTTTCTGACTAAGATTTACGTCATTTTCAGGGAGATCTGGTGTTTTTCTAAACTCTGAACTCAATTGGGTGGTTCCTAAACACCAGAAATGAGTCGGCAACCACCAGCTGGAGTCAAAGCTAGAAGTAGTCATCTTACAGCGGGTATGCTTTCTATCTAATTTTTGAGTTTTGTTGCTGTGGTGAGTGGTTGCCACCGAGAATTGGTGTATTGTAATTACTGTAATAGATAGTTTACACACATGGAGGATTCATACCATTTACAGCAGGACGGCAGGCTACCTGGAGGACAAAAATCAGATGGGTTTCTGTCCTCCAAGTAGCCCTGCTGGGTTGCCACGGGTCAGGGAAAACCTGGAAAAGTCAGGGAATTTAGAAATGGGTCGAAAAGGTCAGGGAAAAGTCAGGAAATTTTAAAAATTCAGCAATGTCAGGGAATTTTATTTTAGTGGGTAAAATTTCCGGGGATAAGTCTTTATTGAAAGAGTAGTGAAAGTTTCTCCTCGTCCTCGCTTAACACAGAAAACTCTTGAGCAATCCTTAAAAATGCTGTCTAGAATGGTTTTTGTAAAGTAAATGCCTTTAAAAAATCTCTTAGACTGTTATTTATGGTTAAAATGTTTCTTATTCATTTTGGTGCAACAAATACATTGGAAAGCTTAATGTAGATCGAGTTTATTTAATTATAAGCACTTAAAACGTAAACATTTACACTTTCGGCCTAAAAGGTCAGGGAAAATCTCAGAAAAAGGTCAGGGAAAATCTCAGAAAAAGGTCGGGGAAAATCTCGGAAAAAGGTCAGGGAAAATCTCGGAAAAAGGTCAGGGAAAATCTCTGAAAAAGGTCAGGGAAAATCTCTGAAAAAGGACAGGGAAAATCTCTGAAAAAGGACAGGGAAAATCTCTGAAAAAGGACAGGGAAAATCTCTGAAAAAGGACAGGGAAAATCTCAGGAAAAGGTCGGGGAAAATCTCAGGAAAAGGTCGGGGAAAATCTAAGAAAAAGGTCGGGGAAAATCTAAGAAAAAGGTCGGGGAAAATCTAAGAAAAAGGTCGGGGAAAATCTAAGAAAAAGGTCGGGAAAAATCTAAGAAAAAGGTCGGGGAAAATTTCGGATAAAGGTCAGGGGAAAATCTCGGAAAAAGGTCGGGGAAAATTTCAGAAAAAGGTCGGGGAAAATTTCAGAAAAAGGTCGGGGAAAATTTCAGAGAAAGGTCGGGGAAAATTTCAGAGAAAGGTCGGGGAAAATTTCAGAGAAAGGTCGGGGAAAATTTCAGAGAAAGGTCGGGGAAAATTTCAGAGAAAGGTCGGGGAAAATTTCAGAAAAAGGTCGGGGAAAATTTCAGAAAAAGGTCGGGGAAAATTTCAGAAAAAGGTCGGGGAAAATTTCAGAAAAAGGTCGGGGAAAATTTCAGAAAAAGGTCGGGGAAAATTTCAGAAAAAGGTCGGGGAAAATTTCAGAAAAAGGTCGGGGAAAATTTCAGAAAAAGGTCGGGGAAAATTTCAGAAAAAGGTCGGGGAAAATTTCAGAAAAAGGTCGGGGAAAATTTCAGAAAAAGGTCGGGGAAAATTTCAGAAAAAGGTCGGGGAAAATTTCAGAAAAAGGTCGGGGAAAATTTCAGAAAAAGGTCGGGGAAAATTTCAGAAAAAGGTCGGGGAAAATTTCAGAAAAAGGTCGGGGAAAATTTCAGAAAAAGGTCGGGGAAAATTTCAGAAAAAGGTCGGGGAAAATTTCAGAAAAAGGTCGGGGAAAATTTCAGAAAAAGGTCGGGGAAAATTTCAGAAAAAGGTCGGGGAAAATTTCAGAAAAAGGTCGGGGAAAATTTCAGAAAAAGGTCGGGGAAAATTTCAGATAAAGTCAGGGAATTTTGTTCTGGTGTAAAAATGGTATGAATCCTCCATGTGTGTAAACTATCTATATCAAATTTTCAATTATTTTGGCATCGGCAAAATAGCTAGAAAATGAATTAAATTATTTAATAATAATTTAATAAATAAATTGCGAAAATTTGGAATCAAAGAAAACATATTTCATTTGACTGTTTTTTATGTAAAACTTTTGGGGGCTTGTGGCCCTGTGAGAACTAAGTTAATTTAATGTGTCGCTTTCTATTTAAAATGGCAATATTTTGTGACTTTAATATGCTAATTTGTTCAGGCGCATCAGTTGTGCCAAGCGGAACAGCCGGTACTACAGATCTGGCCAGTCTCTTTGAATGTCCAGTTTGTTTTGATTTTGTTCTTCCTCCCATCCTACAATGCCAAAATGGACATTTGGTCTGTTCAGCGTGTCGTCAAAAGCTAACTTGCTGCCCATCTTGCCGGGGTCCCATAGGTAAGCATTAAACCTCCAATTGAATATCCCTAGATGGCGCTCTAAACATTAAGAAACTGACCGAAACGACGTTAGCTAAGTTCTATTAAGTTTAACGTTAAAGCTTTCTAGATGAGCTTGTAGTCTGCTAGTCTCTGAATAAAAAAACTCCGTAAAAGTTTTGTTGTATAAGTTAAGGCCTTTTCAGACGGTACAACTTTTTGACTCATTTAGATGAGTCGAGTTGAGTATGCTAGTTGAGAGTCCAGGGCCGGAAATAAGAAAAATCTCTTATTGCACATGTGTCCAGTGACTGGAAAATTTATAGGACATTGTCCACTGGAGTGCGCAAAAATTGTGTGGTCAAGCTGCCAAAACTAAGTGACCCCCTTGGTTTATTGGATAATGTCCAGTGTCCTGTGCTTATTTCCGGCCCTGGTTGAGACGCGTGAACAGAAGTTGGACAAGTTGAATCACCAAATTATAAACTGCACGATCACTGACCCAATTTTTGCAAACTCAGTTTTTTGACCCATCTAGTTGTGTCTAAAGTTGTATCGTCTGAAAAGACCTTTAGACGTATTTAAACAGAATGTATTGTTATGGTCGTCTTTTGGAAAAAATCCTAAATCGTTTGTTAAATTAGAACTATATTTTATAGGTAACATCAGGAACCTAGCTATGGAAAAAGTCGCGAGTACTGTTATGTTTCCCTGTAAATATTCCTCATCAGGGTGCAGTGCACAGTTATTACACACGGAAAAACCTGAGCACGAAGAGACTTGCGAGTTCAGGTAAGAACCATGGATTAAGAATGCGCCTGAGGAAATTTGTTTTCAGGCTATAGGACAGGCAACTCACTATCTCGAACGACAGCTTATTCGGTATATACTCTGTTACAATATCGGTTGTCAGCACGCGTAAAGCTATTTCTCTATGTAACGTAGCTTTGTACGTGCTGTCAAGAGACAAAAAACTTCAGGATCTTCAGGATTTAAAATATCCGCGAGTTTTTTAGCTCGAGTGCACGGACCTCTACTCTAGGCCTTAGTTTCAAATACGTGTGGAAATGCCTACAACCTACTACACGTATTTGAAACTAAGGCCTAGAGGTCCGCGCATGCACTCGAGCTAAAAAACTCGCGGATGTTTTAAATCCTGAAGATCATCCTGAAGTTTTTTGTCTCTTGACAGCACGTACAAAGCTACGTTACATAGAGACCTAGCATTGCGCGTGCTGACAACCGATGTTGTACAGAGTATATACAGAATAAGCTGTCGTTCGAGATAGGGAGTTGCCTATCCTGTAGAGTGAAAACAAATTTCCTAACGAGCATTTTTATGTATGTAAGAAGTGTTCAATCTGTAGCCCAATGCGCGATTATGGGCTCCTCTTATGGACATGACGTCATGGCTAATTATTATTGCGTAGCTCTGAAATTTTCTGTTGGTAAATTGCAGGCCTTATTCTTGCCCATGTCCTGGTGCTTCTTGTAAATGGCAAGGATCTTTAGAACAAGTAATGAATCATCTGATGCATTCCCACAAAACTATTACGACGCTTCAAGGTAAGAAATAGATGATATAAAATAATTTTAGTCCTGATAATAGTGGTGGCTTCGTCAATACAATTCGTACATTGCTCTAATATGAGAAATTATAACTACTACTTGTTAAATAGGGGAAGACATAGTCTTTCTCGCAACAGACATAAACTTACCTGGAGCGGTAGATTGGGTAATGATGCAGTCCTGTTTCGGTCAACATTTCATGCTTGTCTTAGAGAAACAGGAGAAATTTGACGGATATCAACAGTTCTTTGCCATAGTACAATTAATCGGTTCAAGAAAACAAGCCGAAAACTTCATATATAGGTATGTTCAAAAAAGCAATTGCCAATTTTACTTCGCTACTTCAATTGCAACTGTCTTCGTAAAGCTCAGATTTTTTGAAATGAGCTCATGAAATACAATCCTATTATTGTCAGCAGGGTTGCAACGGGTCAGGGAAAACCTGGAAAAGTCAGGGAATTCAAAAATGGGCCAAAAAGGTCAGGGGAAATTCAGGGAATTCAAAAATGGGCCAAAAAGGTCATGGGAAAGTCAGGGAATTCAAAAATGGGCCGAAAAGGTCGGGGAAAGTCAGGAAATTTTAAAAATGGGCCGAAAAGGTCAGGGGAAAGTCAGGAAATTTTAAAAATGGGCCGAAAAGGTCAGGGGAAGTCAGGAAATTTTAAAAATGGGCCGAAAAGGTCAGGGGAAAGTCAGGGAATTCAAAAATGGGCCGAAAAGGTCAGGGGAAAGTCAGGGAATTCAAAAATGGGCCGAAAAGGTCAGGGGAAAGTCAGGGAATTTTAAAAATGGGCCGAAAAGGTCAGGGGAAAGTCAGGAAATTTTAAAAATGAGCCGAAAAGGTCAGGGGAAGTCAGGGAATTCAAAAATGGGCCGAAAAGGTCAGGGGAAAGTCAGGGAATTCAAAAATGGGCCGAAAAGGTCAGGGGAAAGTCAGGGAATTTTAAAAATGGGCCGAAAAGGTCAGGGGAAGTCAGGAAATTTTAAAAATGGGCCGAAAAGGTCAGGGGAAGTCAGGGAATTCAAAAATGGGCCGAAAAGGTCAGGGGAAAGTCAGGGAATTCAAAAATGGGCCGAAAAGGTCAGGGGAAAGTCAGGGAATTCAAAAATGGGCCCAAAAGGTCAGGGGAAAGTCAGGGAATTCAAAAATGGGCCGAAAAGGTCAGGGGGAAAGTCAGGGAATTCAAAAATGGGCCGAAAAGGTCAGGGGAAAGTCGGGGAATTCAAAAATGGGCCGAAAAGGTCAGGGGGAAAGTCGGGGAATTCAAAAATGGGCCGAAAAGGTCAGGGGGAAAGTCGGGGAATTCAAAAATGGGCCGAAAAGGTCAGGGGGAAAGGCGGGGAATTCAAAAATGGGCCGAAAAGGTCAGGGGGAAAGGCGGGGAATTCAAAAATGGGCCGAAAAGGTCAGGGGGAAAGGCGGGGGAATTCAAAAATGGGCCGAAAAGGTCAGGGGGAAAGGCGGGGAATTCAAAAATGGGCCGAAAAGGTCAGGGGGAAAGGCGGGGAATTCAAAAATGGGCCGAAAAGGTCAGGGGGAAAGGCGGGAATTCAAAAATGGGCCGAAAAGGTCAGGGGAAAGTCGGGGAATTTAAAAATGGGCCGAAAAGGTCAGGGGAAAGTCGGGGAATTCAAAAATGGGCCGAAAAGGTCAGGGGAAAGTCAGGGAATTTTAAAAATCTCAGCAAAGTCAGGGAATTTGATTTTAGTGGGTAAAATTTCTGGGGATTAAGTCTTTATTGAAAGAGTAATGAAAGTTTCTCCTCGTCCTCTCTTAACACAGAGTAAACTCTAAGAGTAATCCTAAAAAATGTCTGAGAATTGTTTTTGTAAAGTAAATGCCTTTAAAAAAAATCTTTTAGACTGTTATTTATAGTCAAAATGTTTCTTATTCATTTTGGTGCAACAAATACAATGGAAAACTTAATGTAGAGAGTTTATTTAATTATATGCACTTAAAACGCGCTGTAAACATTTACACTTTCTGCCTAAAAAGGTCAGGGAAAACCTGGAAAAGTCAGGGAATTTGGTTCTGAAAATTCCGTGGCAACCCTGGTCAGTCAATTAGTAATTTTTTTGAATCCCGAAACCTGCCACACTGTGTCCCGAATTTCATTCACTGTGTTAGCGTAAACCATTTAAATACTAGATGTATATGTCGTAAGGACCCTTAAAAATAAGAATGGTTAAACATTAAGTGGTAATATAGGGAGTTTTAAAGTTAGAAAGTGGGAATAATTAAGAATAGGATTGGTCAAAGAATCCGGGAGAATTTTAAGCAAAGCGCGAGTCACGTGGTTCTTCTACAAGTTGACTTTCCTCACGAACTAGTTTTGGCTTGGCAAAGGCAGGAGGTATTTGTTACGGGCGGGATTTATAGTGCCTTCGCCAAGCCCAACCTGGAGTTCGTAAGGAAAGTCAACTTGTAGGGGAACCACGTGACCCGCGCTGTGCTTTAAGCAGGGTTCATACAAACTTGGAAAACAGGGAAAACCTGGAAAAATCAGGGAAATAAATAGTTGACTAAACCTCAGAAAAAATTCAGGGAAATTTCGAATTTTTAGTAAAATTCAGGGAAATCAGGGAAATTTGTGTCAATCAGGGGCCGAGTAATTTAGCAAAATATTCATAAACATACCCTCCATAGGATTAACATTACACTGAATTTGGAGGCTCATAACTCTGGTTCTACTAGTGATACAGGGATGTCCTTTGAGTATGTTATAGTCCTATCTGCCCCCCCCTCCTTCGTAAACATTGGCTCCATAGGATACTCAATATACGGGAAAAACCTGGAAAACTCAGGGAAGTATATGGGGAAAAAACCTGGAAATCTCAGGGAAATTTGTTTTTCAAAAGTTTTATGAACCCTGTTTAAGGTATAAACACGAAGATGAGTAATATGAGGGGATAATTTACTAAAATGATAGTAGTTATGATTTGCGTAATTTGTCATGCAAAATAAAAGTGTTTTAAAGATGGTAATTTTTCTGCAAAAATAGGCGCTAATGCCAATGTACGTTTTGTAAATTAAAAGGAACGACTCTTTCTCTTTTTCAGACTCGAATTAAGCTGCCATCGCAGAAGACTGACGTGGGAAGCGACACCTAGGAGTATTCACGAAGGAGTACAATCAGCAATCATGAATAGCGATTGTTTGGTTTTCGACACTAGTATCGCGCAATTGTTCGCTGATAACGGTAATCTCGGTATCAACGTGACGATTTCTTTATGCTGACCCGGGAGATTGAATATGATATAGGGGCCTACGTTGATAAACGACGGTTTAAACCCTAGAATCTCTCCGAAGATCCTTATTGTTCCGTAAATCTAAAAAGCATTTAGTCACTTGCTCAAAAAGAACCAAATGTCTGTTGATAATTTTAAAATGAACTGAGAATTTTGTCCTCTTTAATTTTTTTCTCTCTCGTCTCCTTTTTGGATAAACCAATCAAATTGTATTACGTAAAAATCTTGACAAATTTGGTGCGTGCCTATTGGGTTTAACTGATACGTGGATATTGCGCAATGCCAATGTCTTCTAATTCTACTTAAACAAAAACAAAAGTTAGTTTTACTACATATTCATTAATATTTTTAAAGTTATTGATATTTTGAGCGAAGAATTATTCTAAAATAAAAAAAAATTAATTTATTGAATTTATCGTCAATTAAATATAAGTGTATGGTAATGATCCTTTTTTTTGTACCGGTTCAGTTCGGTGCAGTTACTGTTTATTTTATTCTTTTTTTTTTCAGTTACTGTTAGTTTTTTTTTTTTCAGTTACTGTTTTTTTTTTTCTTTTTTTTTTTTTTTCCTTTTATTTTTCTTTTTTTTTGTTCTTTTTTTTGTTCTTTTTTTTTCAGTTACTGTTTTTTTTTCTTTTTTTCCTTTTTTTTTTTTCTTTTTTTTTCTTTTTTTTTCAGTTACTGTTCGTTTTTTTTTCAGTTACTGTTCGTTTTTTTTTTTCAGTTATTGTTCGTTTTTTTTTTCAGTTACTGTTCGTTTTTTTTTTTTTAGTTTTGATGAATTCGACAAGTTGAAATTTATAAAAAAAGGTTGTTGCGGCTCCGTCGGAATATCTTCTTTATTCAAAATAAAAAGGGCTTTATCGAAATTAAAGTATATTAGATAATAATTAATTAAAGAAGAACTAAGTTGGTGACGCGTGTTAAAAAACTGAAATAGAAGAAAATACAAAATACACTGGACTATAAATAGTTAAATGTAGTTAAATGATCTCTCAGACGACGACTCACGCAGCACCTAAAAAATTTAATATAGAAAAAAAAGATTATTATTATTGATTGGGACATTGAAAAGACAACATCTGCGTAAGTTTTTTGTAGATATATTTTCTTTTGTTACATTTTCATTCGTGAGTAGCAATAAACCTTGATCTACTGTCAATAAAATAGTTCCATATTTTAACGCGAGTCAAATTGTAGTGATGAAAACAAACAAACACCTTTTTATTCTCTCTTTTGCCAGAGGCAAAATGTTTTATACGCGAGCAAAAACGGATTTATGTACTAAGAACGTCGGATCGTAGCTTTAGCCTCTAGTACCATCCTCGCATACTTTATTGAGAAACTTCGTCTGCTTATATTTTGACTCCACCTACAAATTCGATCTCTAGAAGTAGCTATATACAGAATTTGTGTGTGGAGTCAAAATATAAGCAGACGAAGTTTCTCAATAAAGTATGCGAGGATGGGTAGTGAATTTGCTACGTTCAACGTTCTTCTTACATAAATCCGTTTTTGACGCGAGCGACATTGCCATGTAGGCGGATTTTCTGGAAACCTGAAACAAGTTTTGCCATCAGAGAAGGTTGCAAGGCACTGAACAAGTTACCTGAAAGCAAAGCGCGAGTCACGTGGTTCTCCTACAAGTTGACTTTCCTCACGAACTCGTTTTGGGTTGGCGAAGGCATTTGTTTGCGGGACTTATAAGTGTTCTTATAGAGAGCTTTCACATGGGATAGTAGTACGTCACACTCTCCCAAGTCTTACCGCTGTTCTGGTAGCCATATTGGGTGGTCTCAGCTTCATTGCTGCTTTAAACCCACCAATATGGCAGCGTAAATTATGTCACGAGACTCAGCTCCTCCAACTGAAAGCTCGTCCACTAGCCTTCGCCAAACCAAAACTGGCGTTCTAAGGAAAGTCAACTATTTTCTTCTCATTTTCAATAAAAATGACACTGGAAACCTTCATAAAAAATATTTATTTTCTTCTATGAAATTACATTATTCAACTTTTTCCGAGAAATATCTTCCGTAAAAATCCCCCAATTTCTGAATATTTGATTGTAGAATAAATCTCAACCTATCGGTATACTTTGCGGGAAGCAAATCAAATTCGCGCCAAAATCGTTTTTCTCCATCTTCAGTCGTGAACAAAGCGGGACTCGGAACATGATCCCTCATATACTGCCATACATCGGAAAACAGGCAAAACATCTCGAATGGTGTTAATAACGGAGCTATTTCCGAAATGGCACCCAATGAAGGTGGTAATAACTGGCCTAAGGCCATTAAGTCTAACACTTTCTGAGTAGTGTCCAGTTGTTTGGGAGAGTGAGAGGTAACTTTATCTTGACAACTGCTCCAGTAACTTATACAGACTGCGGCTATAGCGCGTAGTAAAACGCTGCAGTAGCACAGTGAAGGGTGAATAGTGGCAATTAGGTAAAGGACATCCCATAAAATTACGTTCTCGTCGAACAGCTTTTTAATGGCCAAGTCCCTCTCAATGGTCACCTGTGAAAAATATAGAATACTAGCTGTTACCCGCGACGTCGCTCGCGTGTAATAAGAACTTCCATCAAAATGATATAAAGAATGGGTAGATTTTACTGATGACTGATATTTTTGAGGGCACTCGGCGTTGCCCGTCAGCCCGTCTGGACATTTTTTTATTACTTTTCACGCGGACATTATTCTATAAGGAAGGGTTTTAAGTTTTTGGCCGCCATTTAAAAGATGGCAACAAATCGAACCCGAAAGACCATTCAACCCGCCTATAGGTCAAAGGAAACCAGTGTACTAAATATTTGCGAAATCATTTGAAACGTGCGGACTCTGTTGCATAGAGAAGATTTTTTTACATTTCTGGGCGCCATTTTTTAAGATGGCGGCGGATTGGAAAAGTCTTTCTTAGTACGCGGCTACTACTTATGAGTAACGTTCCTGCAAATTTTCAGCCTTCTAGGGCAAGCGGTTTGGGCTGGGCGTTGATTACCAGTCAGTCAGGATTATTTCCCTAACTGACTTCTGGTATAACTTGTTGTTTAAAGCAACAGATGGCCAATTCCATTGGCGTTTAACTTACTTTCATATATTCTTCATCTGGCCAAGGTAAACCATTGAACATCACATCTGGAGATATCAATTCGACCATTAACAACGCCAATGATTTGGTTCCTTCAACGGGCGAAGCAATTTCATTTGTTCCCGAAACCGGATTGCAGCAAGCTATTAGCATTTCAATAAACGCTTGTCTATTGACTGCGGCTTTTTCTTTGCTGACCAGGGTACCCTTCCATTGCGCTCTGAGCCCATCTCCGATAACGCCAGCGTGAAAAACTGAAGAATGACTTTGGGGTACCGTCACCGACGTCGAGTGTTTTCGATTTTCCAAGAGTAAAGAGGCGCCGGGCTTTTTAGCGCTAGCCGTTAGCTTCTGTAGCTGAACGATACTTCCAAAGTGTATAACATGATCAGGATGTAAAACCCCTTCCAGGAGCATGCGTAATAAAGCGTTTTGTGTGGCGCTATGGCGACATAGAGAGGATAGGAGATCTCTGCATGTTTTCAAAGCGCTCATGGAATCGTCGTCAGGGCGTGTGCAAATGAATCTGAAGATAAAAGCAACAACGGCTGAACTGATGCTTAGTAAGGAAGACACTGACATTGCCTCTGGACAGACGCAGTTTGCTAGTAGCTGCACTACAGCTCCTATTTAAAAAAAAACAGACGATATCAAAGTTGAAAATTATATTTAAACATTACCAGACTAATAATACACTAGATTAAATCATATTGCTTTAAAAGTTGACGGGGAATCATATTTGTAAGGTCACCATGGGTCAACTGTCGCTAACTTACTAAAGTAGCCACTATAGAGTGCTGTCAAGAACTTAGGTTTTGAATTACTAATAAGTCAATTTGCCATGGTTTACGGCGCCATCTCTACAACAAAAAATCAATGTTTGATGCATATTTGAAACCAAGAGTGATTATTAACAGAAGCTAATGCTTATCTTCTTAAGCCATCCCTCGCGTCTTTTTTTTTTCGGACAATATTGTAGTTTTACTACACTTATTACTAATCACATTTGAAATACTAAAATATTTTTAATGCTCCTGTGACAAGTACTTAAGCAACAAACTCTGCCCATCATTATTTATTCCATATCCAGTGAACCAAAAAGGGGTAACTATAGACTAATGGCACCCCATGTTATTTCCCCATAGAGCTTAATACAGTGAAAGGCAGAGGGCTGCCATTACCCTATAGAGTGGTACTGAGAGGGGAGGAGCTACGTGGACGTGACGTCAATATTGGTAATGGCAGAAGAGAGGACTCACTGCCATGTTATATTATGAACATTTTCCGCGAATTATCGACGATACATAATCATGGCACACGTGGGGCAAAGCAAAACTTATTTATAACATCTCAAAATACGAACATCTCCAAGCAGAGACTATCATATCGTGGAGCCGTCCTATGGAATAGTCTTCCAAACTACTTAAAAAATATTATGTCTTATAATACTTTTCGTTGTGACATTTATAAATTTTATAATACTTGAACATATGACATGAAATCTAGACAGCATGATTTAACGGATTTTTGATGTTTATTTAATCTAATTATGACTAGAGGACCCCTTTGTAAACTAGCGGCCACGCTAAAAGAGATATCCTCAATAAAGATGATGATAAACAAAATCTAAATTGTATGGCCCGAGCTGACGACTTTCAATATGGTAGCCAAAACCGAAGTAAATGATAGGAGGGTGTGACGTCACGAGAAAGTTGGTAGTAGCAAACTATAATGGCAACTGTTTATTTTGGTTTAGGGTATGTTTCTAAAATATTTGAATAAAAGATGGCGCTACAGTATGACTTAAAAATAGGATTATGGTTGATGGAAGACAGTAAAAACAAAGCGTGGGTCCCGTGGATCCACTATAAGGTGACTTTCCTAATGAACTCCGGGTTTAGCTTGGCGAAGGCTAGTGGGCGGGAATTATAAGTGCACGTATAAATCCCGCCCACAAGTACCTTCTGCCGGCTCCGCCAAGCCTAAACTGGAGTTCACAAGGAAAGTCACACTGTACCCACGCTTTAATTGGTTTTAAAGTTATTTTTCTCATTTTAGGACTGATTGAGTAGAACTGTCACTTGTTTGTTAGGTTGATAAACGTACCAGCAAAATTAATATCAGGTTGAGCAACCTGCACAGCTAGAGCGTCCAAGTTGGGAAGAAAAATCTCCAAGCACTGGTGACTTTCAAGCTGAACTAAAAATGCTAGATTATCAACCAGGCAGACAGGTTCGGCAATCCGGCCCAGTTTCATTTCCGCTATCTTTCTGGACACTGTTTGTAGTAGTATCGTTGGTTGAGATAGTTGAACATAATGCAAGAGGTGCAAAAAATCGGAAAATTCCTGATTTCCTTCAACTATGCACAGAAGTTGACCCAAAACTGTCACGCTGACATTCTCTCCACCTTGTAAACAAATGAACTTCAGAAGGTTTAAGACAAAACTAGCGTCCTTTGTGTCCTTCTTAATGTAGTTGCAAAGACGTAACACGTGTTCTTTCAAACACTGAAGAAGAGGTATCTCTAGTTTGCCACTATGAACTTGGTGTTGAATTTCGAGAAGCAGATGGTCCAAAACTAGGCCAGCAGCTTCAGAAACCTTCAAATTTGAATAAACAAAATTTAATTCATCACCTCGTAGAAGATTTTAATGTTAGTTAGAGCCTTGGCAGTGTTACCTCTGGTTTCAAGCGTACATCTCCATCTACCTCACAAGCCATAGCAGTATCGAGCAATTGTTGCAAGACACTGATGCCCCATTTTTCACTCCTTAGCAAGAGATGAACGGCCAATTTCACCAATCCCTCAGTTCCGGGGATTTGATTAGCCTTCCACCTAGAGACTTGGTCACAAAGCTGATTTAAGACGGGCGCTGTCACTATAATTAAAAACAGTTTATAAAGCTCATATTAATATGAATCGGAATACAAACAGTCATAAGTTTATACGATATGTTCCATAAGTATGACACTACCTATACCTCGTAATTCTAGAGAATTACTGAGCTAGTTTCACAATGATACGAGAATTGACTGCACTCGGTTTTGCAGTCCATTTTGGTTAAATAGGGAGCTAACAACTGGCTAGGGGGAAGAGATAGTCTGACATCATGCAGCCCCCCTCTGGTTGGCATTTTTGCGTGTAGAATACTGTTTCCAACAGTTAGGGGGAATGAAACTCCAGTAAGAGATAGAAGGGTGTGACGTTTCAGGGTCAGAACTGTTAGTTCCCTCCCTTACCGAAAAAAAACCCCTCTAAAAAACGTCTTCAGCCCAACCTAAGACGTGTTTTAGAGGTGTTATTTTCGGTAAGGGCTGTACGACGGATTACTGAGAGCTTGGTGAAACGTCTTAGATTCTCGTAACGCGACGCTTGGTGAAGCGCTGTCAAAAGGCGTAGACTAAATATGAAGATGGACTACAAAACCGAGTGTAGCTCGAACTAGCTCTCAGTAAGTCTCTAGCATTTCGAAGTATAGGAAGTGTCATACTTATGGAACAAATCTTATAAACTTATGGCTGGATGTATTCGTGATACTAATATTTTAAAGTCTAGAAAAGTTTTGACTGAAGTTACGCAATAACTAATTTGCGCGAACTCACACAAATGCGAGATTTCAGAGGTGATAACTTGTAGCAACATATCAGACATTGAAGCCAGATGTAATAGAAAAGGCACTGTTGCGTACTGTTCCTTGGTTGGATTTTCATTCAATGAATTTAAAAACAAATTTACTAAAGCTTTTCTTATTTCTTCACTATGTTGGGCAGCTAAATGTCCTAGTATACCAACGACTGAGGCCATTTTTGGCACGTTTGAACTACTAGAATCAGATCTAGTAGAAGTAGACGCGAAATTTGTATTTGTCGCTTGTTCCTGATTACAAAAATCCCTCAGCCCACAAAATAAAACTTTAGTAACGATAGTTGTTGGGAAACAAGAACCAATGTGAGCAACAGCCCAATCAAAATGAGGGGAATATTGCGCTGATATTTCTAGTAAAACGGTGATGCACATATCTGGGTTAGTATTTATTAGAAATAGGATGCAATGGGTGGTTAAATCCATCAAAGTTCTGGTTGGGCAACAAGCCATCCATAACTGTAATATTTCCGGTAAGCTTGACGAATGCGGAACAATTCTTCGATCAGAATATTTGCGACTTAAATAACCAAGGAGATCCAGTGACCATTTAAAAATAATTGGAGCCCATGAATCAGGGTTATTCTTAACGAAATCAATTAAAATTGTTCTTAGTTCTTCTATGGTTATTTCGTCAGCCATGACATTACCCGCTACGTTAGCATTATCTTCCAGCTCTAACTTAAGGACGTAATTATTAACAGCTTCGTCAAATAAGTTATATAAATATTCTAATACACCATCCCTGGCCGCAGGTAACGTTTGTAAGAGGTATATCGCCGACTTTGTGATTTCAGAGCTACGGACTTTATTGGAATTTGTTGCTACGCTAAGGAACATTCGCAGTTCTCGAAGTACTCTAGATGGTTGAGAATTTTCATTTGATTGCTCGGTATCTCCGAACGCGCTAGTTTGTGACATTGCTAGCTTTGACGATGCCATGACAAATAATTTACTGAGATTGATATAAACAACCTGGAAAGATATGTCTGTATTACTAGATATCCAGTTTCTTTAGTAGTTAAAATAATGTAAACATACCACCATAAATGTGCTACCGTCACCCCCCCCCCGGGCCACTGGGAGTCCGGGACTGGTATTTTTGTAGCCAAGAGGAGCGTCTACTCTCCAAGCCTCCACGGAATCTACAATCACTTTTTATGAGGTAAATTTTAGTGGTAAATAGATAAATTTACTACTCAGACAGATTAAACTAGTCTAGTTAAACATAGTTTTATTTTTTCGAACTTTCTCTTAGCGCTTATGGTACCTCCCTCTCTTGCTCACTTCCTTGGCCTCATCACCCAATTGAATGAATATGTTCAGCACTGAACAGGAGTAGCTCAATCTTAGAAATAAGCACCTTAAAAATATTTTTTGGAATTAAATTATTGGCCCTAATCCTACAACAAGACTTATATACGAAAAATAAACGAGTATACTTTAAATTTTATATTGAAAGTTATCCATATCATACTAAAATTATAAGAATTTGAAACAGATTATAAATATGTTGCTTGTTTCCGTTGTTTCTCAAAATAGTTTATGTACAGCCCTGTACTCGGCGTCTTTCAATCTCAAACTTCACGACGCAACCGACCCGACGCCATTTTGTCATTTTTAGACAAGGGTGTGGTGGGATAGACGTGTCGTTGAATTCATCTTCAATTTTAGTTAATTTAGCTTTAGTATTATATTATAATTAACGAAATGGAACTCGGAGAGAAGTGCGGACTTCTCTGAGAAGCCTTAATGCGCTCTCCGAGGGAAATTCCGAGTTAACATATATTTTTTAAGTCAAAATATACCTGATTTTCTGTTAGGGCGTTTACTACAACCTCAGTCTACAAGCCAAGCTCCAAGCTCGCCTTTCCAAAACCTTCAAGAGTTAAGCTCCGCCATTTTAAGCTAAAAATCGTTTGGTTTCTGGAATTTATTTAATGACGGCAAGCTAAATTAACCATGCATTATACGATTTGGTTCGTACCCGTTTAAATAGGATGATGTACTTTTTAATAGGAGTGGTTAGGAACTTGAAATGTATTTCGATGCTTGGCAAATGTTAATATTGCGAAATATTATTAAATTAATATTGGGAATTGATTTAAACGGCACTGTTTGCCATATATTATCATTCTATGTGGTTAGTGTTCAGTTAATGCGCATGATGTACATTTTAAGAAGAGTGGTTGGGACTTGCCGAAATATGTATGGGGCTTAGGAAATATTTCCATAAAATGTATGGAAGGGCTTTATTTTGTGTTATAGTATGTGGAGGAAATATGGAGACTTAGAAATTGGGGATATTTGGAGGAAATATGGAGACTTAGAAATTGGGGATATTTGGAGGAAATATGGAGACTGAGAAATTCGGGATATTTGGAGGAAATATGGAGACTGAGAAATTTGGGATATTTTGGAGGAAATATGGAGACTGAGAAATTGGGGATATTTGGAGGAAATATGGAGACTGAGAAATTGGGTATATTGGAGGAAATATGGAGACTGAGAAATTGGGTATATTTGGAGGAAATATGGAGACTGAGAAATTGGGTATATTTGGAGGAAATATGGAGACTGAGAAATTGGGTATATTTGGAGGAAATATGGAGACTGAGAAATTGGGTATATTTGGAGGAAATATGGAGACTGAGAAATTGGGTATATTTGGAGGAAATATGGAGACTGAGAAATTGGGTATATTTGGAGGAAATATGGAGACTGAGAAATTGGCCGAGGCACGGGGAAACATTTTTGGAGAGACAGCGTCTTGGCCGAGGCATGGGGAAACATTTTTGGAGAGACAGCGTTTTGGCCGAGGCACGGGGGAACATTTTTGGAGAGACAGCGTCTTGGCCGAGGAACGGGGAAACATTTTGAAAATTTCTTGGCCGAGGAACGGGGAAACATTTTGAAAATTTCTTGGCCGAGGAACGGGGGAACATTTTTGGAGAGACAGCGTCTTGGCCGAGGAACGGGGAAACATTTTGAAAATTTCTTGGCCGAGGAACGGGGAAACATTTTGAAAATTTCTTGGCCGAGGAACGGGGAAACATTTTGAAAATTTCTTGGCCGAGGAACGGGGACACATTTTGAAAATTTCTTGGCCGAGGAACGGGGAAACATTTTGAAAATTTCTTGGCCGAGGAACGGGGAAACATTTTGAAAATTTCTTGGCCGAGGAACGGGGGAACATTTTGAAAATTTCTTGGCCGAGGAACGGGGGAACATTTTTGGGGAGACAGCGTCTTGGCCGAGGCACGGGGGAACATTTTTGGGGAGACAGCGTCTTGGCCGAGGCACGGGGGAACATTTTTGGGGAGACAGCGTCTTGGCCGAGGCACGGGGGAACATTTTTGGAGAGACAGCGTCTTGGCCGAGGAACGGCGGAACATTTTTGGAGAGACAGCGTCTTGGCCGAGGCACGGGGGAACATTTTTGGGGAGACAGCGTCTTGGCCGAGGCACGGGGGAACATTTTTGGAGAGACAGCGTCTTGGCCGAGGAACGGGGAAACATTTTGAAAATTTCTTGGCCGAGGAACGGGGAAACATTTTGAAAATTTCTTGGCCGAGGAACGGGGAAACATTTTGAAAATTTCTTGGCCGAGGAACGGGGAAACATTTTGAAAATTTCTTGGCCGAGGAACGGGGAAACATTTTGAAATTTCTTGGCCGAGGCACGGGGGAACATTTTTGGAGAGACAGCGTCTTGGCCGAGGAACGGGGAAACATTTTGAAAATTTCTTGGCCGAGGAACGGGGAAACATTTTTGGAGAGACAGCGTCTTGGCCGAGGCACGGGGAAACATTTTTGGGGAGACAGCGTCTTGGCCGAGGCACGGGGGAACATTTTTGGGGAGACAGCGTCTTGGCCGAGGCACGGGGGAACATTTTTGGAGAGACAGCGTCTTGGCCGAGGCACGGGGGAACATTTTTGGAGAGACAGCGTCTTGGCCGAGGCACGGGGAACATTTTTGGGGAGACAGCGTCTTGGCCGAGGCACGGGGGAACATTTTTGGAGAGACAGCGTCTTGGCCGAGGAACGGCGGAACATTTTTGGAGAGACAGCGTCTTGGCCGAGGCACGGGGGAACATTTTTGGGGAGACAGCGTCTTGGCCGAGGCACGGGGGAAATTTTTGGAGAGACAGCGTCTTGGCCGAGGCACGGGGGAACATTTTTGGAGAGACAGCGTCTTGGCCGAGGAACGGGGAAACATTTTGAAAATTTCTTGGCCGAGGAACGGGGAAACATTTTTGGAGAGACAGCGTCTTGGCCGAGGCACGGGGGAACATTTTTGGGGAGACAGCGTCTTGGCCGAGGCACGGGGGAACATTTTTGGAGAGACAGCGTCTTGGCCGAGGCAAGGGGGAACATTTTTGGAGAGGCAGCGTCCTGGCCGAGGCACGGGCCCGAGACCGGCCGGGTTATGAAGGCTCTGCCGAGACCGGCCGGGTTATGAAGGCTCTGCCGAGACCGGCCGGGGTATGAAGGCTCTGCCGAGACCGGGCGGGGTATGAAGGCTCTGCCGAGACCGGCCGGGGTATTGAAGGCTCTGCCGAGACCGGCCGGGGTATTGAAGGCTCTGCCGAGACCGGCCGGGGTATTGAAGGCTCTGCCGAGACCGGCCGGGGTATTGAAGGCTCTGCCGAGACCGGCCGGGGTATTGAAGGCTCTGCCGAGACCGGCCGGGGTATTGAAGGCTCTGCCGAGACCGGCCGGGGTATTGAAGGCTCTGCCGAGATCGGCCGGGGTATTGAAGGCTCTGCCGAGACCGGCCGGGGTATTGAAGGCTCTGCCGAGACCGGCCGGGGTATTGAAGGCTCTGCCGAGACCGGCCGGGGTATTGAAGGCTCTGCCGAGACCGGCCGGGGTATTGAAGGCTCTGCCGAGACCGGCCGGGGTATTGAAGGCTCTGCCGAGACCGGCCGGGGTATTGAAGGCTCTGCCGAGACCGGCCGGGGTATTGAAGGCTCTGCCGAGACCGGCCGGGGTATTGAAGGCTCTGCCGAGACCGGCCGGGGTATTGAAGGCTCTGCCGAGACCGGCCGGGGTATTGAAGGCTCTGCCGAGACCGGCCGGGGTATTGAAGGCTCTGCCGAGACCGGCCGGGGTATTGAAGGCTCTGCCGAGACCGGCCGGGGTATTGAAGGCTCTGCCGAGACCGGCCGGGGTATTGAAGGCTCTGCCGAGACCGGCCGGGGTATTGAAGGCTCTGCCGAGACCGGCCGGGGTATTGAAGGCTCTGCCGAGACCGGCCGGGGTATTGAAGGCTCTGCCGAGACCGGCCGGGGTATTGAAGGCTCTGCCGAGACCGGCCGGGGTATTGAAGGCTCTGCCGAGACCGGCCGGGGTATTGAAGGCTCTGCCGAGACCGGCCGGGGTATTGAAGGCTCTGCCGAGACCGGCCGGGGTATTGAAGGCTCTGCCGAGACCGGCCGGGGTATTGAAGGCTCTGCCGAGACCGGCCGGGGTATTGAAGGCTCTGCCGAGACCGGCCGGGGTATTGAAGGCTCTGCCGAGACCGGCCGGGGTATTGAAGGCTCTGCCGAGACCGGCCGGGGTATTGAAGGCTCTGCCGAGACCGGCCGGGGTATTGAAGGCTCTGCCGAGACCGGCCGGGGTATTGAAGGCTCTGCCGAGACCGGCCGGGGTATTGAAGGCTCTGCCGAGACCGGCCGGGGTATTGAAGGCTCTGCCGAGACCGGCCGGGGTATTGAAGGCTCTGCCGAGACCGGCCGGGGTATTGAAGGCTCTGCCGAGACCGGCCGGGGTATTGAAGGCTCTGCCGAGACCGGCCGGGGTATTGAAGGCTCTGCCGAGACCGGCCGGGGTATTGAAGGCTCTGCCGAGACCGGCCGGGGTATTGAAGGCTCTGCCGAGACCGGCCGGGGTATTGAAGGCTCTGCCGAGACCGGCCGGGGTATGAAGGCTCTGCCGAGACCGGCCGGGGTATGAAGGCTCTGCCGAGACCGGACGGGTTATGAAGGCTCTGCCGAGACCGGACGGGTTATGAAGGCTCTGCCGAGACCGGACGGGTTATGAAGGCTCTGCCGAGACCGGACGGGTTATGAAGGCTCTGCCGAGACCGGACGGGTTATGAAGGCTCTTCCGAGACCGGACGGGTTATGAAGGCTCTGCCGAGACCGGACGGGGTATGAAGGCTCTGCCGAGACCGGACGGGTTATGAAGGCTCTGCCGAGACCGGTTGGTATAGCTCACTTCTCTACCATAAGAATTTTCTGCTTTTGAATTTACCTCAATTCATAATAAAACCAAAGAAACGGAAAACGTCGTAAGCTTTTACGAGCTTTGTACCCCTGCTTTACTTCACAAATTAATAACTCTCTTAACTATACTAAGAAAGGGTATCTTTATTTGTACGAACGCACAAAAATGTATTAACATCACTGGAATCTTGTATTTCTGAAGAAATAATGTTACGCATGACCACGTTTAGACGTTACTGGTATTTACAGAACGATCATATTTCGTATATATTAAGCACTATGTTTTTGATCACTCTTTATTTAAGTATCAAATGTTTTAACCAAATCACAAGTGAGGAGTCTTACGGAACTTTCTACATTAGAACTAGCGGGTTACGATATTGTTGGTAATTAGTTTAAAATCCGTGACAGTTTCAGGGAGAAGTAGGCACGGAGTAAAGTACAAATGTTAAACTTGCATTTAATACCAATATGAGTACTTTAACCATATCATCGCATATATATCTGATGTTTTCGGCATTGTAGCTCTGTCAGACAAGTATTCGACTATGCTATGTAAAATGGCGACACAGCTACGCTATAGATATCGTTACTAAGCCGACTTCCTGCTGGTGGTTTGAACTTTCTCTAAATTCTAATTCCATCACTTGTCGTTCCACTATTTGGAAATATTGATTCATTCATTCTAAGATGAAGATTTTAGCGACAGCAATGTCAGTCGTTCATTAACCATATTTTCGTCATTAACGTGACAACGTACATGAAGGAGGAATTTTATGAAACTTAATGTTGAAAAAGATAAAGCATTATGACCGCTTTACTTTAAAAAGCATCTTGTTCAAAGTGACATTTTGATTTTCGAATGTTGAAAAAGATAAAGCATTATGACCGCTTTACTTTAAAAGCATCTTGTTCAAAGTGACATTTTGATTTTCGAAACTTGATATTTTAGTTGGAATCTTAATTGGTCGACCATCTTTGTAATCAGCTCGGAGAACACGTACTTTCCGCTGGACATCAATACATCACGCTCTTGCGTTTTGACAAAATATGTATCAGCACATTTTTACGAATTTCCAAGAAATTTATCTTGGTTTGATAGTGGAAGATTGAAAATGCTGCTTTCGACAATATTTTCAGAATTCTTAAACTTTACAATTGGGACATTTGGTAACGTTTTGCGACTTTGACCAAAACTAATATTTCCTCCTTTTTTGTATAACATATTGTATATCGATGTATTCAGTGCTCCAAAAGCCAAAATAGTTAATAAAGTTTTGCCTGTTCTGGTCGGAATTTAGTAGATGAATCGAGTGAGTGATATTCGCCGTCTAATTGTGAAGTGTCTGACATTTTAACGGGAAGGTTCATCAAACCTATTATTGTCTAACGGAGATGGCAAGTCCAGATCAGCTTGAAGACATCGTATCGTAGGTGTCGATAAATGTATCACCAAGTACTTTATATCCGGGAACTAAATCATGAATGTAAAATATATAAATAATATTATTAAAGCAACGACTTTATAGTACATCACGGTCTTGCGTTTTTACAAAACTTGCATGAGCACTGTTTTACGAATTTCCAAGAAATTTATCTCGGTTTGATAGTGGAAGATTGAAAATGCTGCTTTCGACAATATTTTCACAATTATTAAACTTTGCAATTGGGACATTTGGTAACGTTTTGCGACTTTGACCAAAACTAATAGTTCCTCCAATTCTTTGTATAACATATTGTATATCAATATATTCAGTGCTCCAAAAGCCAAAATAGTTAATAAAATAAAGTTTTCCTCGTTCTGGTCGGAATTTAGTAGATAAATCCAGTGAATGATTTTCGCCGCCTAATTGTGTCCGACATTTTAACGGGAAGGTTCCTCAAACGTTATCATTATCTAAGGGAGATAGCAAGTCCAGATGAAGACATCGTATCGTAGGTGTCGATAAGTGTATTACCAAGTACTTTATTTCCATGAATGTAAAATATATAAATATTATTATAACAACGACCTTACAATTCCATCTTTACTATCAATTTGATAATGATCAGTTATTAATTCGTATTATCTGTATAAACATCGTTTATACGAAGATCTAACTAGCACGTAAAACATACAGCAAATTTTAGCGTAATATTCATAAATTAAATGATTTTGTTCTTTTTTTAAATGAACGGCGACATACGAGTGGACATTGTTCGAACGTTAACCGATGAAATTCATCTAATGCTATTTGTTTTTGTAATTTATATTATATCCGCTCGTAACACAATTATATTTTCTACATTTTCGGTTAGATATTTTATCTATTGTATAATATAGTTCTGGTCGGAACGTCGTCTGATGAAGTGTACGTCATTTTATATCGGGCAAGTTCCTCAAACGTAATTGTCTTTTCGAAAGCAACGATGGTTTTATGAAAGCTGTCGGAATATCTAATTATCTGTTTCTCGTAGGAATGCTTAATAGTCGCTATTTCTCGATCAGATTTCTAACCTATTTCGATAGGCTTTTCCGACATATATATTGTAGCACCCTATCTCCCTATTTAGAATTGATTTTAACTCATACGCGCTGTCGTATTTAACGCATATCCCATCCTCCTTAAGAATAAGAAAGGGTTTTCGAGGTTTCTTCGATTTTGCTTGCCTTCTAATATCGAGGTACAAGTTACCGCTTAACGAAGATGTTTTGACACCTAACAGCATCTCGAGCGAATTCCACTATAAGTTGGGGTCGAACGGCTATTAAATTAAAAATAATAAAAATCCAACTTAGCCATTTTCGACTAAACATTTTATTGAAATATTACCTGTTAAATTAATACAATTTTATTGAGAAGATCTTTTGAGAAAGTTGATACCGATGGTGACGCGTCGGATTCAAATAAGCCCGATTGGGAAATATAAAAGAACACTTTTAAGTCGTATAATTTTAGAATTTTTCTTTTCGTCAAAAACCAAATGTCTTAAAATAGGTCGATGTTATTGGGATTGAAATCCAAAGCACCGAACGTATTTCCAAAAAAAAAAAATTAAACCGCGTAAATTTTGGAATCCGGTATGTTATATTGCATCGCTTAAACACATAATATTGTATCAAACAAATTACGCGACTCAACGGGAGAAGAGTAGAAAAGTATTAGAAATCCGTAAAATAATGAATAACTGATAATTTTAGGCTTGAAACACGGGACATTATCGAGATCAAGTTGAACGCACGGAGACGTGTTGAAACAGGAGAGATATAACATTGTTTCATTTTCCAGTTTTAGTTAAGTGAATCACCACGTGTTTGTAGGAATCACTTTGTCTCTTATGAATAGTTGTAGCTTCAGCCACTTGTAACGGAAGTCCCTTCCTAGAAAACACAATATTTGTATTAAAGTGACTAAGCTTGAAGGATTTCACGGTTTTCTGGTGGGGAGTGTAAGTTGGTTCGGACTTGAAAGTGGCCATCAAAGTTAAACGTCTATAGAATTATTAAGTTGGCCCACTACAATGAAAAAACAAAAAACTTCATAGCTGCTGAATTCGTTTACAATTTCTTGATCTTTCAATTGTTCTTCGAATTATAATTTTGAAAGGAGAAATGTAATTTACGAAATCAAATTTATTGTGCTCTTCAGCCATGTTCAAATGAGATGGTAGTATTTTAGTATCGAATTGCACTTCATAAATATTTGCAATAAACTCATGAATACAGCACTGTTTTAACTCGAATATTTTATTCACTCACCCTGCCATCTTTTCAACGTAAAAACTAACAAAAATTACAAGTAAAATATAAAAGCTCTCTCTCTCTCTCTCTCTCTCTCTCTCTTCCGTGAGCAGCAAAAAGGTGTCTCTTTGGTCCCCGGCCCCTATTTTTATAGACACAGGGTCCCGCGTTGGATCTAAGGGTTCCTACCCCCTTGACTTCTTCGTTAAGGAGTTAAGCCGACGTCGGGTTCTCAGCTGCAACTTGGGGCGGGATTGCACGTACAATAATCTGTTTCCAAGTTCACTAAACACACTTGATCTCCAATTGGATTACGTACCAAATAGCATTTGCTAGTCCCTTCGTATATTGATGAATGATGGATGTTAGAACAATGTAATCATTTTTCCTTCTTGAGATAAGATACTGTTCAGACAGTCTAGTTGGTCGCTGCACTTTAGTGCGGGTAGCTAAGGAAGCAACCACCGTCAATGCATTTTTCCGGTAGAATTGTCTCCAAGAAAGAAAATTTTTGAAATTCTTCGGTCATATTGATTCACATTCGTATTATGCATGATCGATAGTTTTTTCACGACGTTAGAAAATTTTCCTCTGTATTATCCTTCTTCCGTGATTTTTATCTTGGAAGATCTCAGCTGCTTTCATGAGATAGCAACTTTGGGCGGGGTTGCACGTACAATAATTTTCCAAGTTCACTGAACTTACTTCATCTCGAATTGGATTACGTACCAAATAGCATTTGCCAGTCATTTCGTAGCTAATTCTATTGTTTTCAATGCACAATAAAGCAATATCATCGGCATTAGCACTGTCTTTTGAGTTTTTAACGGTTTGTAATATTTTTGGATATTTTCCATAAATAACGAATTCAATTATATTATCACGTGGGAAACTATCATATTCTGGGAGGAAAAGTCATGCCATTTTTGAGGTTCCCATTTTGACAATGGGTCCTTGAGATTTTGAGACATAATTTTTTGTGAAGTGGTTAGATTTTCTACACCATCCAGGGTTTTATTGGTACCGAGCTTGTCACTGAGTCGGTTTTTTTGTACTGGAGTGGTTAGCTTTGCTAGACCATCCATCGTGTTGTTGGTACCCAGCTTGCCACTGGGTTAAATTTTTGTATTGGAGTGGTTAGTTTTTCTAGACTATCCAAGGCTTTTTGCCTTTTATTCTGACTTTCTCTTTATATTTCCCCCAGCCTCTTTATATTTCCCCAGCTCGATAACCGCCTGAGTGTTGTCAAGGCGGAGAGCTTTTTACTTTTGCGCTTTTTAAACCACGTACCCATTGCGTCCCTCTTTGTATGTGTAAATAAAAAAGCATTGAATATTTTTTCCATGTTTATTTAAATTTATATATATATATATATTTACAAATGTTAAGGTGCTGTCTGTAAATGAACATGGTCGATTACAGCTCTAAGGAAGCGATGTTGTCTGTGCCGGTCTCGGACTCTCTCATGGTGGTCAACCGCTCTCTCCTGGAAATACCTGGTGATAGCGGTTATGAGACTAAAAATAGAAACAAAAGATATTAGGGATCCATCTTTAAAAATAAATGCTAAATAACTTACATGCCCGAGTGAGTCGTGTTAACGTAAGCCGGCATTGGGTTTCCGGGAGCGGGCGTTTTTTCCTCGTCATAATAAATTTCAAAAGTTCCCTCCTCTTTTTTCTCGATATAAACGCCGTACTCTTCGACGAGGTTATTATTATGCAAAAACTGCCTTTCCAGGGCCGGTGTACTTGGGAAGGACATGTAGTCCACGTCCTTTCGAACCTTGATGTGAATCTTTTCTAACGCGTCCGCGGCACGCATAACGTCGTCGAAATTGCCGAACAGTTCGACGGTACCCACTTCGGATGTCAATTGCGCCTGCGCAACGACGTTGAATTTTTTAGCGACTTCATCCAAATTTTCGTTATTTTTACCGCATAGGAAAATGAACTGGTGCGCGATAAAAAAACCATCTTGAAGAAAGTCCAAAGCGTGGAGTTGCTGGAATGTCGGGATCCGTGTCCAATAGATTTGCCTTAATGTAATTGACTATATTTTAACCTAGCAGTCGTCTGTCTGATACTTTTGAGTAAATTTGAATAGATACCTTTACTTCAATTAATATAAACAAAAAATAATGAATAAAAATGTATTATGCAAAAATATATATGGAAGATACTACTCTCGTATGCCAACCCGTATTTCGCATACGAAATTTATATCTGATTTTCAGGTAGTTGTGTAGTGCAGTGGTTATATTTTTCAACCATGTGATAAATCCATCTACGGCCATTATTGATGTAATAAAAATGTGACTACGTAACCGCCACAATCCCAGCTATTATTTTGAAGGGGTAGGTTTTCATGAATGTAACCTAAATAACTGATTAATTTCAAAGTTTTCATTACCAATTTATCTCATTTTTCCCCAAGTGCTTTTACAGTGTTTCAATGTTAGTACTACCTATAGAATAAAACATTTACACAAATTTGCATGTAATTAGTGCTCTCATCAAATGGTCATTACGTACTAGAGATCTTGGCAAGAAAATGGCAATATCGCGTTTATGAAAATGAGGTCCATTGCTTGTTTAAACAAAATTAAAAACCAAATTGTTGACCTCTTCACTTTGAGGAGAAAACATGTATTGATAAATAAAGGATGTTAGAACAATGTAATAATCTTTCCTTGAGATAAGATACTATTCAGACAGTTGAGTTGACAGTTTTTTGGAAAAAACCTATTGGATGTTAAACGCGAGAGTAAATCTACCTTACACGCATTTTGCAGCACATTAAATTTAACCGATCTGTTAAAATCATTCGAAAATAATTTACGTAATCCTCAAAATATTCAATGTGTTTTAAGTATTCAACAAATGATTTCGTACTGTTTAATTGAATTTTAAATTTTTTTTTTAATACGATGTAAATCAAAATACATTAAACTGCATCTCGTCGTTGTTGATGGACTGGATCTCATCATCAATTGATTCCATCATATCTTCTTCAATCGGAGTCATATCGCATTTATCTTTTTCAGCTTTTCCTAACTTTCGCCTGGCAATATAGCATAGACTGTTAATTTGCGATGTATATATACATCTTTGCATTTAGAGTTGCTAAATCTTTTTCCGATGAAACCTATAATTGCGCTTAGAACTTCGGATGCGATAGCGGTTTTAGCGGTTTTTCCAGTTCTACATCTGTGTACCGCGATTTTACAATCGCTCTAAATGCTTTTGAAGCTGTTTTGGACTGTGCCATAATTTTGGCTTTTTGATTTGGAGTGACGAAATACCCAGAGCTCGTTGCAACTTCAACTATGGTTAAGAAAATTGATAAAGACATGAAATTTAATTTTTCATTTAAATTCTCCCAGCTCGTGGCGATTTATCTGAAATTAAAATTACCCTTACTATTTTATCAATAATCTGAGCAGCACTGCTTGAGTTTCTCTCGGGGCTATTTTTTTTTACTAAAAAATACGGATGATCATCCAAATTTCTTAGTAAAAATGGATTTTCTTTACGCCTACATGTTATCCGTTACTAAGGGGTGTTAACGGTTACCGGGTAAAAACGATATCTTCACTATTAAATAAGATATCGCGAATACTTTAAACGGTATTGACTGACAACGTAATCTCTTATCGGTAATTTAGTTTAATTGTGCTTTACAATACATAAAATAATAAATGTTTATTTTATTACGGCTCTTGAAAAACTACTGACCGAAAACCTTGTCAACTCCCTGATTATATTTTTCGATTAATAAATTGATTAAAAGCGTATCTTCCTCCCTCGGTACGGCTCCCTTTTATTGGCCTAAAACCGAAGGAAAACAAAAAATAAAAATAATAAAATATTTGTGCAACGATTAAAGTATTACTTTTCTTTTTTTCTTTCTCTTTCTCTCGATAAATGTGTCTTCTTTTGGGTTTGGCCGTTCTTCCTCGCTGGTAGACGAGCTGAAAATAGAAATGGGTTGGAAAAATGTTAAAATAGCCGGAGACAGTAACTCTTATAGATATTTTCGCGTACCTTAAGTTGGGGTCGGGCTTTGGTTGGGGTTTAGTATCATCATCATCTTCGTCAGAAAAACCAAAGCTTTTTTTTTGGACGG
>JAEQBA010003650.1:0-18090 GCA_019434445.1 Phalangium opilio
TAAAATTAAAGGATCCTGAGCGAGAGAATTTAACTAACGTGATTGTTCGATTTAAAACAGTAAAAATGGTCCAGTAGCCTTTCTGATTGGCTTAAAATATGTACGTCCACTTCAATGTCATTTATCATAAACACATTCACTTCAGAAAGAAGGCCTTTATACATATGTAGAAAAATGAGACATACTAAGACAGCGTTTAAATCAAAAAGTAGTGGGTCTAGAAAACGTAAAACGCATCAAAAGGAAAGAAGTCCGTCTGAAGACGAAATTGCTCGACATTCTCTCTGATCCATCCAAGCCAAAATGGGCGACAATGCAATCTTAGAATATATCCGTTTTATTCGAAGGATTTCCGTCGTAAAAAACACACAACACACACACTAAAAGAGATTTACGCTTTTTCAACACCAAAAACGCGTCGGTCGACTTCAGTCTTTTCCTCGTTATGCCAGCTCGTAGAAACTTGGGTCGTGATTTAAGAGAACAATTTTATTCCGGGATTTTTTTTATTCCTCTCTCTTCGAGGTTGGCGCTATCATCTCCGCATCCTTTTTATTTTCACTCTCGCAAATCATGGTCGGTAAAACGTGTTTCAGGGCGCATCGACAGAAATCTACCTAATGACAACCCGGGGGTTCAAGGCTTTTCTTTTCTTCCCATTTCCACTATTCATTTTCTCGAGATTATTTTAGACCTAATACGGAAAACTATTTGCTGAAGTAATATTTTCGAGCGCGATGTAGTAGAAATATGTTAACAGTCGCGCAGTCCCATTCCTTTACTATTCCTTTCATCTCCATAAAGCCCACGAAACTCTATTTTGGTCTTGAGTATCTTGTTCATCTTGTTCTTAATATAACAATCCCATTTCCTTCTTTTCTAGCCCAAGCCGGTTGGGTGCAGCTTCTACTTCAAGAAGAGAGCATGATCATTTTAGCGTGCGTAGTTGGGGGAGTTGCCGTCTCAGGAATTCTCATCATCGTCACTTTTCTAGCGGTCCTGACCCGCAGAAGAATGCGTGGTAAGTAATGACCGAGGCCTAGCCGCTCCTTTATATCCTACATAGACACATAGTCGAAACTATATTGCACCCACATTATTATCTCCAGTGTAAAAAGAGAAATGAACGGTAGTAGATTCGCAACCGTTACAACTAATTCGGTTAAATTACTTTAAATATACTATTTACTTGTTATTTTGGATAGCGGAATATCTCTATTAGTTCTTTGCAGATGTACTTAAAATATACCCCTTTTTTGTTAGCCGTCAATTCGTGCAATATGGGAGAGAGGCAGAAGTAAGTAATACGACATTTTATTGCCTTTTTATTGGGAAAATCCTTAGAGCTTCGGAAGCAGAAAAAAATCTTTCCCACTAGTGTGTGTAAAAAAACAGTGAGAAGAAAAAATATCGGATAGCGAAGAATAAATTGGATTAGTCGCAAACGTCCGGCTAATAGAGGGGACTAGCATTTCGATCGTGTTACGTCGCGGACTTTCTATCCTTAACTGGACAAGAATCCCCGTAATATAAAGGACACTATATCGACCCATACAAATAAAAGAAGATTTAAATCAAATAGATTCACTAAAATCCTTTAGACTAGTTTATAGGGTCTACAACCATCTACTTGGGTTTAGGTTTTTTTTCTCCTGATAATGCCATAGGGATCAAGCTAGTGAGAGATAGTGGTTCGAATAGATTCTTTCTTTAAAAGGGGTTCATTTTTTTTCTCTGCCCATTACGATCAAGCAAAGGCCTTATCTTTTATTTGCTGGCGTGTCTCGGCGTAAACCCATACGATCGAATTTGTCTTATACTTTAGACCCAATAGCTTCTGTTATGTTCTGGTCGGGATGAGAAAAAAAGGACAAGTCAGTTCATTAAGGTATACGTCGGTATACGCAAACACGGAGTAACTTGTTTTTACCATTTTCTTTTTTTTCTATTCTCCCTTCTTTCCCGCCATTTTTTTGCTCCTTTCCCGCGTTTTTCTCTTTCCCTCGACTCGTAACGCTACGGACTCTATGGTATGCGTGGAACGAAATGACGGTAGTCCAGAAGGAAGAGAGCCAAGCCCCGAGCACGCCATCAATGGTAAATCGCCGGGTCCAATTACCGAAAAACGTGACTGGACTCCTTTACTGAAAGACGAAGAAACAGGTAGGGGCAGAATTGGCCTATTGATTCCTCTTGCACTTATTCTGGTATGAAAGTCAGGGAGGCCCCTACTGGCATTAACACTCTGGGGTACATATAAAATGACGAGGGCGCCTATCCGTATCGTTCTTTTCACGCCGCCACATTTTTTTACCATTCTCAGTAAGTCCAGAAGCCTATAACGTGACCTATTTAAGGCCTAACTTTAAGCAGTTGCGCTTTATAAAAACACTTCGATCTTTCTTACGAGATTAAACATTGCGAATGGCTTCGCCAAAATTTTTAAATGTGTAGTAGGGTGAAGCTTCAATTCAGGCGAAAACCAACTAATGCTAATTCAACGAGCGCCTGTAGAAATGTTTACCACGCAATACACTAAAGTTCAGGGTGAAGCCATCATACAGGCTGAAAACTATCTAAATTGATACTTAATTTTCTACATGATACTAACTTCGAATGATCACCTTTAGACGGTACGCATATCTACTACAATTTCCTTCAATTCGATAGAGTAAATTACAGTAGCGAGGGAGTGTTTATTCGACTATACTTTTTTAGTCGTCCGTAGCACGCGATATGTTAGTACTTACCATAGTATTGGGTTGAATACGACAGTCTATTATACCAAGGGGAGAGAAAGTCAGAAAACAACCTAATTTCGCGTCACTGGTCATACGTTTGACCAACTACGTAAAGGACGCCTGAGCGGTCACCCACCGGTCCTTCCTGTATATTGAATAACACACGAATACGATAATGAAAAACAACACACTAGAAGGATATACTCGGACATTAAACAGCGCGTAAGCTTTTTCCGGTATGAGAATTATCGTAATTTCTGTGAAAGGTTATCCAGATTATTAAGTTGTAATGCGAAGATATTTTTCCAGTCATTACTCTTTGAGCTCCTTGGAAACTATAGTAACCGACAATAGTATCAAACCAATTTTCTATTATTTCTGCTAAATTTTATGTAATTCTGTGTCTACCCAAAAAGGATAACCACCATAAAGAAGAAATATACTAGATAGGTTTAGGAATATCTGTAAGGAGGAGGTATGGAGAAACTGACTATAAAAACCCACCATAAATTGTCTTGGAAATACACTACGCGCGGGGATACGCGTTCTCCAAAATGACAAGAAGTAGTATACTTTTCTTTCCAATGGCCTATGCCCTCTTTTCCATGATCCTCTGTTCGTCTAGAGGGACTATATATTCAAATTTATTCTTTTATACCCAAAATATCGAGGCCGGTCGCTTTCTTGCTCGGGGTATACACATAACCGGGATGTATTAGACCCACGATATTCGACTGGGCATTAAATGAGACACTTGAAGATCTATTTAACGTCGGAATTGACTGCGTCACCCTCCATTTCTTGACAGAGTGAGTTAGCTAATCGAAACCGGGCTGTATTATCCACCTTTCTCCAGCAAAATAAATTGTGATGAATAAATTCGAGAAAATATATTTTAAAAATTATTAAGTTTCCGAGCTACTATTTGAACCTCGACATAAAATTCTGGATATTTTCGTATAGTAAGAAACCACTATAATATAGTATTACAATACTACAATCGAATAACTATGCCATCCTCTACGTATCGTACGTCGATTGCCTAGCCAATATATCGAGTTAGTTCAGATTTAAGAGAAAAAAATAAATAAATCGAAAATACTTGGCAAGAAGCCCGACTAGATCTCGTATATCTTAGCTCGTAAATGGGATGGTTAAAACATAAAGGAATTATTATAAATATCTATAGTATTACTATTACGATTTAAAGCCGCAACCATGCCATCTACGAGTTAGAGGTATAGTGATATCAACCTGTGGGGATTTTTCCTAACTGGAGAGAGAGACGATTCTCTGATGGGACTCGACTCGATATATAACTCTAAAGTTGATCGTGACACAATTTATCTAGCTGTCTGTATTTCCTCCTTCCTTTAGAATCGTAGATTATTCTCTTAATGCCCCGGATCTGTTACTCAATTTCTCTCTCCGTTTCTACGTCATTCTTTTTATACACGTATACCCTAAAGTTTGAGGAGGGTTCGAGACAATCTTAATGATGGACGAGCTTTTCTAATATAAATGTAAATGATCCGTACACCCTACATGGAGATCGAGTTAACTCTATTTTTTACTCTACTACGGTAGGTTTTTTCCCTTCTCAATCAAACCTTAGGAGTACTTCGTCATATGGAGTTTTATTTTAGTTTTTAGGGATGGAGAGGTTTCGTTTAAAAAAAAAGAGTGCGGAGAAACATCAGTACATGGACGTTGTATCTTTAACAGGACAGGAGTGTTTTTTCCCTAACCAAGTGGATGGTTCCTCTTTTTTTGGATTTAAATGCACTGTTTTCATTGCCTTAGAAAGCGCTCGATAAGAACAAGTTATTGACAAATAGAGTATTACGCGTCCCGTTAGATATAACGTCGCTAGATTGAGATAGAGAGAAGAGATATAGACTAGAAAAATTCGGGAGTATTGAGCCCCCGAAAGTCCCACTTTTTTAATATTATTCTCTCCCGGACCTATATGCAAATAAGGGAAAAATCAAATCGATATTCGCGTGTCGAAGAAAAATTCTAAGGAGGAGAAAAATAAAAAAAAATCGATGCTAGGAATTTATCCCGAGCTTCTTTGCCTTTTTTCCCATCGCTAGATAGAGAGGAAGAACTACGGAAGTTTTTCCCTATTTTATAGCTTGTTCCGGGACGAATATAGTAAGACCTCTCTCTCGTCTTTGTTATCTGGGAATGTGAGTAATGCCAAATGCCGAACGTTCTCTTAACCCTATTTTTATAAGATTCCGTTCTCGGAGTCTTCAATTTTAAATGGATGGAAAAAAACGGGTCCATCATGGGATAAGTCTATTCGGTTAAAAAGAATACTCGTATACAGGGTGTTATAGAGATAATATACGTCCAGAGTTTATAGACTAAATGGCCGGGTAATATTTAATACTTATTAGAAATTTGGTCAAAGCTCAACTGCTCGAACAGTGGAACTCTCCCAAAATCATTCTATTACCACCTTTTCAGAGAAATACTCCCTGTACATGTCGGTAATCCATTCGAGAATCTTTATTCCTTCGCGGAGGAAAAGGGCTTAAATATACTCCTAGTGTACAAAAGTATAATACCTCGACTACGCAACCCCAACCATAGAAGAGGTCAGGCTATAATAAAAAGAAAGAAGAGAAAAATCGACTCTTTCGCGTAAAAGAGACAAAGGATAAAACACGAAGTAGTAGTCCATCGAAATCGGTCGGAGGTACCTCTATCAGGTTTAAAACCCTTTTAAATCCCTACGATTCTTTTTCTTATACGACTAAAACCAAATGTCTCTTTTTGCGGATGGGAAAGAGACGTAAGATTTAGATGGAACTATACTAGATAAAAAGGGTACGAATACCCAATGTTAAACCTCGTAAGAAAGAAAAAAAAAACCCAATGGAATTTTATCAAAATCCAAAGGAAAAGCATGAAGTAAATATTTAGTTGAGGCTCTTGTAAATAGATATATTGTATATGTGTGTTTGTTAACTGAAATTAATAAGATCTGCGCAGTAATGGATGTTTTGTTTACTGTGTAACTCTTAAGCACACCTATGTGCAAATTTCCATAAAATAAGCAATTAAAACCACCTTTCTCGTTATAAAGATAACCTAGCTTAAACTCTAGTTTTAACTGTCAGTTGCTATCATTTAATCCGTTTATACAGCTAACTTAATTGTTAGGAAGATAAAATCAAAATAAACGTTGCATGTTTTATACATATAAGAGGACTTTTCTAATATTTCAGGTTGGACAAAGGATGATTTAAGAAATCATCACCACCATCCGATGGAATGTAGAGCCATCGGTTACAACGACTATACCATTTGCCAAAAGCAAATCAGGTGACATAAACGGAACAAAAAGCCGCCGACAGTAAGGCAAGTAATTTTTACACTAATTTTACTTTACAAACGCGCCATGGGAATTAGTATTACCCAATATAAGGCTTAGCCTTGGGAATTTCTAGCTAACTAAAATAATTTCAATCCAAGCATATATATCTTGGAAAGGTTTCGAAATTAAGATTTTAATTTTAGCTTAGCCCCACGTGCAAAGCTTCGTATGCCCTCCCTCGAGGACATACACAGTGGAATTTACTGAATTGGCGGTTTAAATTATCTTTCCCTTAGCCAAGAATCTTACGTATGGAACTGCCGAGCGGAAACTCAACTGTAAATTTAAAAAGAAATACCACGACCGAATTGGATGGATATGTTTGGAATGGTCGCCGCATTTTCGATGCTCAAAAACATAATTAACTCCCCCCCTTCCCCCCCCAAAAAAGTTGAAAAAAAAAAAATAGAAACGCGCGAGAGAGAGTAATATATGAACGTATAAAAAAAAACTGGCACAAAAATATTTAATATTTATTATCCTAACAAAAATAATTCTTAACGAAGAATGTAATATCGTTTTGATACTTTGAAAGAAAATAACTTAAACCTTGGCTAAAAATGAATATATCTAAAAGAAAACTGTATAAAAAACTCATCCGTTCTGATATCAAACTCAGAAGGGAATACTCCCCCAAAAGAAAGATAAAAAAACCGAATCATCGCAAAACGTTGAACATTATTGAACAATATCAGAAAAACATTCGCGTCGCGCGACAATTCCCATAACGTAATATATACACCTACCACGAAACAACATGGAAGGAATTCTTCGCCGAATCGGGAGAGATCAGTGCCGAATGATAAATAAATATATATAAAAAAATACGACATTTTTTGTTCCATCTCCGTGCTCAACCGTCCAAACCGTTTGGACTTTTTGAAGATAATATAAATCTATAAATATATATATATATAAATTTTTTCAGCCATATTTTCCTTTTGTTATATTCATACCCCCTGCCGGTAAATAAATATATTCGCCTAACATACAACATCAGAAGACGTTACGTTCAAGCACGTCAGCTATAACCTATCGTGCTTTCTATACCTTCACTAACATCCCAAAAAAAGCTACATTTTGAAAACTTCAGGGTAAACTATTTCTGTCTGAAAAAATAAAACAGGGCTAAATTTTAACATATTTTCATTGTTTTACGTCCCCTTCGGCATTTCATCAGTAAAAATAATAATTTATGACGCTTTTGTGTTTCTCGTATCAATTGAAGTCTCCCCCAGAAAGAATATAAACCAAAAAATTATACATAAATACCATAAGGTACGAATTGTCAGCAAAGACAAAAATCACCCACCAACATTTTAAAAGCGTACAAGTATATTTGATAAAAAGGATTGAAGAATAATCACACGTGTGGAATGTAATCCATAAAAAAATGGTAGAACTTACCACGTGTAAGTGAACATTCCGGTGAAGTTTTTTCATCGTCTCGAGCCAATAAGAGTACGGTTCGCGAAACAAAGTCCTCCGATTCGTTGTATATTGCCGATATCTAAAAAAAAAACAAGCAAAACAAAGGTCCGTCGTAAATAAAGTATAGAAAAATTCACAAACTGCGTCAATTAATTACAGTAATTAACATTTAAATTAATAAAACCCGTTTCAGAGGAGTCGATTGCTTCATCAAATAGCTCTAATAAATTTTTCCGACTTCTGATAGAAATGCAACTATTAAAGACTATATCTCAGGGGTAATCTATTGATTTACTGCACTTAGAAGTTCATTTACAAAGGTAAATTTCTTAAAACAAATAATATCCGGAAGTGCCAGAAGAAGCAACAACACATTTAGCACCAAAAGTAAGTAGTAACGCCTATATATCACAACAAATAAAAAAAGTCCCTCGGAAAGTACTTCCTAACCCTTAATTAAAAAGAATAAGTTCCTGTTATTTTTGCTGCGAGTAAGAAGAGAGTTATGGAGTTGGCAAAAAAAGAGTAAGAAAAGAAAAAACCGAATAAGAAAGAGTAAAATTGGATCTTCCGGAAAACGTTGCTTTAAAAAAGTAGATTTTTTTTACTTTATTTCTTGAGAGGAAGGGAAAGTGATTCTTAAACGCGGGGTTATACGCCAAGGCTTATTTGTCCCTCCTGGATAGGAGGCCTCGCTCACGTCACACCAAAAAGGAAGGAAAAAAATAAAAAGAGTTACGAGGTAGCGAGTAAAAGGGAAAAAGAAAAGCATCTGCTTGTTTCCCATCGATGGAAAAGGCCAGGGAGCGAGAGAGAGAGATGAGGAAAAAATCAAAGCGCTAGAGGTTAATGTCGCTTTCCGCACCCAGTTAAAAACGACCGGAGGAGGGAAAGAAAAACGGAAGAAAAGTGCCCAGGGAACTTGCCCATCCGTTTTAAAAAGTATACCTATATTACATAGCATAGCTATCGGAAAAAAACAACATTGAATCCCCCTTGGAGAAATTAACTATGGCGACGTTGTTATATACATCTTCGAAGATACGCGGCGATTGTTTCTTTATTTTTGTTCCCTTGCGCGGAAAGCAGTGACAACTTGTTCAGTTTATTACTCAAATATACCGATAGCGGTGGCAACTCACAGCGCACGAATCTATGGAAACACGAACTGAGATGTCCTCTGGAATACCAAACATTCGGCCAAGGGGAAGGGAGGAATAACTCTATAAAGAAACGTGGACTATGTCCATAGAAGGGCTGCCCATATTTACTTAGGGTCTGATAAAATTTAATATCGTAGGAGCGGCCAACATCGTGTTAGTAACGAAAAAAAAAACCGAAAATAAAAAAAATATAATTTATAATATGAAAATCCTGAATTCGGTAATTAATTTCCTGAAGTTTTTTAATTTCCTTCTAGGCCTACATCTAAATGAACCTTTCCTCTTTCATTTAATCTATCCGGCTTCGGGTGTAGATTAATTCGAAGTTCTTTACGTCATTGTAAGATCAAGATGAGGCGATCGAAGAATATAGCCTAATGTTTCTACAACATTGCGTTTATTTATTTCTGATCCCCAGGATAATTTCCCGGGTTCGGAGCTCCACGAGCCAAGTAAGAATTTAAACCGTCTATCTTTAGTAATTGAATTTGTAACGAAGCTCTCATTGTTAAAGGAAGCGGGAAAAAGTACGATTGAGTAGAAAAAATATATATCTCGTGACTTTAAGAAACAGAATAGCTTAGAACCGGAATAGGAGAAGAATCAGAGAATAAATGGAATAGGGGGAGGGACAAGAAATCTTCAAAGTTAATCTAACTTTTTAATTCAAACGCCAAAGAGAGAGAATGGAAGAAAATTCAACCGTGCTCCGTAGATTTTCAATTACATTATAGACGCTCTATTTGACATCTTTTACTCTTCTCTCTTGTAGACAACCCTCCGGGGACTTTTAAATTAAAGAGAATCGAACCAAATACGTTCGTGTGAGATTACTGGTAGTTTTCGCGATCTAAACCGTAAATTAGGAACGTCATAACCCTTGACTACAACACCTTTAGTGAGCGATACCCCTGATTGATATCTACGCAATGATAATAAACATTTGGGATTCCATAAATAAAATTAGGGTTGAATAGATCCGGACAAATATCTGTCTTCTCATTTGGAGTAAAAACTTCTGTTATAATTTAGTTCGGACACTGATAAAATCATCCTTTAGTCATACGGGGTACTTCATTGTATTCGCAAGCTGCCGAGATAGAGAAAAACGGAGATTAGCCTTTAGATTCGATTTCTTTCTTAGGCAAAGGCTTAGGATCTCCACATCATTCCTCGAAATAATTGATTGAAGGGCGCAGGGCGGGCATGCCAGTAATCAAGCTGATATATCTAGACCAGAATGGTTAGGAAGATCCTATAGGAAAAAGCATTGAGAAAGGAAGAGAGAAATCGAATATTTATTTTGCCTGAGAAACCGTCTGGAAAAAAAGAGTTGGAAGGGTTATACTTGGTTATACGGTAGCTAGCTTATTCCCACGCGCGTTCCCCCGTAATTGCTTAGCGATTGCCCCCTCCCATCTCTAGAGACAAATTCTTTCGCTAGGCTAAGTAGAAAACCCCTCAAAAAAGGCCTGGAATATCTATCTTTATATGTTCAAGAGAAAATGCTAAAATTTGGTGAAGTTACTGCGTTAAAAATATCAAAATGTCTGAAACATTCTTAAAAAAAAATAAAATTAAGAAAACTATTTTGTAGAAGAATTATAAAGAAATCAATTGTAGTATTCTTAGCTGATTGGGTCTAACGAGTATGGGAGGAAAAATGTTTCCAATTTTTGCCACTTCCTGGTATTGAAATATAATCTCCTCAATTCCATGTAAATTTGACCTCACTGCATAGATATCCAGATCTCAATTCTCTCATATACAGGGTGGCTCAGATACAAAAATTTTCAATTTCCAAAGAAACAATGAACATCAAGTCGTATTTCTACCAATTTTTCTCTAGCGAAACCTGAACCATCCTTTTAATCCATATAAAATAAACGACCAATCCTCCAAAATTCGAGGGTGCAATTTCGATTTCGAATAACCAAACAACCGTTTATGAAAAAAAATAATAATAAAAATAAAATAAATAAAGCGTAAAGCAAATTCTTTTTCTTAAGCGAGAAATGAAAGGAATTTTATCTTCCTTTTGATATTTTCTATTTGGGTTCATCCCCGAAGGAAATAAACAAAAAGCCAATTTTTATTCCTTCCTTCGTTCCCCAATATTTGGAATTTCGGATTTCAATCTACGAATCGTCTTTCCAAAAACGAGGAAATTTCAGACTCCCTAATGCAACCCTTTTTCTTCTATTCATCGGTGCCTATTGTGCACCGCCGCCAAGAGGAAGGGAGGCTACTTTATTTAACTTGATCATAGTTAGAGATTAATTAAAAACCAAGGTATTTAGCAAGCAAATAGTCTAGTTTTAATATTTCCATTACCAATTAACATTAACATTCTTAGGAGTAAATTATGCTACTTGTAGGCTTATGATTACCCTACCTAAATAAAGCCAGGTGCCGCCCTAGCGATAATATCCGCGCGCGAGAACCGCGAAACCGATTTAACATAACAAAAATTCAAAACAAAACTTATCGCTTCACGATCGTCCATTGTTCGGTGGCAACGGCAAGGGGTGGTCAATGAGGGCATTAACGGTGACTTTCATCCTCCTGGCGTTCTTGCGTTCTTGAAACAATAGCTATGGCGTGGCCATCGCCTTGGCTATTCTTCTAGACTTGAGGTACGGGGACTTCGGGAGGCTAGGTTGTCATCTCCAGAAAATTGGCAGTCCTCCGCCCTTTTTTTTTAGGATCAGCGTCTCGATCGTCGTCAGCCAGAATCGTCAGAATATAATGCCAGAATGCCTCTTCAGCCACCTCGCAACGCGTTTTTGTGCACCGATCTTCTATTGCCGAAGTTGGCCACCAATCAAGTTGGTCAAAGTCTCTGACCCGTATCAGAAGACCGCACACCATTCGTCCACGCTTTCGCGCCAAACAACTTAATTGGTTGTTTTTTTCGCGCCAAAAGTTGACGTCGATGTCCTGGGTATTCAACCCTTGGGTCACGTAGCCCCTCGACCTTCGGTCGGCGCCGGATTACCTAGCTCTTTGGCGACCTGGCTTTTACCATGCATGGGCCTACATACTATACATCATTTTACGAAAATAGTAACCATGAAAGGCGTTTGACAATACCAATGCTTGCTAAATTGTTTCATATGTACGTATAAGAAATAAAGAGAGAAGGGCAAAGCTATTTACACAAGGGAGATGGGGACGAGCACAAAAGAGGACCGACCGAAAAGAAAGGGTGAGAACCTTCCTGAGCGCGACACACTGGCGCCTCTAAACTTTCTCGGACCAATAACCTCTTTACCTTAACCTTGACGACCCCTCTTAACAATCAACTTCCCTTGTCTATATAAAACTACTAGGAATTAAATATTCCTCAAATTCATAAATGTTTCAAATGTTTCAAAAACCTTAATATTCCAAAAATATCGTTGCACTCCCCCCCTCTTAAGGCCGAACGTCCCGAGAGGCTAGAGGCAGTAGCTAACGAACAAAACTACACTAATAATGATTAACGCACTAAAAACCGCAATGGTAGAAACATGTCGAATGAAACCATACTACAATCAATATCATAGGAGAAAAAATAAAATAAAACAAAATACACTAGGCCTAAATGGGACTTTTTAACATGGGGTTATTTACATCAACTATATACACTCTACTATATTACAGGTCGACTATATTACAGATGACTTGAGCTTTAAGGGTTTGGGCACGAAACTGTGGAGTTGACTAGTGGATCCTTTCTAGCACACCATATCGCGCGGGGGCTGATGCTCCCTTATTTCCTTAAAAATTAGCCTAAATCTAGCAGCAGTTTTACTTTCGGTTCCTTAAAACCATGTGGAAGCTATCATCTGGCGGGGGCCTGATAATTTGCGCTTTCCGTCTAGCTGCCCTTGGGTTTGAGTGATTTTGACCCACAGGAGATGGACTTTCCTGTTCACGTTCAATGAACGGTTTTAGCTCTCGGACGTGGAAGGTACCTTTCAGGGGTGCCCCCTTGTCAACCGGAGCTAGTGTGTATGTGAGCGCGCTGAGCTTCTTTTCAATCTTAAAGGGCCCATTCCAATAGCGCGCGAGTTTGGCCGAGAACCTCGCACCTTTTGAAGACTGGTGATGTGTTCTCTTCAAGACCAAATCTCCTTCCTTAAATTGGAAGTCACGTTTCTTTAGGTTGTAATATTTGGCATTCTTTTCTTGGCTTTTTACCAATTGTTCCTGGGCATTCCGTAGGGCCTTATTAATTGTCTCAGCTCTAGCAATAGCAGAAACCTCATTGCACTTCGGAATCTGATCTAACTGGTCATTATCAATATTCATAATGGGTACTTCCCGTAATTCCCTACCAAAATTCAAAAATGCGGGGGTATATCCCGTTGAATCATTCTTAGATGTGCGCGACGCCATAATTAGTTGTTGGAGACCCTCGTCCCATAACTGGTGACTCTCGTCTACATAACATTTAATCATTACTCCTAAGTCTTTAATTGATCGTTCCGCCAGGTTTCCCTGAGGGCTATAATAGGATGTAAATCTTTGCTTAATCCCAAGGATTTTGCAAACTTTAGCCATAAGTTTCCCGGAGAATTGGCTACCATTGTCGCTCACTATGCGTTTGGGTACACCAAATCTCGAGAAAACCTCGTCAACTAATTTGTTGGCTATGTTTTTGGCAGTCGCTTTACGTAAGGGATGTGCTTCCACCCATTTTGTCGCGTAATCGACAACTAAAAGGACATACGTGTTCCCTTTCTTACTTCGGGGGTATTCCCCTTTTAAGTCTATACCGATCACTTCCCATGGACCTGGGGGACTAGCGGATTTCATTAAGCCAGCTTCCTTTGTATTCGGGTTCTTATGTTCCTGGCATACCTTACAGGACTTAACATATTTTGTTATGTCTTTGGTCATCCCTTTCCAGGTGAAATAACGCCTAGCTCTATCAAGGGTTTTAGTGATTCCCTGGTGACCGGAAGTCTTCAAATCGTGGCATGCTACACATACCGTTTTAATTAAACTACATGGCAATAATATTGCCACTTGCTCTTTTAACGTCTTATATACAAGGTCGTTCGTAATATGACACAGTGGGGCCATTTGTTTTACCCACTTTCTAATACTATCGTTTGGGATTGGTACCTCGCTATCTTCTAAAAATGCCTTAAGACAGCTAATTCTAGCATCTGCCTTCTGAGCGTTTAAAATTAACTCTCGATCCAAGGTAAGGAGATCCTCCCCATTATCTATGTCTACAACCCCTACCATTGGGGCTTCCCCTTGGTGGTCTACACCGGGGTTTTCAGGTTCTGGGATTCTTGACAAGGCATCCGCTACGATATTTGTATCACCAGGAATATAAATAACCTTGTAATCGAATGCCTGTAATCTAGTACTCCAACGGGCGAACTTCCCCGTGGGGTCGCGAGCTCTTTTGAGCCACTCTAAAGCTTTGTGGTCAGTCCATATTTCGAAGCGATTTCCTTCCAAATATACCCGAAACTTTTCGACAGCCCAAACAATAGCCAAACACTCCCTCTCTGTTACGGAGTAATTTCTTTGGGTCTTATCTAACGCTTTGCTAGCGTACTGTATAACCCTATACGTTCCGTTTACCTTTTGCAAAAGTACCGCACCGAGCCCAAAATTACTTGCATCGGTTTGCACTACAAAAGGAACTTTAAAATCCGGGGTGGCTATTATCGGAGCTTCCGACAATTTTTCTTTTAACGTCTCGAAAGCTTTCTGTTGCTTTTCTCCCCACTCCCACTTAGCATCTAAATGCGTCAATTGTGTCAACGGGTACGCTATCTCGGCAAACTTTTTGATGAACCGTCTATAAAAACCGGTCATCCCTAAAAACCGTCTAACTTGGCGAACCGTTCTAGGTGGAGGGTAAGCTTTCATCGTTTCTATTTTTGCGGGGTCAACTTCGGTTCCCGCCTTTGATACTACATGTCCCAAGATATGGGCTTTGTTTTTACAAAACTGTGTTTTCGATGCCTTAGCTGTTAAGCCTTCCTTTTGAAGAATTTCTAAAACCTTCTCTATACTCGTAAGGTGTTCCTCAAAACTATCAGACATAATGTAAATATCATCGAAATAGTCAAAGACGCCTTCTTTCTGAAGATGCGCGAAGAGGTTATTGACCATTCTCTGAAAGGTCGCTGGCCCATTTGATAACCCGAACATCATCACCTTTGGCCTAAAAATACCCTGGTGAGTTACAAAGGCACAGGTATCCCTACTCCCAATATGTAGTGGGACCTGCCAATAGCCTGATCGCATGTCCAGTACAGTTATACACTCCGGCGACCTAACAGACTCCAAAATATCCTCCATACGCGGTAAAGGATAAGCGTCTTTCCGAGTTACACTATTTAATTTTCTATAGTCAATACACAGTCTCATTTTGCCGTCACTTTTACCAACTAGTAATGTGGGCGCACTCCAGGGGCTATTGCACGGTTCGATCAAGTCTAACTCTAGCATCTCCTTCACTATAGATTCTATCAGTTCTTTCTTGTGAGGGGAGTAGCGGTACGGGGGCTGAGCTATCGGCAGGCTATCCCCGGTATCTACATAATGCTCGACCGACTGCGTGCGGCCTGGTAGGACTGAAAACACCCCTTTGAATCTGTATATCAATTCTCTTAAGCTTTCTCTCTGCTTGTCAGAAATGGGGGCTTCGTCTAGCGCCTTATCAACGTTTTCTTTGTCAAAGTTTTCGTCCTCAAACAGGGAACATTCGCAAAGGTCTATACTGTCACTAGTATCTAAAAAGTTATATTGGATGCTGGGGTTTTCGCTCCAACACCAATCTAATTTACTATAGTCTATGATCATACCCGATTTCCTAAGAAAATCTAGCCCAATTATACACGGGTATGCTAATCCGTCCAATATCAACGCTTCATGTGTCATCTGCTTGCCAGGAAGTCCAAATTTTAATTCTACCTCTTCTTTGACCTTAAAATATTTGCCATTAACTACACGGAATTTTAAATTAACTTGTTTCTTTTTAAATTTTAATTGATTAAAAGCCGAATTAAAGTTACTGTCAACGAAAGTTACCGAGCTACCCGAGTCTACCAAAGCTGTAGTCGGGATGCCTCCTAATGTTATGTTAATTAATGTTTTAGCCAATTTTGGATCTGACACATGAAGGACGAATGGACTAGTCTTTAATCTAATTATTGCGCGTTCGGGAGCGGTCCGCCTTTGCCCGGCGCTCCCTTTTTCCCGTTTCCCTGCCCATTTCGATTGGGACAATATTTTTTAATGTGACCGACTTGTTCACACTCTTTACACACCACGGTAGGGCACTGGGGTAACAAATGACTTGTCTCCTTACAATTAAAACAATGGGCTCCGCTACGAAAATTACCCGGACCATTCCCATTTTTGGGTCGAGAACTATCATTATTACGAGAACTACGACTATGTTCTAACTTGCGCGTGTTCTTCCCTGCAACACCTACAGCATGCTCTACTCGAGCAGCATGCGTTGCAAGCTCCCATACTGTATTGTGTTCCTTTGAGGCTAAATAGGGTCTAAGATCTGGATGAATATTTTGGTACACTACTTGCACCTGATCCTCAATCGCCATGGGTTTAGCTAACTGGAGGATTATTTCCCTCATACTATCTATGTAATCCCCCACGCGTTCATTGTCCCTTTGACTGCGATTGTACAACTGTTCTTTCAAAAAAGAATCATTCACGGGAAAAGAAAATTCCGTAGTAACCATATCTTTAAATTGGTCAAACGTATCTGGTTTTGGGATCAATCTATTCCACCAGTCTAGCGCGGGCACTTGAAACATTGAGGGCGCCCAATATGTTAAGAAATCTAAGTCAGTCAACCCCTGTGAATCACGAATTTGTTTCGCTTTGGCTAAAAACTCCCTCGCACTTAACCCTGACGGTTTCCCCGAAAAAGACGGTGGGACAATTTTTGGGAGCTTTATTGTGGGAGGTACGTTAGCCGGCAAAGCGACGGTCGCCGTAGGGGGTACTATATAGTTTATCGCGCTGCTTTGTTGGGACGCGCTACTAGCCACACTACCACCTGAAGCTACCTGTATTGGAGGGACCGGTCCTAAAGCCTGGTTTCCACTAACACTAACTATAGGCGGCGATAACTGCTGCAATTTATCCTGCAGGTCGAGAATCTGTTGCTGCATAGCTGCCAACATGGTCGAAGGAACTAACTGCATTCCACTAGGTACTGTAACATTACCGCTAGAGGGTGCTTGGGTGTTACTAATCACTGGGTTACTATTTGCGCTGACGTTTGTTGCTGACGACACAGCTGTTTGGGCACTTGGGTCACTCATTGTGTTACTATCAGGAGTTTCCGACGCTACGTTAGAAGTGTCTATTATTGTCTCGTCACCACTGCTATCAATAGCGTCCTCAAAATTTTCAACAGTTTCTACGCGGTTGCTAGTGCTTGCCTTATCCATCAATTCCCTATCCGATCCCTTTCTAGCCAAATCCCTAGTCGCTCTGTTCTCATATCTATGAGCACGCTCTAAAGCCTGATACTCATCTAAACAATAGAAACAAGCCGCGGATCGACCTAACACTGGAAAACACTTTGATGCATCTTCGCAACGATTCATGAATACATGACCCCTAAACACTAACAACTACGAGAAGGGTGAATTCTGCTTACATAACAGTTATACTGTCATTGGAAAGCAAATCCCGGCTGGGCCCCCAAAAAGTGCAACCCTTTTTCTTCTATTCATCGGTGCCTATTGTGCACCGCCGCCAAGAGGAAGGGAGGCTACTTTATTTAACTTGATCATAGTTAGAGATTAATTAAAAACCAAGGTATTTAGCAAGCAAATAGTCTAGTTTTAATTTTTCCATTACCAATTAACATTAACATTCTTAGGAGTAAATTATGCTACTTGTAGGCTTATGATTACCCTACCTAAATAAAGCCAGGTGCCGCCCTAGCGATAATATCCGCGCGCGAGAACCGCGAAACCGATTTAACATAACAAAAATTCAAAACAAAACTTATCGCTTCACGATCGTCCATTGTTCGGTGGCAACGGCAAGGGGTGGTCAATGAGGGCATTAACGGTGACTTTCATCCTCCTGGCGTTCTTGCGTTCTTGAAACAATAGCTATGGCGTGGCCATCGCCTTGGCTATTCTTCTAGACTTGAGGTACGGGGACTTCGGGAGGCTAGGTTGTCATCTCCAGAAAATTGGCAGTCCTCCGCCCTTTTTTTTTAGGATCAGCGTCTCGATCGTCGTCAGCCAGAATCGTCAGAATATAATGCCAGAATGCCTCTTCAGCCACCTCGCAACGCGTTTTTGTGCACCGATCTTCTATTGCCGAAGTTGGCCACCCCAATCAAGTTGGTCAAAGTCTC